>CABFVX010000934.1:71859-208151 GCA_902151425.1 Timema shepardi
AGTGAGACTGTGTAAATGTTATACTGTAAATTTGTTCTATATTTTGCTTTAACTAATTCTCAAATTACTCTCCTTTTAGAAATTCTACTGCCTCTTGACTGGTCACTGTGTTGCCCAGGTCACTGCAAGTAATCAAGTAATCACTCAAGGATATTTGTCTTGAGAAGAGAATTAATATGCTATCATTTTCTGCCTAATTGTAAAACTTGTAAACTGTAACACTTCTAATGTCTACTAAATAAAACTATTGTTAAATTGAAATGTTAAGTTTTCTAATTTACATAGTAGTAGTAGTAGTAGGAAGTTGGTACACATCTATGTATTTAAAACTTGAAGCAATTTTTTCTGCAATAATGCCCGTAGTACTCCAAAAGTGATTTTTATATTGTGTTTTTTTTAGTTTTTTTAATAAAAGCCTAAACAAATTTCAAAAATATTCAAAAGAGGCAGCAGCAATCAAGAAAAAGACTATTTCTATCGACATATTCTATCTTTATTTATTTCCATCTTCTCGAGCTCTACCAAACAATTTTATTTTAATTAATGCTCTTACGTCTAGAATGATATAAATGTTTATAAACGTTCAAAAGCGACGTCGCAATCGCTACAATAAAGCTTTCGTTAGTCTGTGAATGTGTGTGTACACACACACACATACAATTGGACAGAATGCACCTTCAACGAAGGCTAAATAATATACATAGATTTGTTTTTTTTTGTCAATGACTGCACCTTGATCGGGGAAATTATATTTTACATTAAATTATGCTCGAATTCTTTCTAGAATATGTTAGCTAAGCGCATCCAAGAAACGTTGGTCTCTGTCTTGAATATGCTGACGTGTTTGAACGTGATTTAAATAAGCAAAAGGGTGCGATGAACTCAAGATCTTTGACTAAACATTAAACGCGGATTGGTCCACCAGGAAGCTCTCTGATGAACAGGACTGTTTGTTGGTTTAAAATGGTCCAACTGTACACATATTAACTACCCGTTTCATGTAATAGAAATTATGAGGAAATGACTGAACAGATTTTGACAAACTACCACTCATTTTAACGGTTAGGAGTCCAGAATGTCGGGAAAAATAGTAGTTTTCCACGAAAATCCGATTTTCACAGAGAATTTTCAGTTTTTCATTCTTTGTTTAGTCACCACGGAAACCGTTATTTACTGCATGGCTGTAAATTTTTAAATACAATATATTTCTTTGACTAAAAAATAATAGCTCAATCTTTATTAATTGTTGGTCCGAACACATCACAATTTTCTCTTTGGATGCTGGTCATAGCACATCTAAATTGAGATGCTTAAACGGTTTTTTTAATTGGAATGTTGTTATCGTTAATTCACATTTAAATGAATAATATTGAGCATAATTCGGAAATTAAAAGGTTAAGTTGTTAAATTCGTGAAAACAGTGTCTAAGTTTTATTTTGCAAATGATAAAATGATGTTTAAATATGTTTAGGTATGTATTATACGCTCAAAAACGATAAAATTATCTTGAATACTGTTAAAAAAAATTAGCCATTTTAACTATCTAAATATGAGTTTTGGTTTTAGTTTTTTTCTACTAATGGGTTTTGATGTTCATTTTAGCAAATAGTAACACAATACAAATACATAAGTTAAGCTATGTTTTCATTTTACCGTATAGCTTTTAGGATATAATATTTAAAAGGAAAGTTTTGTGTACCCCATCTATTTTTTCACATTCTTACAAATACAGTAAGTTTTGTAATGTTTTCATGTTGATACTTAATTTTGAGGGAATGTTATTTTAAAGTAACGTAATATTTGGGTAGCACATCTATGTTTTCACATTCTCTTTTTCTATCAGACTCTCTCACACTCTCACACCCTCACTCCCTCACACACATACACACACACACACACACTATAAAAACTCTCTAATATACTATTCTCTCATTCTCTCTCATACTTTATCCCTTTCTCACACACACTCTTTATCACACAATTTCTCTTACATTATCTTTATTATTCTCTCTCTTAAGCTATCTCGTAAACACTCTTTCTCACGATCTCAAACGCTCTCTCTCGAACGTTCTATCTCTCTCTCTCAAATGCTCTCTTTCAAACTAATTTTATCTCAAAATCTCTGACTTAAGCAATCACACTCTTAATCTTAATTTCAAACTCTTTCTCAAACTCTCTCGCTCCAACTCTCTATCAATCTAATTTTCTCCCTCTCTAACTTTCGCTCTCAAACTTTCTTTCACATGACTTCACATTTTCTCTCTCTTTCACACAATATCCCAAAAATTTAAACGCTTTTTTTCTCCTTCACACACTTTATCACGAATTCTCCCTTACATATTCTCTTTCTTTATATCACACACACTCTTTCTTTCACATTTTCTCTCACACAATCTTTTTCTCCTCACACACACTCTCTCTTTTTCTCTTCTTCCAGTATTTCTCTCTAACACATACACATTCTCTCACTATTACTCGCTTACACTCACTCACACTCACTCGATATCTCTCAATTGCTCATTTTCAGTCTCTTACACCCACTTTCTCACACCTCACACTTACAGTCTCATTTTCACTATCACATTTTATCACTTTCTCTATCATATATCTTATATATAGTTTGATAAGCCCGTTTCTAGTTATAGAAATTACGATTTTTACAAACGAACACTCATTTTATGGATAAGGGAATCAGTATGCCGGTAAAAATAGTGGCCTAAAACTAAAATCCAATTTTCTCAGCGAATGTTCCATCTTTTTCTTCTGTGTGGACAGTGGTTAATATGTACAATCATTCTTTGTTTAAATTACCATGGAAACCATGATCTGTGTATACAGTAGCCCCATGGCTTCTTTGGTGCTGACTGACAGCTCACAGCTGACTTCTGACAGTCAACATTTAGGTATACCTAAATTTTGACCGTAAGAAGTGACAGATGCTAAACACACATTTTTGCAGATCATAAGGTTCGGCGTAGGGATACATAATTTGGTCTGGTAACTTTTCAAAGCCGTCGGCTTTCTGCTGTGAGCTGTCAGTCAGCACCAAAGAAGTTATGGGGTTACTGCAGTTGTATAGGGTCTAGGTTAATCTTTCAAAAACAAGTTATTCGAACATCAATTTATCGAGATCAATTCACCTAATACAAAGTCATCGAAAGTAATTTTGTCGAAAATCAATTGCCCGAAGATCAATTTCCAAAATGAATTTTTCCAATAATCAATTTTTTGAAGAATCAATTTTTCGAACTGCAAATTAATTAATTTTTTACGAAAAATTTATTTAGCGAACTGCAAGTTTTCCGGAGCTATTTTATAGAAGACTATTTTTTCGAAACCATGATCTATTGAAAAACCGGTCGAAAAATGCATTCGTAAAACAAGTTTAAAAAATATATGTGAATCGAAATGTTGAACTTTTTTTAAACATTTAAACAGCAACAATTTCATTTAAATGTGTTCTATAATGTTCATATTTATTGATTATTTAATTGAATAGTTATTAATATTTCTAACACACCCCAAATAGCTATCGTAAAACAAGTTTTCTCAAAATTTATTTTCCGTAATTTTTTTTTTTTAAATCTATGAATGCATAAACTCTTTTTAAAACACTAAAAAAAATCAAAAGAATTTTTATACTTCAAAACAGCACAGCTTAGCAAATTGAAATAAATTTATGGTTATTTTTATTGGCTATGTATTTGAATGTTAATATTTTTTATGGATGCAAGTAAATTAAACATTTCCAAGGTATTAAATTTCATTAAAAACTAGTCTTTACACATAAACTAGTATTAATACCCCACGTTGTGTGAAACAGTTAGCAAATAGTCACACACGTGCCCATGTTGTGCCCCGCCAGCAACGGTTCGTCTAAACCTTTCCATGCTGTTTCGGTATTTCTTACGTTGACGAGGCGGTTCCTGCCCACTTGTGCACTGCTCAATTCGCACCTCATTGAGAGACTCCTCCATCTTGATTTCTGAGATGAATTTCTAAATACTGGGATGGCTTGAAGATATATGTTGTTGGAACCCTCTGTGCCATCCTCCCATTTTGATGTTTGTCTTGGGTGGCCCCTGAGGAACCCTATCATGAGAGTTCCAAATTGGTGCGCGTAAATTGGAGGGCGACTGCCCAAACGACAATCTGGACGACCAATCCACACATTTTCAAAATAATCTATAATAGGTTGTGCTTCTTAGGGAAATACATTTCTATTGCACAAGGAATCAAAAGTGTCCACGACTTCATCAGTAGGAAAAAACGCAAGAGCGGAAAACGTGCAAAGCTTTAGTGAAAAATAGGCATCATTCTCGTAGCGTTGTTTCAAAACATTTGTTTAAATTTTACGAGAAATACACAAGAAAAAATTGCAAGAAACGGCCACGATGATTTGTAAGAGGATACTCATCCTTCAATACCTTTCTCATTGACATATCAGTCAGTCATTAAGTTCCGAGGGTCAGAAGCTGGCTCTAGCTCCTTCACCTTTCTTTAAAGACGTGAGTAAGTTCCTTGTCTCTTGTCCGCTATAAGTGCATACACAAGTGGGACGGAGTTATTTGCTTCAAATCCATGATTAGCATACAACTGCTCAAATAAGGGTGGAACAGTCTTGAAGGTGCCGTCAGCACACCGATGCCTGGAACGTCCAAGAAGCTGTAAGTTTCTTCGAGTGGACAATATAATTATACGGCCATCTTGGGGTCCTGAGTTATACATTAAAAACTCTTCTCCATTTACAGTTAGCTTGTATTCATCAGGAAACACAATGTCGCGACGGAAACTAGGGACAGCTGGTCCAGCATTTGCTTTCATTCGAATATTTCTGCTTGTTCGTTTCATATTCAGCACAGAGGGAAGTTTTGCAACGACACTTTGACTAGCTCCACTAGAGACAGAAGCCAAGATACAAGTTGGTGTATCACGGGTGTTTTTTTGCCGTGTAACGGATATTTGCCATTAGATTCTCTGCATCTACATGAGCAGCGTAGCCTAGATGATTATGATAATTTCGCTTACTTAAAATAACACTTTCGGATTCTGCTATGACTCGCGCTCCACAATTTACACTTTGAAATCTTTCACTCTTCCAATAAACCTTTATTCAACTTGCTTTTCTTTGTAATATAAAGGACCGTCAAGTAGGAGTTTACGTCTTCCTTTTTCACATCATCATATACTTTAACGCCATAACAATACTTTTAGACTGAAAATAAATATTAACACTTTGTATTAAAGAAGTTGGATCTTGAATGAGCCTAATGGATGTGTCAAGCTTCTTCTCCGCGCGGTTACAGGCAAGGAAATCACCTACCCCTACTCTTACCCCCCCCCCCTAGTGGTGGGATGGGGGAAGGAACGATTACCCACAGTACCCTACAGTAATTTTCTAGGAAAAGTATAGTTGGTTTAAAGTAAAATAATAATGTTTTAATGAGAAGCACACTTTAACTTGCGTTAAGATCAAGCACAACTCTTAGTAAATTATTTATTAATGTAGTTTTTAAATGATTTTAAACTAATTAGCCTTACATAGAAAGTTAGAATTATATTTTACTTCAAACTAATAGTTCGAAAAATGTATTTTCTAGTACCTCCTTTTTGAAACATTTATTTTGAAAAATAGATTTAAATTAATTTATTTTCGCCTAATGGATTTTCGAAAAACTAATAGTTCAAAACATTTCTATGTCGAAAAATTGGTTTTCGGAAAATAAAACTTCGAATAACTCAATTTTGAAAAATTTCTATTCGTTAAACTCGCTGGCAACCAACTGTATATTGGTAAATAACATATTTGTCTTTGTTTTAAAGTAATATCAGCTCATTCTATACTTTAGTGGTTTGTGCAACGAATAGATAGAGATCTGGGAGATGGGTCATTTTAAAGTTCTCATTGGGTTTCGGAGGGGGAAAATATACGTTTTGATTCAAATTACACGCTGAAAACTAAATATCTAAGTAAAGTTGATAGTCTTTGAAGAGTAAACATTTTACTAAAAAGTGAGTTAGGTCTTATATAAGTCCTTTCCCAATAAAAAGTTTAAAATATATTATAGTGCAATAATCTGCAGCCATCGCTGCAACAACCCACTAGTAAAATACAATTCCACCGCGTCTTAGTGTGTACACGCAAACATTAATTAGCTAATTTAATAAGAATGAGGAATATGTAACTTAATAATAAATATAAACACATTTGCGTGGAGCGAGCGTTGTAAACAATTTAAAAGCAAAAACACTCAACATACCCGATCGAGATTCGAACCTTAATCTCCCCGCCACTGGTAATACTGTCTGACACGGGAGTGGCGTGTTAGATTATACGACCACAGATGAATATTTTGTCTAGTAGCTATACTTTCTGTTGACTCTTTAATCAAATGGATTTATTGAAGCGTCATCCCTTTGGTATTATTTTATGCTTCAGCATCCATTGGGGTTTTTACTTTCTCATAAAGAAAAAGTATTGTAAATGTATAGATTTGTTTACTCAAAATTATGTTGGGGCTGGATCTTTAGTTAATGTGAACCCAAACAAAAGAACGTGGCTGTTTATCTGTGCCTGGAGCTTCAACCAAAATGGTTGAAAATGGCCTACTTTCAAACTTGAAATTTCGATATCTCGAGGCAAATTCGTAATTTTAATTCTAGCTCGAAAATTAAGGGTAATTTACTAAAGATAATTTTTTTGAAAATTTTGTTTCCATTTCAAAAAATAAACTACATTAGAAAGTCTTGCCATTTATTTGATCGTTTATTGCATTGAAAAATTCTCAAAGCGGATGAAAATTTAAGCTATAAATTTGTTTGGAAAATATTTTAAATTACCAACCATTTCGCAGTATGTAAGTTGTGTATTATTTATATGTATAATCATATATGTATTTCTATAAATATGGAGATAAAGAGTCATAGTAAGCAGCGATAACATTTTACTATCCCTTGTTTAAAGGCCTCATTCCACCCTTTCATTAAAGTGTCAGCCGCTCTTCTCATGATGTAGTTCGACAGCTGAGTGCGAGCCATTTGGATTTTCGTTGATTACCGTTGAATTTCAGGACAGAGTGGTCTTTCAGATACTTCAAAACACACGATGAATCACGCCAACTTAATAATATTTACCGCTCATGTCCATCCGGTTTCGTGCCTTCATCTGAACATCTCTTGATGCTAATCTATCTTACATACATTTATATGAATATAATACCATAGCTATTCACTCATTAGTTTAATCCTAATTTCCTGTACTTCTACAAACCAAACCACCTTTGTGGTCTAATGGTCAGAGCTCCTGGCTACAAATACAGAGGTTCCCAGGTTCGATTCTCGATGCTCCCAGAGTGATCGATGTTCATGGGTTCAAATCCAGCCTGGGTCAACGGATTTTTCTTGAACGATAAACATACATAGTAAAACTTTTCCGAAAGGGAAGTAAATCCGTTGGTCCCATGTCGAGTGTGGCATGTAAAAGAACCCTGGAAGGTATGTGAAATACCTTTCCTGGCAAAATTGGTAGGTGCTTTCGCTCTCACTCGTAGCAATTCTTGTGTGTGTATATAATCAGTCGGTTCAGAAAGTGTACGTTAAATACCTCAAATAAATAAATCTAAAACTATGTCTACAATAATGAGGCGGTAACTTGCAATGTAACCCAACTCCTGAGTTATAGCAGACCCCATTTTCGTGCGTTTCCATGCGTGTGCAGTTTATTGTCCCCAACATAATATTATGTTGTATCCATCTTAGATTTGTTGGAAACCTCATACGTTCCATTTTTAGATTTATGAAAGTAAGTCCAGAATACATTTCTATTGAATAAATTTACCATATCATGTTTAGAAATAATATTTAACAGCTTTAATTTGAATTTATAGTAATTTTAAACAGTTGTTACCTTGACCTAGTTACGCTGTACATCAGTGGCGGCTCGTAGCTAAAATTAGTTGGGGTGCTGCTCCAGAAAATGTTTAGCCTTTGTTTTAAAATTGTGTCAAGGGGGGGAAAAAACATGTATAAAAAGAAAATTTATTCAAGAGCTTGATAAAATCTCAACAACAAAAAAACAAACTTTTTTACTTATTTTAACTTAAATTGTTACAGTTCAAGTTTGATCTAGCCATTTAAAAATGAAATCCATTCTTGTTTTAATTCGTGCAAAAAGTTCAATAATTTTCTCCTTGATCCTTGGATGACAATCGAGGACATTTTTCTCCATTGAAAGTACTGCAAGCGCATTTAGTCTTTCTGTTAAATAAAAGAACCGGAAAAAAATATTAATCAAACAATATCTAGAAGCAGAATAATATTCTAACTCTCCACTCTTCTACACTTTATCACATTCAAAAATATGGTACACGGTTTTTAAGCACAACACACGCTGAGTAAAAAAAACTTCCTTCCACCATCACGCCAGAGCCGGCACTGTGATAGCAGCAGTGCTCTCTCTACCTGGGAGTCCCTCCTTCCTCCCCACCCCCCCTCCTATGTGCACACGCGCACAACAGTCAAACACCAAGTCGCTGGCACTGTGAAGTGCAAAACTCTATACAAAGATTTTTGTATCTTTTTCATAAACTGGGGGATGGCTACTGAAGTACTGACATTAAGCTTAAGGAATATATACTTATTACAAAAATAAATAAAGAATTAAAGAAAAAATGACTCATTATATTATATGTTATCGATAATATCAAGTGGAAATAGGGGGTGCTGCAGTTCCGCAGTACCTATACACGAGTCGCCACTGCTGTACATTAGTACGCCACCCGCACCCCTATATATCATTTCGTAATACCATTATCTAAATACAAAACTATTATTTTAACACACTATAAAGGATGGGTAAACTTAGTCTTTATCGCTCAAATCCTGAAATGATCAAGATATCCCTACACCCATTAAGATAAATGAACAGAAGCCAACCGCTATAAAGTTTGGAACTTCATACCCGTTTGAGGTGTCCAAGGGCTTCAAAAATCCTAACTATTCAGATACTTCCAAAGGTGTATAATTCGTCTTGATATGTATTTGTCTATATATTTATTTTTCAAACTAGTGAATTTCCACAAATGTTGAATCAAACCTAACAAAATACCTGTCCCTTGGTAAGACCATGGCTCAGAGTGAGAGATTGTGTAGAGGATCTCTGATGGTACCGGGGGTAGCCGGGAACTGGATAGAAAAGGCTCAGACAAGGCTGCCCTTAACAGACGTGGGGCCCTCCTGGGTAACACCCCTCTCCTATAACATAGTGTGAAACCTAATTTTTGTTTAGTATTACCGGTATTACAGTAGTTAGCTCTTGTATACCAATTTTTAACTGTATAATGTATCAGGAAATGGCCTAAAAGGTAATTGCATAGGGTATCATCATTAATGCGAGAAGCCGTGTGGGCTAGTGTTGTTCTATGGTCAAACGTTTATTTATAGGAGTCAGGTTGAAGCAACACCTGTTGCAGAACTGTCACTGTTACGTTCAGGTCGTGAATTTTAATGATTTTAGATTTCATTTTATGATGGTTTATGAAGGCTCATTAGTATGACTTTTGACTAATGGCAGAAATGAAATGAGTGATTGGGGGGCGCTCACAGGTCTTTCGCCTAGGGCGCCAAAGTTACCTTGCACCGGCGCTGTATAAGGGTGGATTTCTCCCAAACCCTCCGTTCCATTTTCTTCCACAACAAACCTGATCTGTATAAAGTTTCAACTGTGCCAGTTTGAATTAAATCAGTTAATGTGTTAAAAAAAATTGTGAGACTTATCCACCACAGACAAACAGACAAATGAAAATCGGTGGAGTTAAAATTGAGAACTCTCTTCACTTGTCTTTATTTGATCTTACAATTTGACCACATTTGCTAGAACGCCTTTACATGGAACGGGCAATTAAAAATTGCCCCCCCCCCCTTGCCATTGTCGCCTAAGTACGCGCAGGGCTCTGTGCGGCTGCACCGTTCGCACACTCCTGAGGCTTCCCTTGACTCAGGACTGGAAGAGATATAAAGGGATCGTTTGGGCAGCTGTACTGATTTCCTCTCCATTGCAAAATATTGATTGGACCAGTAACAACTTATTGTCCTTAGTGGATGTGTTTTTATTTCTGTACACTCCTTACCCAACTACCCTTTTTATCAAAAATACTGCATATTTAGGCAAGTAATTTTAAAAACGCATAAAATTGCCTATTCTATATACATTCTCCTAACTCAAACCATAGTGGGAGACTTCGACAAGACTGAAAGATAGCGCACAAGTAAAGAACTAATTTTAAAAAAGGGAAGATTTGGAGGTTTGCACTAAACACGGGGTTTCCCAAAGGGATCTTTAATAATAATTGGGTTACAAAATGAAAACTTTAGAATTTATTAATTACAAAAGAAAACAAAACATTGTACTATTAATTTAAAGAATAGAAGAAAAGGTTTACATTCACTACAACTTTACCGATTTGTAATAAAGGCTACATCATTTAAAAAAATAAGATTTCTCTAGTAAAAGACAAGATGACAAAAACAAAATTAATAATGATAAAGAAAATAGCCTTCAACCATAATGCCTAAACCCCTTTATAATTATAATTTAGACCACGTGGTATATAGGATCACGACCGATACAAAATAGCAAACGGAAACCAGGTTACATGGTCGACAATGGTTATCGTAACATGAAGTTTACAAAATGAGATACAAAATAATAAACCTAAAAAGCCATAATTAGGAAAAAGAAACTACACGGACTTTTACCTCATTATATGAAAAAAATAGAAAATAAAACGACTACATGTTACATTTAAATCAACCCACAAAAAAGAAAATAAGAGAAAAACAAAATTTAGTGTCTCACGTCAATCAGATCCAAAAAGAGAGTGAAACTGTCCTTTCTATGGAGTGAAAGAGTCATCAAATTTATATGGAGTGAAAGAGTCATCAAAGACATCATCTGCCCGAACAGGAAGTCGTGTGTCAGGCAAGGCCAATCAGAGACCAGGACGCAAGATAAAAAGGACCAAAGGCATTATAGTTAATACTGTAGACCTTTACAAAATACTTTGAAACCAAATACAAGCAAAAGGAATCAAAAGGACAAAAAAACGTCACGGTAAAATTAAATACATAAAAAAATAAGTATAAAGAGAATTAATTATTTAGAAATGATTATTAGAAACTTTAGTTCCATTAACTTCTGTCCAGATCGCCACATACTGAGAAAGTAATATAGAACTGCTCTTTAGTTCAAACTTTGCCAGACAGACCTCGCTTCTACCTGAAGATTCAAAGTCGATTAAAACTGGGTCAATTTATAAAAACCAGTACACAGCGCGGGATCTACTAGGTTCTTTGAACGCTGGATAAAAAAAAAATATGGCCCACACCGATGCACGCGATGGGCGCGGGGAACACATGTTAAGTCCATCTGACCTGTTGTACCAGTTACCAAAATGTCGGGTTTCGAATCTCGGCCGGGTGTGTTGAAGTTTTGTTTTTTTCACATTCCCTCCAAAGAAATTCTGATACATTTATTATAAACACTACCTTCCTCACCCCTACTTAATTAGAGAAAAATGCGTGTAGCCTGGACGTTTAGTAAGATGTGTAATACATATTTCCAGCAGCTAAATAAACTTATCTCATTCTTTTTCTGAGCTAACTGATAAATAAATATAAGTTGTTTTTCAATTAATTATATCTAAATTATTTTAAATATTTGTAACTAAATAAATTTAATTTAAATTTGGAACAATTTGTACGGTAATTAAAGTGATTAAAACTAGCTCTAGTTGCTCTACTTTCGTGCCACACCAGATATTGCGTGTTATATGGATACATAATCTAAATGAAATGGAAAACTTAATTTCCATTAAATTACTAAAATGGATTGGATAGAAAAGGAAGCTTGGGTAAGGCAATGTTGTGTTGTTCAGATAAGAAAGTATTTTTACTAGAAATACTAGTAATTCCGCCTGGAGAGAGAGAGAGATTGCTTTGTGTTTCTCTTACAATTACCTGCAATACGTTGATTAAAGTTTGAACTTAACAAAGTATCTACTAGCTCTGATAAAAAAAAATTAAGGATGCTGCCTTCTTGAAGGGTAATAACCTCACACTGCGATATTTCTATTGGGAATAGCAACTACGAATCTTCAAAAAAACTAAAACCAATCTCAAATTATTTTTGAATCGTTTCTTTCAACCCCATTAAAATACTTTATTCCTTTGAGGAAGACTAGATCTCTTGCTTAAATAGTCATTCATTTTTACCTCAGAATTGCGACATTTCGTGTGAAACTTCGTTGAAAATGAGCTAATTTCACCTATTCAATATGTTTGGTTAAATAAAAATTTAAATATGTGGTTTTAAATTCTACAGGGCCATATATATATATACTTTTTGCTTCCATTATTTTTTGACACAAGCCATATTTTGAGCTAACCCACCAATTCTTGAATAACACTGAATTTCTGAACGTCTGTAAGGCATTTTACTGCTACGGTAGGCGACCCCTTTGAAGAACTTGCCTTTTATATTATGAAAATGAAGAACAGTAATGTAGTAAACAATTTTTGATAGCTAAATTATATTTAGAATTAAAACATAAACACTTATATTTAGGTACCTAATTAATTTTTAAACAGTAACTACACAACACAAAAGTGATCTACTTTTTCGAAAATAATTAAGCTCATAGCAACATATTTTTTATATAATTATTTGATAATGGTGAATTTCTAGATTTATATAAATTTGATACCTAAGATTAGACAGCAGACTGCGGATTTAATGCTCTAATCTGGAGCAGGATGACAACTACACTGTTTTACTTCACAACCTACAAATGCGTTCGTGCCTATATTTTAGTGCTGATATAATTTGACAAACATGATCAATACATGAAGTATTATCATTATTGTTATTATTTCCTACACAAACAATTTTTTGTCTTATTCTTTTTTTTAAACTGCAGCTTTGTGCTGGTCTTTGGAGGGGGTCCCGAAACCATCAGTGTATCAGGCACCAACATTTTCTTACTGGGTTTGCTGGTAGGGTTAGCCCAGCACTAGCGTGTATGACTGGTAGGTTAATTTCTCATACTGAGGATGGTTTTTACACTGACATAAGTTTACTCTTTTTTTTTTCTCTGGTCGAATATACAATAAATAAACTATCTAGTCACTCACTTTATTCATACTGTATAAAATAAAATAAAACTTTTCCTTGTTTACCATTAATTTTGGCGTTTTAAAAATTGGTTGTTTTCGTATGCGCTGACAATTACTAGACTAATTTTAGAAAACATTATTCATTCAAAAGCAGTTCATAATATTATATCTCGGGAAAGTAATTAAAATACCACTAATGATGTTCCATGGTCCATTGGCTTCTATTTTATAATAGATGGACTGCCATAAATATTTGTTCCTTTAAAAATTCGGAAAGGCACAAGAATTGGGGCGCAAGCCTACAATTTTCTATAGCAAACCTATTTTGTTCAACTTTATATTTTTGACTTTATTTCACACAAAAAATTCCTAATTTTAATAAAATTTGCAACTTTTCATCAGTCTATTTTTGTAATTGTGAGCTAGGCCTATATAAATTAGTATGGCATCATAAACGGGGTGGATATCAAAGAAATTTCCGATTAAATTGCCTTGCGCATGACTTGTGAGTGGTGTCATTGTCGGAAATAATTTATAAATTTATATAAAGGGGTTCAATTTAATTTGTGAGGACATCACAAGCTAGTTTTTGCTTCAGCCCCCGCCTCCCCCGACCAAAAACTTTCCTACACCTCTGAATTATTTCTGACAGTTTTTAATCTTATCAACTAATTGATTCGTTGTTTAGGTTCAGATTCATTTTATACGTGCACATACTAATAAATAAAATATAAATAAGTAAATAAATTTCGCAAAAACGTAATTGAGGTAGGCCTATGGGTTGACTGTTACTCTACAACGAGTGGAATAGTTTGCTTTCACAGTAATCTTTCACGTAAGTTATATAAAAAAAATATTTCTATTAAAAACAGAACATTTTTTAACCTAACGTTAAAATATAAGTAGGCCTATGGATACAATTATTAAGAATTGCTTCACGGACTGGCAGCTACCTGTTGGGAAACACTGTTGTGAAACAATCAAATATGTAATTCCAGGTGACAAACCAACAAGATGAACTTACCATAGGCCCTTTTGTGAGTCTGAGGAGTGGATGGTAGGTAAATGAAAGAGCGGTTTGTAATTGATCTGTTGCCGGCGTCCCAGTATCAAGAATTGCGGGTCTGTTTCCGTTAGTCCGAACAAG
The DNA here is from genome assembly GCA_902151425.1 of Timema shepardi. Taxonomy (NCBI): domain Eukaryota; kingdom Metazoa; phylum Arthropoda; class Insecta; order Phasmatodea; family Timematidae; genus Timema; species Timema shepardi. The sequence goes on from CABFVX010000934.1 coordinate 86,177, forward strand.
GAGTTGGCACACGCACTTTGGAAGGGTGGAATATCGATCTAACGCACTGGAGACCTCGACACGCATGGCCCATTCAACCCATCTCGACTGTGACCACATTGTTTAATAGGGCTCTGACACCTTAGTTGTGTCTATCGCACCTCTGGATAGTGGGTTAGGGATTCCGGGTTCATTTCCTGGCACGGTCAGAATGTATAGTTGGTGAGAAGTTTGTTCTGATATTATTATTATTATTATTATTATTATTATTATTAGCACCGCGTCTTACTACCCGTTCGGGTTGTACGCACTTACGCTAATGTATTACGCTAATGTGTGATGGTAGGGTGATTGTGAGATGAAATGAAGGACCTACAGTTTAACGTGGAATCCGAACCACGGTGGAGGCTGTTCTGATATTAATTGATGGACTCTTAAGGCATTGGAAGGTCGTATTCCACTTCGCGGATTCCTCATAAGGCCACACACTTTATGTACAGTAAGTTTCGCCAAAATTATACGGACGTACTTTATCTAAATATAAGTTAAATGCCTTTTTAGGAACCCATAGGGGAGCGAATGGTTTTTCACTCTACTTTTTACCTTTTCATTCAACGAGGACAAATTTAATTTATTTATTATATAGTCATAGAAGAATACTTAAAATAAGGAATAGATAAATTATAAAATATTTAACAAACAGTTTTTTAGTTTTTTCTCTAGTTTGTTCACCATGAATCTTGGTTAGTTTTTAAATTTAACTGTAGCTTACAAGTATTGTGCAAGTATGCTTAAAAATTCATTTCAGCATGTACTAAATATTATGAAATCTAATTGAAAATTATTCATTAATAGAGTTTTACAAAATAAACATCTCAACAGTTAACAAAACGCTTCAGTTTATTATATTGTAGAAATACAATTTGAGTTTGAGAATATATAATTTATAAATGATGAGATATAATTGACATAAAAACCGACCCCGTTGTATAGAGCTCAGCGCACGTGGCTACGAACCTAGGGATCACCGGTTCGATACCCGGCTGGTACCTTGGGTAATTTTACCTAAAAGAAAATTGTCTTGATGGGAACTAGGGTTTGGTTAATTAGTCTTAAGCTAGGTTTAAGAGTTTCTACTGGTTCCACGCCTTCATATTCCATATTCACTACCACCATAATCTCATATCATCGGGACATGGAAAGAGCTTCCACGGAAAGGATGTACGATTAGTACATTCATGCGTCTCCTGAGCAACGGTACATTAGTACTGGCTAGTATTTCCACAAACGGGGCTACGAGTGATGTAGTATATATATATATATATATATATATATATATATACACACACGCGCGCTTTGCTAGTTGAGGGCTCAGCCCACAAACTCCCAGTGAGTTTTCTTTGCAAGTGGATTTAAACTAATGTTATTCCAGAGCCGTTTTTTGATAGGTCTTACCGTTTAGCCACAAGATACCTCCAAAGAAAGGTCCGCACCTACTTTAAAGTTGCTCCGCCATTTTAATTTTTTTTCGGGAGTTATTTTTTTTTTCTTTTTTAACTTTTTGGAATTTTCTTGTAGGCTACAGGCTAGTGTATACACACACACACACACACACACACTCGCTTTGCTCGTTGAGGGCTCGGCCCCCAAACCCCAGTGAGTTTTGTTCTAATAATAATTTGAGCGTGTCTGGTCTAAATCACTCGTAGCCCCGTATATAGATACAGAAAAAGCGAAAAGGCCACAGGTTCTCCATCCCTCATGTAAGGCATGGACGTTGTGGCTGTTCGTGTGCTGAGATAAAATGTTGGACAGCGTACTATACACTGTCCCTACCTTAAAAGCTATGCCATAGTGGAAATTTATAAGGTAAGCTTACTATTCCCCAACTACGGTAGGAGTGTAGCAAAGTGATAGCTAGTAAAAGTTACCAGATCTACTCTCAGTTATTCATTCGCCAAACCAGATTATATCCAAGAACATATTATGTTGATTTGTTGTCGCTTTTGTTATTCAAAACTCTCACAATAAACGATTTGTTTTTAATTATGCTTTTTTAAACCGTTTTTACATTTTCTTCTAGCTGTCAGCTAACACCACTTCTATGGAGAATTAACTCTACTTTACAGGGTAAATGGAAGGGGAATACTATGAATACTTTTGTCCTCACTGGTGAACACATAAAGAAAGTGCTAGCCACTTCTTGTCTGGATTTAGAGGAGGTAGGGCTTTGAGTCCTGGTGGATGTGCTGAGGTTATTTTTCCTAAAAAAAAAAAAAAAAAAANAAAAAAAAAAAAAAAAAACACTCTCACGCCACACACACATTTTGGAACTTTTCTTCTAAAACTCCTTCCTCATCCTTAGCCCCATTAGTGTAAATATGCGGATGGACAGGACGTGTTGCACTGGGTATTAGCAAATATACGGTGTTCGGAAACTCAACGCTTAAACTGCACATATAGTTTGTTTGAACCAAAACTAAAACAAAGTTCCAAAGTCCCTTATATCCGGCAAACTCTGCTAATACCATTAAATTGTTATCAAAGTTTCGACGTATAGCGCCGGGAGAGCAAAGCTGTGCAAACATACGTGTGTAATAGGTTTCATAGGAGTTAGGCGCGTCGTACTGCACACCTTGACATCTTGGAGCATGGCAGTAGAACATACCACATTTTATAATAAACAACACACCAGTCCATCTAGAAATAGGAATACATTCATTAATGGTCAACTATCACAGCAATTACTTGCCATTATTACATGTGCAGTGCCACGAGCCTAGTTCCTATGCAACTTGTTGTACACACATGCTTGCACAACTTTGATCTCCCGGCGATGTACGCTGAAACTCTGAACACAGTTTCATGGTATTAGCAAAGTTTTCCTGGTATAAGTGTATAGGGATTTTGTATTACTTTTGGTTCAAACAAACTATCTGTGCAGTTTGAGCTTTTAATTTCTGAACATTCTGCATGTATATAAATATGTTCCCTCCCACAAGACCATGAAAGCTATTCTAACTAAAACTGAACGGCACTGTAGGCCGGAATTCGGATGGGTGATAATTGATTACCTAACCCACTTCGCTGGCTGCGTGGCCTAACGCGCTACTCTCGCAGTAGACTATACTGTCAATAACGTAGATATAAAGGTTCGAATCTCGGTCGGCTGTATTGAGGGTAGTTTTTCCACTCTCCTTCCGTGCAAATGTGGGTACACTTCCTCTAAATATAACCTCCCAAATCCCTAAAACCATTAGCGTAATTAGTAAATAAGCGTATAGCCCGAACGTGTAGTAAGACGCGGTGTTAAAAAAATACTTTGCAAATTACGAAGAATCCCACTTTCTAACGAACATAATTTTAAAGACTGGGGTAATTTATTACACCCCTTAGTAAAATGTTATTTTATATTAATGTGCGGTGTCAGTTTTTTTTTAATTATCTCAATTTATGCTTAAGTATAACATTTAATTTAATTTAAAATTATCTGTTGAAACGCGCTCTTGGCGCCACCCACATAAAAGGGACATTATCCCCACACCGAAGAAGCTATTATAATGATGATGATGATAATAATAACTATTAAGCTTAATAAACGATTTTAAGTTATTTACAAATAAATGTTTTGAGCCTGTCAAAAAGTCTTTATTTGTTTCTATTATAACCATTTGTTTTGAGAATTGCGACATTTCACGTAAAACTCCGTATGTGTAAATTTCCTCTATTCATACATTTTTAGAAAACGCTTTATATATATATATTTATATATATATATATATATATATATATGAAATGTTTCTAATGCTATTTGATTGGATGTGACATATTGGTAAAGTACTTTTGTGGTAATTTGGGTTTTTTATATCAAATGTAAAATTAATTAAAACACCGTATTCTTCCATCAGGATAGTTTTTATTTAGCACCGCGTCTTACTACCCATTCGGGTGCTTATTTACTAACCACGCTAATGGGTTTAGGCATTAGGAAGGTGATATTTATAGGAGGTGTACCCGAATATGCCTGGAGGGAGAGTGAGAAACCATTTTGGAAAAACCACCCTTAGTACACCCGGCCGAGATTCGACCTCATTTATCATCATCAGCAGTCCAGTCTACTGCCAGAGTGGCGCGTTAGACCATGCGATGAGGGTACTTTGATAGTTAAGTTGTCACTTTAACAAAATTATAATATAAATTGATTTCACTTGTAATAGTGAGTAAACACATAGGCTATATATTTACCACCGCGTACTACTACCTGTTCAGGTTGTACTCATATATACTAATTACGGAGTTAGGGTTAAGGAAGAATAAATTTAGAGGAAGTGCACTCGCATTTGTGTTGAGGAAGAGGGAAAAACATTTTTAGAAAACCACCCTAAATACACCCGACAGGGATTCTAATCTCGATCTCCCTGTCATAGACAGGTTAGTCTAACATGAGAGTGACGTCTTAGACCATGGAGCCACCAAAGCAAGTTATATTATTATTTGAAAGGTGAATAAACACAAAAGGTCTTAAGTGACTTTACAATTTTCAGAATAAGTCAAAGCTATTATGAACCGACTATACCTTTCGTCTCCAATAATTTTGGTATGAATCAAGTCAAAATATCAAAATAATGCGTGATTTCTGAACGTCTGCAACGCGTCTCAACGCTAGCGTAAGCGGCGCCCTTTAACTATACTTCTTCAAACACGCGCTTCATCAAATTAATTTCATTTTCACATCTAATTTGATTACAAATCAATTCCGAACTTGTTTTAAAAATTGGATACGCAAATTAATACAATACTGTCTATAAAAATATTGGAATACGGGCATCAAAGTCTTTTGAGATTATAAAATACTAGCAGAAGTACCCAGCTTTGCCCGAGCTCAACAACGGAATGGATTTCTTGGATGAAAAACACAAAGAAAATGTGAGGTGCACATTTCTTATAATTGTGCTTAGTTTTTTATCTTATGTTATTTTAGAAAACAAACTTTGATACTAATAACGGCACATTATCACAAATCGCCTGAAGGTATTTTACACTGCAGCAAAGTCTGATGACCTTGGCCGGACAGATTGTATCATAATATCGTGAGTCGCTGTATGAGAGAGTCAAGGGGGTTAGCGCGACCTTGTTGATCTGGGCACGCAAAGTCCAGTGCCAGTACTGGCTATCTGATACATGGACAAGAGTGGTGGGCACGTGCGCTAAGGCATCAGTCTCGTCTTGCGTGGATTGGTGGTGACGTCAAAGTTAGGGCTCGAGTCTCTATTTCTCTCTCTCTCTCTTTTGTTTCTTTCTACCTTTCTCTATATTTTCCTCGAACTATATTTTCTCCCTGTATTTCCCTCTCACTCTATATCTTCCCCCTCTCTTTCTTTCTTTGTAAATCTTTATTTAGCTTCCTATCTTTATTTGTATCTATCTTTAATTTTCTTTCTTTCTAGCTTTTCCCTCTCGCTTTCCACTCTTTCCCNNNNCTTTCCCTCCTTTCTTTTTCTTTCATATTTCTCTCTCTTATTTGGGTATTTTGAGAGTTAATAAGAACATAAGCAAATTGGCCCACCACATTGCCTAAAATATTTTTTGTTTAATAGTTTATTCTCCATTTGTGCTCAAATGTTTCCGAACGTGAACATTTGTGCTCATATGTCCCTGATTGTGACCATTTGTTATGTAAAATTGGGCCTTTTAGAAAACATTTAATGTGTCAGTCCATCATTGTCCTCTTTTTGTACTATGTGTTCGGATATGTTCATGGCCATGAAACCTTGAGATTATGAATGATATTGATATTTAATGTGTCCCTCGGTTGTTTGTCTATACCTGGTGCCACAACCGAGAAGGTTTTATGGATTCGGTTCAAACTTGATATTTAGGTGCAAGGCCGTAGCCAACCAATAATTTCAAGGGGGGTGGGGGTTTGGTGGGCACAACCCCCAATTGCCGAAAGCTAGAAAAAAATTATAAATGATAAACAATTCTAGAAGCTACCTAAAGAGGTTTTTTTTGTGGCAACATTACCCCCTAACTGTGAAGGATAGAAAATATTCTAAATATTAAACACTTCTAGAAGTTGCAACACCACCTAACTGCCGAAGGCTAGGAACATTTCTAAATATTAAACACCTCTAGAAGCTATCTGAAGTTTTTTTAATGGCAACATAGGCCCCTAACTGTCATAGGCTAAGACAAATTTTATATATATTAAACACCTATATAAGCTATCTGAAGTGGGTTTTTTTTCATGACAACATAACTGCCGAAGGCTAGGATATTTTTCAACAATTAATTAAATTAAGCAAAATTGTAAAATTTTCACATTTTATGTGCTCAATCATTGTTTTTTTGTTTAGTTTTTCAAGAAGAACATGCCCTTATGAATTAGAAATATGGTTAAAGGTAACCAATTTCACATTAATCATTGAATCAATCTTTGGAAGATTGATTCAATAAACTCAATTTTTTTACATGAAATGAGACAAGAACTCTCAATTTAGACCAATGCCTATTGGACAGGGTCAACGACTGCACATGCGCTTAGGGATGTGAAAAAAGTACCACTACTTTAGTAAAAGCAATATTTTCCTTTCAATACTAGTACTTTTTTTTCCAATACTTTTACTGATATTAATACTCACACACTGGTATTAGAAACAGTGGCGGCTTGTAACTAAAATTAGTGAGGATGCTGCTCCAGAAAATTTTTAACCTTTGTTTTAAAATTGTGTAAAAGAAAAAAACATGTATCAAAAGAAAATTTATTCAGGAACTTGATAAAATCTTAGCAAAAAAAAACCAAACATTTTTTATTTTCGTTAACTTAAATTGTTACAGTTCAAGCTTGATCTATTCATTTAAAAATGAAATCCATTCTTGTTGTTTTAATTTGCGCAAAAAGTTCAATAATTTTCTCCTTGCTCTCTGGATGACAATTTAGGAAATTTTTACCACTGAAAGTACTACAAGCGCATTTAGTCTTTCTGTTAAATAAAAGAACCGAAAAAAAAACCAATAAAATAGCTGGAAGCAGAATAATAATCTAATTCTACACTCTTCTACACTTTACCACAGTCAAGAATATGGTACACGGTTTTTAAGCACAACACACGCTGAGTAAAAAAACTTCCTTCCATCATCACGCCAAAGCTGGCACTGCGAGAGCAACAGTGCTATCTCTACCTGGCAGTCCCGCCTTCCTCCCCACCTCCCTCTTATGTGCGCATGCGCACAACAGTCAAACACCAAGTCGCTGGAACTGGGAAGCACACAGCTCCATACAAAGATTTTTGTATCTTTTTCATAAACTGGGGGATGGCTACTGAATTACTGACACTAAGCTTAAAGAATATATATTGTACTACAAAAATAAAAAAAAGAATTAAAGAAAAAATTACTCATTATATTAAATGTTATCGATAATATCAAGTGGAAATAGAGGGTATTGCAGTTCCGCAGTGCCTATACACGGGCCACTGCTAATCAGAAAGGTATTGAAAGAAACAACTTTTTTGTCACCCTCATTTGTGCTGGAATTAAATGTTTACTAGGGTAGGCTGTCTCATTCATTTTCTGCATCACAAGCAGTACTTGGATAAAAATGAAAATACAATATTATTATGATGCAAAAATTGAGATTATTATATATATATTTTTTTCAGATTAAAATTTCTATACCAATACCTACTGTTACCGATATTTTTCTTCTGATACTTTTAATGTGTACAGTATCAATACTTTTCTTTCAATACCACATCCCTACATGCACTATTGATTAAGGATATGTCTGTTCATGCACTCTCCTTTAGTAGTGATTTGTCTGCTCGTGCACTTTCCTTTAGTAGTGATTTGTCTGCTCGTGCACTCTCCTTTAGTAGTGATTTTTCTGCTCATGCACTCTCCTTTAATAATTATGTTTGCTCATTAACGCTCCTTTAGTAGTAGTATTTTGTCCACTCATGTGCTCTCCCTTAGTAGTGCTATGTGTGTGCATGAAGAGGCCACATAAAAATGTTGGTCACATTTGGCGCAGGGGCTGGTTTGGTTTAGGCGTAGTAGGTTTCTTGTTATAACCAGCAATCTATAATTTGAACTTGTTTTTTGTGCTGTTCCAGGTGACAGTGGTAGAAAGCAGTTGTGTATGGGCTCGAAGCGGTCAAACGGGTCAGTCATGGAGGCTTTGAGGCAGACCAATCAGCACGGTCAGTAGAACATATGACAATTATTGGGATTTCAACCAGACATCTTAAAATCACAATCCAATCAACTCACACTTGCCAGCTGTCAGCTGGGACTCAAACCTGAAACACTAGCGATGGGGAGGTCTATTGGTTTTGAGACAAACTGAGGCCTTGGTTAAGTCCGCTTGGTTATACAAGGATCCTTGGATTGATTTCTGGCAGGGTTGCGATCATTGTGATTACTAAGTGGGAAATAAATTACCTGTGTTCAAGTTACTACAGAGTTGCCCTTAGGGTTTATGGAGCCCTGTGCAAACACTTAAATAATTGCCCCATGTCCTCCCTTTTCTACTGGAAAGAACAAAAGTATAAAATGTTCAAAATGGAGGTAGTTTTTCTGAAGATTTAAATAAAGCACTGTATATTTTCTATGAAAAAAATTATATATATATATATATATTTTACATTTGTACTGATTTGGCGAACATATCCCATATAATTTCATGGTTGCCCACAAATTGAGGGTAGGAGAAGGTTGTTTTTTCCCTCTAAAACTCCTAAAATTCAATTGAGTTTTATAATGACGTGAGATATAAGGAACATTCGAGAAGAACCAAAGTGTTCTCCCAGAAAATCTCTACAAATATGCCCACTTGCTTTACTTATATAGATATAATATTTATTTATAGTTTTTAACATACTTTTCAAAATATTTACAATATTTTTTTTTAACTTCCCCCATTTTGAGTGTTTTCTCCCCTATTTTTAATATTCTTGTGGATTTTGAAAGAAAACGATAAGCTCTATAAGAATCAAAAATAAGTTAGATATATTAATTGGTTTTAGAATTACACCATTAAAATATTGTCTATACTTTGATTATATTCATTGTGCACAGCATTTTAAAATTGAATACTCTTCTTTTTCCTCAATCTTTCAACTGATTTGATACAATTCTCTATTTATGTCTATCCTGTGTCAAGCTCTTCATCTCTACATGCTTAATACAGTTCACATCCTCAATTATCTGCTTCACTTACTATCTTTATCTTCCTCTGCAATTTTGACCTTCCACTGTATTCTGCATTAACAAATTAACCAATTCTGCATACCTCAAAATGTGCCCCACCATTATATATAACCTTTTTGTAAAATATTTCAATATACTTCTTTCACTACCTGTCATTTCTACAATCTGATTATTTCTCACTTTATCACTCCACCTAATCTTAAGCATCTTTTTCTTTAGCACCACATTTCAAATGGTTCTATTTTGCTTCTTGCCCAGCATACAAGCTTCCCATCCATAAAGTTCTGTACTCTAAACACACAATGTTAAAAAAAATTCTCAGTCCAAGGTCAATATTTGATACTGGTAGACTTATTTTCTTTTCAATGGCTAATTTTTATTGAGCAAGTTTTTTATTCAAAATTACCTATTCTGAAGATTTAGAAAAAATAATATTCAATGTATTTTTAAATGTGGGATTAGTTAGTATACTAGAGTTACTAAGATACTTAGCCCAGATTTTTTTTTATTAAATGTGCCTCTTTTATCTATCCAAATAAGCAAGTTGTTTCTTCTTGCGATTTTGAACACCAGAAATTTTTTTTAGTGTTTTTAACAACATCTTTCATAATGGTTCAAGGTGTTGATGCTGTGTTGTGCATAATGAAGGGATCACAGACAGGACTGTCCAGACGCTCATTGTACCTATAGAGCAGGAGAATATTGAAAGTGCACAAAAGGGAAAAACCTTGTATAAAAAGTGCACAAAGCTGTGGATCAAAAGCACAGCAAGAAAAAAAAATAATTAAATAATGTGGTGACATAGCAAAAATGTATTGTAAACAGCCCTTTTACTCTTTCAATACTTACAATAGAATAATAAAACTACAGGGTTAGGTCAGTTAGAATGCAAACATAAATCAAATTGAAATATGTCAGTCATGAATGAACCAACAAGTGACCTGGTGCCATATGGAGCTCAGAAACTACTAAGGTGTGCTTCTGATATACTCTAAAGCAAAAACACTAACTTGGTATGTTAGCTTTCAGTACATAGCTTTTTACCACCTCCTTGATAAACTCCAACATGCTCACTGTGTACAACCTCTTTGCTTCACTACAACCAGCTTGCCACATTCCCCGCTATGAACAACACACTCAATTGCATCTGTGGGAGCATGGTCTAAGCTGTCAATCTCTCAATAGACTAGAGTACTGATGACAGTAAGATCATTGTTCAATTTCAATCAGGTGTACTCAGGGTGTTTTTCCTAAATGGTTTACTCGCCTCGGTGGCGTAGTTGGCTAACGCGCTTGTCGTGTTGAAGCTCTACTGCTGAGGACGGGGAGATCGAGGTTCGAATCTCGGTCGGGTGAACTGGGGGTGGTTTTTCCTAAATGGTTTTCTACTCTCCCTCCACGCAAATGCGGGTTTACTTCCTCTAATTTAACCTTCCCAAATCCTGATCCATTAGAGTAATCAGTACTTAAAGCGTATAGCCTGAACGGGTAGTAAGACGCGGTGCTAAATATTATTATTATTATTCCTAAATGGTTTCCACTCTCTTCACACAAATGTGGGTACACTTCTTCTAAATTCAACCTTCATCATCCTGAACCCATTTAGTGTAATTAGAACACAAGGGTATAACCCGAATGGGCAGTATTACACGGTGGTAAAAAAAAGCTCCAGATGTACAATTATTTTACCCTGAATTTATTCTTCATTAATTTCACTATGGCCCTACATACGTTAATAAGATGTGATGTAATTTATCAAGGTAAGAATGTTATCAGTTCAAGCTATACCCTCCTTGAGAGCTTGTGATGTTGTTGCAGGAAAGTCCATCAACTCGCCGGGTGGCAACAATGCTGTGCAAGCCCAGCAAGGCCAGGGCATGGCCGCCCTGCTTGTCATGATCGCCGTCCTCTGCTTCATTGTCGGCTACTGCTGTTGGGGCGCTCCTTGCTGCCGCGCCTTCTGTCGGCGGCGCTGCTGTCGAGGGAGTGGCGCCCGAGATATGGAGGTCTCCCCATCTGATATTGGTCTCAGCGTGGACCAGGGTATGGTGGCCACCCCTACCATTATCCTTCTCCCTTATGGCAGAATGCTCGTTGTGGACGGGTCTGTGTTCGCGCAGCTACAGGCTGACACAAGCGGGCTTGACCTCATCGAGCTGGGCGAGAATGTTGTCAGGGCGCACCAACGTCGAGACACCCCAGCGCTTTCCATCAGCACACCCAGCATCCTGGAAGTCGACTCTGACACGACCAGCAAGAATGGGTGCGCCTCACCTGTTCTGGAAGGGTTCCCCCCGCCCACGTACGACTCGATCTTTGGTGGGGACTGTGAGGAAACCGCAGACCTCCCTCCGTCCTACTCTGAAATCCTGCGACAATTGCAGGCCTTGGCTGAGGAAAGTGAGGATGAGACAATGGGGCCCCCTTCACCAATCCCTGGAGGTGAGGAGTACCAACCTGGGGAGATCAGGGAGAGTAGGGTGTAATTCATATGTTGCAAGAGTTGGTAATATTGTGAGTACTTTTGGGAGTCTCAAGATAGTTCATCTAATTACATTATTAGGGAAACCTCCTTCCCCTTCCTAGAGGTGTTAAATATCAGCCTGGGGAGATCAGAACTTAAGTCATGTGTTGCGAAAGTTGGTAATATTGTGGAGGATTTTGGAAGTCACAAGTTGAGTCAACTATTGGTGTTGCATTTTTAGCATACGTGAACCACGATAGGGTTAGTTGAAATGAAAGTGTAATTCTAAATTTTATAATTTATACTAATCGCACAAATAAAAGATTCAAAATAATTCTAGTAATTATTGTGCTACTTCAAAAAGCATACAAGAAATGAATGAGCATAGAGGCTCAGGTTTCCATCTAACTTTGTGTTGACAACGCGCCGAGATAATGGAAAGGCACATTGGTCTTTTTGACAATGTTGTGTTTCCAATTTTTGTCATAATACATAATATAGCAAAATACAGGGCTTCATATTAGAATAGGAAGGATGGGAAGATGATGTTAAATTTATCAAGGACACACTAAATTCTAGCTGACCCTTTACTCTAATAAAAAAACAATGATGCAATATATATGATGAGACAAGTACAAATGTTTTGTTTATGTATAGACTATAATTGACATAAATGTGTGAATTTCAAGAAAGGGTGTGATTTTTCAAGACAAAATTGATGAAATTTGTTTTTGCCATAGAAGTTTTCAAGATATATACTTTTTTTTAATACAGCTTATGGTGTAATTAATATTATCTTTGTTTTTATGCCAAAGAGCATTATTGCTCAAAGCTAAAACTGTGTGAACATTGTATTGACTGCATAAAATATTTTTAGATCCTAGACGATAGTTTAAAAGCAAAAGTTTAAGACCAAATTTGCCTGCATCAAAACATGTTTAAATATTCATCTTCTTATTTATGAGGCATAATAATATGTAAGTGTATTAAACAAAAATTACATATAAAAATGATATTAAAATATTAGTGTTTCAATGCCGCCTTTTCGCATATGAAAGTATTTAATGATGTAGTTTTTAGCAGCCTTTTGAAAAGATAAAATGTTTTCTCCGTCCCATGTTAGGCCCACATGCATAAATCATTTTTTGATGGGCAAACTATAGTAAAATTCCCCTTGAGCAGTGACATCCATGCATAGAAAGTGTTGGTTCATACCTTTTGTAACTATTACCTGGCACATTTTACAGGCGATAAACTGGTTTTATTTTTAGTCATTTTGACAATTTTAAATAAGTAATTTGTTTGGTTTCCTTCATGTTATATATTTAGCCAAACAAATCAATGGCAACTGTTGAAGATGGGATTAGAGTACATATAAAAGGAAGACAACAACTATTATGTGACTTAAGGTTTCCATTTAATTATAACCAAACAGGAGACATAAGTGGGCGTGGAAGGAAAGTAAAATATAATTTCTTTATTTTCAATACAAAATAAAAACCTTAATGATTGATAGCCATACTGAGTTTTTCAATAGTACCATCTGTTAGCCCGACAAACCACCCCAACCTGGCAATGTGCTTCTGCGTTGTCCAGATGTAAGGATTACCAAAGAAAGACAATTAATACTTTAGTGCTTTCAGGCCTGTTTATATTGCCATGTTGTACAAACACCAATTTGCCTTCCTTCCCACACGCCCACCAACAGGTAATCTCCTTAAACTTCTGGCCTGAGGCTAGTACCTCTGATCGGCACGACTCTCATTATGTTAAGGGACTGGGCTCAGACAGCCAACCCTCCAAGCTGTGCCGCACTACACTATACTAGCGGGTTCTGGAGGTGACGTCACAAAAGCCCAAACCAAAAGTAATTCAGTACCGCAAACAAATGGTGCAGTTCTCAATAATAATGAGTTTATTTAGCAGATAAAATAAAATGTAATCCCTTTATTGTCTTGATTTTTGATTCGTCCATGTTCACAATTTCATATTTGATAAAATATGCAAAGGTAGAAAGTTTATCAAGCAAAGTTTAAAATAAATATATCTACAAACAAATATTTAATATAACTTAGTATAATATATGCAGGTTTGATGCATCTTCCTATCTTTTAAAACAATATATCTAGAATTGCTTTAGGTGAAGGTGAGTGCGAGCTAAGAAGAGAAGGCAAACAATATAAATTAAAAACATAACTATCCAAGTAAAAATTTTATTTCATAATATAGATATTCAAATAATGCATTCTTAAGTCAACAAACATTGTGCAGAATTTAAATAAAAGCTGGGCTTAATTTGTTAGTTTGATCAGAATAATAAAGAATCAATCAATACCAAATAGCTAATGTCTAAACCTAATAGTTTTATATGTTAGAACTGAAAGGTTCCCTCTTTTGCAATGTTAGTGAGATCAAATCACAGTTGGTGGGAAATTTTAAAGATTAGTCTGGTTATAATTTATAAACATGAAATTATATTCCTTAATCTATAAAACTTTATTGAGTAATTAAGGTAGCCATTTATGTCTCACTTTAAGTAAATATATGCTCATATATTATGAGGTTTTGAACTATAAACACTAAGAACTAACATTTATAGAACCTTACCATTATTAATATTGAAAATTGATTTTTTTGCTCAAATTGTACCTAACATTTTAGTGAGAGAAGTGCTTGTTCTATCCAAATGTTAGTAAAAGGGGGATTACCAGCCCCTTCTGCAACACACTTATTATGTCCCTGTTTGCTAGTAGCCAATTATATTGTGGTATACATCTTTCTTTGGGTGTCACTGCCTCTTAATAATGATGATAATAACATTCAGCTCTGACAAGTAAAATCATCTGTGCCTGCTTACTGAATTGAGTAAGCTATAAAATCTTAAATTAACTTTAAAAACAAAAGTAGAAAATAATCTTTAGAAAAGATTTTTCTTGTGCTTAACTAATATTTTCTTAAAAATAATAGCTTTACAAATACATCATTAGAAAGGTGTTGCTCAAAGTTTGAACACAATAATATATAGACATAAAAAAGGTGCATTTGCATTAATTTTTTTTCAACTAAACACATTCCTATATTAGGTGGCATTCTAATATATTATAATAAAATTAGTCCATTTTATAATTTTGATGTTGTGACAATACAATGCAGTAGTTTGAAATACAATAAATGTAAATAATTATTGGGGTATTTTTGAATAGCACAGCATGTATGAGCATGAAAGGAAAACATTTCATAAAACAATTGTAAAAAAGTACTTTGAAGTAAAGAAAATGTGAAAAAAATTATTACACAACGAATTTGGTTCCATCCAACTACATTTGAAGAAGTATTTTTTTTACTAACTTTCAATGTGTTTATTAGGCCAAATTAAACATATTTTTATTTTCTCAAAGGAAACAAATTTGAAAAATTTCATATAATACAAAAATAATACTTAACCTTTAGCAATGGATATCACGGAAATAACTAGCAAATGTTTTGCACCGTGCACACACCTTTTTTCATACTTAATCAACTACAAGCAGCCTATTAACATGACAACAAAGGACTCACCTGTACAAAAGTGATAAAATAATATCATAATTCACAGTTAAAAGTTAGTTATTTTATCTTTTATAACACTAATGATGAAACATTTTTACTCTGTGAAAAAGTATATAATCGTTTAAAAAATATTACTTTTTTTTAAAACTGTTATATTCCCAAAACATAAGTAAAAGAATTACCATGTAAAATGTCAACCTCAGTGGTCTTGCAGTAAATGCTCGCCTCATTACCCGATGACATTCAAACCCAATGTTAGTGGGTTCAAACTAAGCCCAGGTCAATGGATGTTTCTTGAGAGATAAAAATTCATATCATGACTTCGGCCTTCGATCTCATGTTGATTGGAGCATGTAAAAGAAGCCGGGGAGATATGTGAAAATACCTTTAAGGCAAAATTTGTAGAACCTTTTGCTCTCGCTCATATAAATCCTCGTATGCTGAAATAATTAGTTGGTCCAGAAAATATATTTTAAATACCCCGAATAAATACCATGTACAGTAAAGTCTCAGAAACTCAACATTCTGTGTAACTCAACATGCTCACATGCACACAGTTGTTGACGCCAGTCATCACAATCCAAGGTCATCCAACTGTATAACCCTCAGTTTGTTTGTGTAACTCTAGTAGAACAATCGTGCTGTGGTGTTTTTACAAGTGGTGTGTTTGTTAGTTTTCCAATTCAGTTACGTATTATTTGAATCAATACAATATTATATGTACAGTATTGTGCCGCATTTCTGTATATTATATATATATTTATATATACCATTATATTAACATGTAATATATTGTACTGATTGAACATTACTGTTACTGTACCATACGATGCTACAGTACAGTACAGTACAGTACAGTACAGTACAACTGTACCTATAATATTCAATACTGTACTGTGATTAGTCCTTGTTTAGTATACATGCATCTTATACTAGTTCATTCGTAAAACTCGGTACTATCTCAGTCCACATTAGTTCGAGTTTCTGAGTCTCTACTGTATATGAATATCATAGTTTCCAGACAGCTAGGCTAGCTAGTGTGGGGGGGTTGCCGCCAACATATTTTCAGTATTACAAGCTCCAGTAATGATTTAAGTACAAAAAAAAAACTGTGTTTTAGGTGCATTAAGGAAGTATCTATAGAGGAATTTAAAGTGTGTTGTGAAAATTTGCAAAGAATGTCTTGTAACAGAAATATTGATAAGTTGAGAAGATGCTTTTTCAATAGTGTTAAATAGTTGAAGGTAGTGAATCTACTAATGATGTTTGGAATCTTCATAGCTTTCATTATGGATACACCATCGCATCAAGAGATTTGTTGATGGTATATAGGTAGGGTAATAAAGAGGATGAATCTAAACCACATTACATTTTCAAAGTCTTTTTATATTTGTTTGATTGTGTCCTCTAGCTTCCCATTTAAAAAAATTGACACTATTTTAGGACAAATTTAGTTGATGGATTTGTTATGTATTATTATAGTTTGTCTAGCTAATGAGATGATGATTTGACTGTCGGGTACAATGATGTTAATTTGTAATTTTCCATAGTTATTTATTTTAAATTTATATTTACATAAACTGTATTTTATTTTAAGAATGTGTTTTGAATAAAATGGTTAATTTTATCAAAATAAAAGTATACTATGAATAAAAAAATAATTTTACTTATTTAAAATGCACAGTAATGTAACTCCAATATCAATGTTTAGTTGTATTCTTGGTAAGGAGCGCTCATAAAAAATATGTTCAGTTTAAAGTTTGATGTAACCCACAACAAAGGAAAGGTTGGGAGTTGCTGGTCCAATAGGAGATCATAAAGTGAATAGATATCCAACACCTTAGCTCAATAGGTAGCATGCCTGGCCGAAAAATTTATCATTTGTGAAATATAGGTATATTTATGCACATGAATACAGCAGGGGGGCTGTCTAGTCTTAAGTTAGATTATAAGGTATATGAAGTTACAATAGGCCTAGCCAGCCGGTAGTAGATAAATATATGGCTTTAATAAAGAACTGACCCAGGCCACAGGCTGGAAACAGTAATGGATGTAGGGTAAAAAAAAAAAGGTGAATAGCTAGTATTAAAGACACACATTGGGGAATCTGTACTTCAAATGTATTACCAAGTAAATATTGAATTTTGTAAACTTTATAAATATACCATAATCTATGAGGAAGATTAATGTTTTAAGTTATTTTTATTTGAGAAAAATAATATTGTTTTTGGTGTGAAAATTATTTAAAATACATGTCTACTTTTGAATTATCAAGTTATTTTTAAACCCAATCGATACACTTTGTATGTTTTACAACAAATATTGGGAAGCTAGAGGGTATTATTTTTTTAATGTTAGGAAAGTTGTTACTTCTGCTTAAATGAAGGTGCCTGACTGCTTTTTTTCCCTACTTATTTGTAATGTATTTATAACATGTTTTTACAAATCTATTTTCCATCCAAGTGTAAAATTGTAAAATAATATAGGAAATGTACTGTATTTAGCTCCTAGGAATTTATTCTTTCATGTTTGGACTAATTTCAATAAAAATTGGATCAAAATATATTATCTAAATAAATAATTAATTAGTTAATTGAAACACATTATGGCAATCCTATTGTCATATAAACTAAGAATGGAGCATGTTTTTAATAATTTATGCAATAGAGAGAGAATGAATTTCTAAGGTATTCTAAAAATATATATAATCTAACTGAAGAGTAGACCTGAAGTCGTAATTTTATAGAATCGGTACAATTAATTACTGTACATAAAATTATTGTAAAAATAAGTTATTTTTGGTTTGATTTAGTTAAAAAGATAAATGAATGAAGTCACAAAACACGTACAAAATCAAATCAAATCCTTAGTTTACTCAAAACTAGAAAGGCCCCCGAATCTGAGACTTTAATCCTTAAAAAAATATTCAATTTTTAAGTGAA
The DNA here is from genome assembly GCA_902151425.1 of Timema shepardi. Lineage (NCBI taxonomy): Eukaryota > Metazoa > Arthropoda > Insecta > Phasmatodea > Timematidae > Timema > Timema shepardi. The sequence continues at coordinate 104,321 of CABFVX010000934.1, forward strand.
ATTTGTTTTATAGCGCTAATATTACTTAATGGCGGTTGAGAATCAATTATAAGTATAGGATTAACTTAACAACCAGGTCCCAAACTAGTAATTTAACACTTAACTGAATGATTGAATATTATAATTTATCTTATGTTCATAAATTTTTTTCCATGATTTGGATTAAAGATTTGGGATTTAAAGGTAAATTAAAGATTTTAATGCATATAATAGTTTATTAGACCCAACTCTACTAAAAAAAAGTGCCCTCTTTGGTCTATATTATAAAATATATATCATAAATAAACAGATAAATCAATATGCAGTGTCTACCATCCGCGGTGATTACGCAGATTAAATGCAGGGCTCATCTAGTCTGATTTGCTAATTATTATTAGGAGATTATTGTTTGAATTCTGGCAGTATCTAATGAACGTGTTTTTCCTCAATGGTTCCTCTCACCATACACATATAGGAACATTTTTTCCATATTCTACCTTCCTCATTCATAACACTGGATCAAAGTTAAAATGTGTATATCCCGAGCAAGTAGTAAGTAGTATAAAAAATCATTTTCGCAAACAACCTTTCTAAGAAATATTTGTTTTTCATGTTTGATGCCAGTTTCCAAGACAATAATCTTCCCAATAATTTGAATATGGATCAGAAAGAAAATGCTAGATTTGAATTCAACCTATATAAATGTACTGTTAAAATAATAACCTTTGTAAGATAAATTGATTTAATTTTAATTAATTATATTTATGTCTTTAAGAAAAACCTCTTCACTTTTTGAGGTATTTTCTTAGACATATTCGGAAGGTACACGTAAGGTGCATAAAAAACATATAAAAGAGAATAAACACAATATAGCTTTTACAATGAAAAAAATACAGTTTACGCTGCTACCACTGGACAAGCAGGTAATGGCTTTTAAACAAAATACATGACTAGTGATTACCCACTTTGATGGTTGAATGGTCTAAGGGCATAACTCTTGCATTAGGCTGGACTGAGGATGACAGGGAATTCGGGGTTCGAATCCTGGCTGAGTATGTACTGGGGGTGGGTAATTAGTACATATGCGTATAGCCTTAAGAGATAGTAAGACGCGGTGATAAAAAAAATTACAACTGCTAGATAGACTTCCGGTTCTTGTGTAAGTTTTCTAAATGTTGTATTTCGCCTTACCAAGAGGACAAGAGTTCACATTTCCGACTTATCAGTATGGGGATTCATTGTTGCTAAACACAGCGAGGCTATATTTATATGTACATATAGTACTAAATCCGGTACCTGTATTTTAGCTATCTGTAACTTGGCAACTTTCCTCATCCTTGGTTTAAATTAGTATGAGAGCCAGTGCACCAATATTTGCCTGGAACCATGGAAAAATCACAGAGAACTGTTTTATTATTATTATTATTATTATTATTGGGTGTATTTTACATATACTTTTCGAACACACGACTTAAAAACTACCCTAATATTAAAAAAATCAATCTCTCACCTGACAATTTAACAATGACTAATTAAATCAACACACAACTTCAAAACTACCCTTATACTAAACAAATTTTTTAAAAATAATCCAATCCCTTGCTTGACAATTTAACACAATAAATCTTGAACCATGTTTGAAATGGAAGCTGAGGTTTAATAAATTGCTACACATAAAATATATTTCCAACAATTTAACATTATTATTATTATTATTATTATTATTAGCACCGCGTCTTACTACCCGTTCGGGTTGTACGCACTTACGCTAATGTGTAAAGATTGTGAGATGAAATGGAGGACCTACAGTTTAACGTGGAATCCGAACCACGGTGGAGGCCTGGCATTCCTCACATTACAAGATGTGGAAAATAAAACATATTCAGGCCCCGTCCACCCCCTTTATTTTAGCACCATGTCTTACTATTTTTTGGGGGTGTATGCCTATTTACTATTTGCGCTAATGGGTTAGGGATGAGGAAGGCTAAATTTTGGAGGAAGTGCACCTGAATTTGCATGGAAATTGGAAAACCAATTAAGAAAAACCACCTGCAGTACACCTGACAGGGCTCAAACACATATCTCCCAATCTTTGGCAGTCTAGTTTATTGTGAAAGTATTGCCTTGTGTCTATCGAAGTGGGTCTCTAGTTCTATTTTTCATTTATTTGAGAAGTTTAACATTCACTTTCTAAACCAAATGATTGTATCAGCACACCACTTACAGATTAACTTAAATTTAAAACATAAACAACATCCAAACCCTGGCCATTAATTTATCACTGTGAAAGGGTAAAACCACATTTCACCAATGATAAATTATTCATTCATGCTAGGAATCGAACCCAGAACCCCTAGCTCAGTAGAGACATGCTACCTACTGAGATAAGGTTTCAGACTCTAATCCTATTGAATTATACAAACGAAGACGCATATTTGTTTTCATATGAATGTAAAATTTACTAAACCTTTAAGTGTATGTAACCAATATTACCAATTTTTGTGGATGGGATGGACTGACCTAATTTACAGTTTTCAATACCTTAACTGTTTTCATGACCAGGAGTTTAAAATAAACACACTGCTAATTCAAAACACTACCACACATAAATGGGAGGTACTACTGGCCCATACTTATTTTCAACAATATGTATGAGTTATACTCATAATTTCTTTTGATACAATAGATCAATGTAAAGCCAAAAGAAAGAGAGTTTCTAACAAGACAGCTTTCTCATGTGTTATTATAAATATCTCAAGTGGTATAATATTATTTGGATTATTTCTAAATATCGTGTAGAATACTTTGTAGGTGTTGATCATGACTATTAATACAGCCATAATAAAATAATTGGTTTTCCCACACAATTGGAAACAGGCTTATAATGTTATATATATGTGGAAGTTGGTGAAACTGAGACACACTTAAATTTTAATATTTAGAAGATATGAGTGGCTTAAAAATTATTTTGGTAGTTTATACTGGTGTCACTAGATTCATTGATGAAAGTTATATATTATAGCATGCCTATTTAATATAAATATATTAATTTTCATTTTTAAGTTATTGAATGGCAACCGCAATGAATAAACGTGGATGACTAACGCACACATGGGCCTGGCTGCGCGTAAAAATATAAAAAAAAATTATAGTTTGTCTCTGTTGTATTTTCTTACTAAAATTTGAACTTTCATTTTGTTTTTATATTAATTTTCCAACTTTCACAGGGGTCGACTGACCCTTTGACTCCTCCCAAAATCTGCGCCTGCTACCAATGACAGGTAGATCAGAGTTTGAATCCCGGCCGGCTGTACTGAGGGTAGTTTTTTCCTTAATGGTTTTCTACCCTATCTCTCTACACAAATGTGGGTACAATAATAATAATACTTAGCACCACGTTTCTACCTGTTCGAGTTATACACTAAGTACTAATTACACTATTGGGTTAGGAATTTGGAAGGTTGAATATAGAGGAAGCGAACTCAAACTTTCATGGAGGGAGAATGGAAAACTACTTAGAAAAACCAGCCCCAGTTCACCTGAGCGAGATTTTAACCTCTATCTCCCCATCCTCGGCAGTCTAGTTCAACATGAAACTAGCACATTAGCTAACTACACCACCCAGGTTGGTAAATGTGGGTACGCTTCAACTAAATTCAAACTCATTCATCCCTAACTCATAACTTAATTAGCACTTATGCGTACAACCCGAACAGGTATTAAGACGCGGTGCTAAATACGAAATTTAAAAAAAAGTAAATAAACACTTAGGAGTCAACTAAGTAGCCTGACCAAGAGCAATGAACAATGATAGTCAGCCACTGTGTTTACATATGCATGATGAAATTGTTTGTGACAATGAAAGCATGAAAAATGTGATTATGTAAAGTGTGTTCATATAATATTCTCAACTAGCAGAAGCACCTAGTATTGCCCAGGGTAACCATGCAAGAAATTGCATAGTTACCCCAGACAACACTTTTCTTTGTTTCAAACAGACAGAAAAAAAATCTTCATTTTAGTTCCTTTGACCCAATTCTTGATCAATTTAAAAAAATCTAAACGAAAATTTAAATTCCAGATTCAAGGTGCACATGTTTTTGCACAGGGGCTACTAATTTTAAAATATCGGAGCTCTGGGTGCAGTAGATGTCGCACAATGCTCATACTAGACAAACTTCATTTTATTAGTATAGATTCTAGTGATCTCCACAGATGTAATCTAGGCTTTTACCCTTGCAATTCCCAATATTTTCCCAAAGACATGGTCTCGGTCTTTATTTAAAGCTATATAAAGAGTAAATGCAATGCAATTGAAATGCTAAGGAAGGATAAATGAGTTAGACCTTGATATAAACAATATTTTGTATGCTTTTTTCAGAAACTTTCATGCTTTCAATGGCTCTCCACACAGTACACATAAGAAGTAATTTAGATTTTCAAATATTGTGGTTACAATTAAAATAATGACATATTTGCAGTGTTACAAGAATTATCCACCCTTAAATGAACCAACCAATTTTCTGGGATTATATTGGGTTTAAACCTCGAGTAAATCTTGATTTTGTCTCTATATTGATGGGCTGGTTTCCATCTTAGCCGAAACTTGTTGCAATTTGCTGTGGGAAAATGGGTTTCTTATCAGCTTAAGATGAAAGCTTTTTTTATTAAATAAATTCTAGAAATCATATTGAGTGTAAAACTAGATAAATGTACACAATATCATAGTCTATCTATATAAAACAAAAAAATGTAATTTCAATTCCAATAAGTGGACTTAATATACCTCTTCTGTATCCTGATGGGGAGAAAATGATAACTTACTAAGAAACATCTCCTAGTGATCATCACAAAGATAACTAATCATAAACTAGTATATTCTATAGTAAAGTTTTTTTAATATTATTTTATTAATTTTTACTACCACTGTATTTTATAAATATATATAAACATGGCCCACAAAATGTAGAAACCACCAGGGTTACTGGCTCAGGTTCTGACAATTAAATGAAACCAGTAAAAATGGCATAAAATTTGGTTCTAATGCTATCTGTTCAATCAATTACTTTTATATACCATTGTTATTTGGAATAAAGCAATTGACTAAATCATGGTTTAAATTAGGAGGGATATGCAGCACACTTATCTTGGTGATACTGGAGTACAAATTATTTGGATAGAGCACTAAAACACACACAAACACATTTTTAGGGACAAGCGTTCACTCTCACAGACAGCTTCATCAGGTCACAAGAGTAGACTGATGTTCTTGGTTGAACTGCAAGGTTGACTGTTTTTCAGTTATGATATCACTGTATAGATGGTAGCACTTTTAATAAATATATATAAATATATATATAAATAGAAAAACTAAAAATTTTGTTACATACTTTATTATTATTGTACATTGAATGTAATAAGTGTGATGATAAGGAGAGGAATTTCCTAAGGTTGAGGTTAGAGGCTTGTCTGGATTTGATGATATATTAATGGGTCAGCTCCGATAGCCTTAGCTGTGAACTGGCCCATCAATATATCATCAAATCCACACAATGTTTACTCTCTTGACGTGATGAAGCTGTCTGTGACAGTGAAAGCTTGTCCTTAAAAATGTGTGTTTTATTTAGTGTTCTATCTAAAATATTTCTACTCCAGTATCACCAATAAGTTTGCTGGCTATCCCTCCTAATCTAAACCATTTTATATCAGTTTGATTTGACCCATATTGTCTCTTTATGAATATATATAATTTATGCTAACATCCATTTAATGTATGAACATAAATAAAAATAAATGTTTAGTTTTAAAAAGTGTGATGTGCATATGTGTGGTTGGTGTACTAGTTGCAAGAGCCTTCCTAACTCTCTTCCCTCTTGTTTCCGTGTTTAATTTTAAATCTCTTAACCCTTTGAGTGCCAACGTCACTCACGGCGATGCGCAAAATATCTGCTAGAATTGCCAGCGTCGCTCACAGCGATCTGATGTTTTCGAACTCATTGTTCAGTATTAAGTAAACAGATAGGCTAGATTTTATTTACACTGCATTCTCGTATGTTCAAGCTATTTTTATATGTATTTGCGCCTAATTTTTCGATATATATCGAACATGAAAATTATTATTTTCTAACTTCATGACTTTTATCTTTGGCCTTGTTTATAACAACATGGCTGCTAAGAGGAAAGCTGTGATTCAAGACACAGAAATACTCGCAATACTTAGTGATAGCTCAAGCGAAAGTGATCAATTAGTGATTCTGAATTTATAAATAATGAAAATGAACACGAATTATCTTCAAGCTAAATTGAAATATTGGAAGAAATAGAAGCGGCAGCTGACATTGATAGCACAAGTGTCAATATGAATGATTCCGATTGGGATGAAAGGAATCATGAAGATCAGGATAATCCATCACAGCCTCAACATATTTATGTGGAAATACCAGGTTTGAAGCATGCCCCTCTTTCTGATTCTAAGCCAGTTATTTATTTTAGACTTTATTTTACTATAGCCTATATATATATATATATATATATACACCGTTTGCTATATTACTGAGTGCTATGTTTTTCAGCGAAATTGTAGCTGCTATACATAACCCAATTTTAAAATCAAATCTAAAGTCTTTTGTTTTGTTGATATTGTTATTTACTCAGTTTGTTATGGTCTTTTGACTGATTTACTCTATTTTGGGCTATTTAAATTTTCAAAGCTTAAAAATTAATGTTAAATAAAAAAAAAGTTAAAAAATATTGTTGCCAATAATTTTTTATTATATTAAAAATATAAAAAAGGCTAAATGTAATTATATAATATGATAGATAGACATGTTAGCTAGTTCATGTAAAAATTTGAATGCAATAGATTCAAAGACTACAAATTTATTAAAATTTGAAATAGAATCCCCCATTTTTCAATAAAATAGCTTGGCACTTTTAGCATGTATTATTGTAATTTCTCTTGGCACTCAAAGGGTTAATAATATATAACAAACATCTTATAGAGTGTTTACTCTTTATACAAAAATGTTATGGGACCCATATAAAAGAAGCTATCTGTATAATGATTAAGGTAAACTTTCTCACTTTTCCTGTACCTTTCCCCAAATACCACAAAGAGTGAAAATAATATAATGGAAATTGATGAACAATTTTTTTATTGTTCATCAATTTCCATGTATAGGAAGAATCTAATGCACAAGGGTGACATCTTTATTCTATCTTCTATAGTAGAAATAGTTAAACACTAATTTTAACAAAATATTTCAGCATTGTTTCATTTATCAAACAAAAAGAGAAGAGGAAATAAATACATTTTACCTTTTTTCTTTTTGTTTGATAAAGGCAACAATGCCGAAATATTACCCTTTTTGTGTTAAAATTATACATTTATGTTCAATGGTCATAATTTTTTGCTGTTATGTACATTTTAAATAAATGTTAACATGACAATAATTTATAGTACTTTCAAATACGGGTTGTGATGGTAGCTTAATTTATCATTGTAGGACGAAATTTGTTAATTATGTTTGCAATATAACATTTTGTAAATGATAAAAAAAGCATTGAATTATATAATTTAATTACATAACATCACTGCTCTATCAACTTTGTTTTTATTTTAAATATTCAAACTTTACCTTAGCTTTGGGAGTATTTAATATTATTCAAATGGACTTAACTTAGAATTTAAAAAAAAGAACTTCACACACACACCCCTAAAATAAAATCCAATGAATGATTGAAGCAGGATAGTTTAAACTTAACTCTTAATTGACAAGGAGTTATAGATGTTAATACTTGGTTACAAATATACTTTTGCTTTTAAGCAAACAATAATTCTGAAATAAGAAAAAAAAAAAATTGAAGTTTAGAATAGAATGTTAATTTAACAACAAGCTGAGTGAATCCAAATAGAAGACATCCTCCACTTTTCCTTTCCTAAGAGTTTTGACATGTTGTTTAAGGAATCGAGCTTGCCATTTCGAACTTAAAAACTGAGGAAAGGTGTTTTTTTTTTTTTTTTTCATCTCTAACCTTTATACTAAGCCATTTATAGACTTGGTACTAAAACATGCCTTGTTTGCAGTCCTCTGTGAAAGATTTACCAAAAACATGATAGCTTTATCAATGTAGCCAGAATCCTGATCCCTTGTGGATGGATAACGAGGGAATACCCTCCTTATAAGTTCTAATACTGCCCATGAGATTACTGGTGCTACTTTCAAATAGCTATGCCTTATACCATTACACTGTTCCTCATAATCCAGCTTTCAAACAGACTCTTAAATTTAAGATTCTTAAATTTAACAATCAGACAATGCACTAAATAAAAAGCAACATGTTTATTTAAAAAATAGAGAAGAACAATATATACATTTGTAGGTAACTTAAGGTATCACGTCCCAGATTCATCACTTCCCGAATCACTCTCTATAGTGTTGACCTGTGGTTCATCCATATCATCATCTTTGTCCCAGTTCTTAAGCTTGGCTCCCATCATGAAGTCATCACGAAGAACATTCCACACTGGGGTTGATGAGCTGTCCTTTTTATCTTTGACTTCACCCTAAGCACACAAGCATGGTGATTAAAACTCAAGTGCATGCCAATATATTATTGAAATATTTAGGTCTGCAACACAATTATCAGCTAATTATTAGGACTGGGCAGATGTCGATTAACAATCCAATAATTGGCCTACTATGGTACTATGGGTTTAGAGTAGGGCAGTCAAACTCGATTCCTCAATACCCTCAATTCCTAACTTTTAATAAAACTGGTAACTAAATAAATAGCAACATTCTAAATAGGTAATAATCGACTCTCTCTCATATTAATTTAGTCACCATTTCTCTTAAATGCCAGCAAATTGTAAATATACTGTAATGGCCTGAATATAGTATGATCCCAAATATAATACAACTGTAACATTTTTAGGTGTTCTACATGAAAAATAAATGGCCTCGAATCTAATACGACCTGACATTATGATCATATCAAGATGTAAAAATTTAACTTTTACACACTTTTTTTAGAAAGTAAAATTTAAGTTAGATTGTAAGAATATATGAATTGATTCTAAACAAACAATTGATATATAATACATAGACTAGGGATGCCATTTTTCTGTACTATATTGATATATCTATCATTAATTGATATATCACAACGTGTAAATCAAAAGCTACACTATTTCTATTGAATTAAAATGGTCACTATCCTATAATTATATCCTTTGTGGCTTTCCAATTTTTAATGTTTTATTTAGTTCTTTGAATAAGAAAAGTTTATTAAAAAACAAAACAAAATTGACGTAGTTAATAAAAATGGAACAATAAAATGTTATATTTATTTTTATTCAATAGATTTTTGATATATCGTTGACAAAACTTCATCACTAATTTCTGGCAAGCAAACGTGCGTAGGATCAGTTATGGTGGACGACTTGAAATTTTTAACGTGTGAAATGTGTTCTTTTTTCTGTTATAAAATTCGCAATTTATTGAATTAATTTTGAGTTTATTTGAATTTTTAGTTTTGAAGACTTTTAGTGTGTTTAGTAAAATCTATAAGATTGTGAGATTAAAGTTTCAAGCAATCATGTATTGTAATGGTCGAGTTTAAGTTTTGTGTTGGGTATCAGGCACGTTAGATTTTCTATGCAATAATACTTGGAAAAATAATGAAACAGGAAATGTTCATGAATCGGAATCGAGAATGGAGGTTGAGTTTAAGAATTGGACTAGAGAAAAACAGGTATTGTGACATCTCTTGCTTAGAGTTTTGTCAGGTAGGATGGAGTGGGTGTTGTTTACTGGTTAGGAAGAAACAAATGTTAGAAAGAATAGTCTGTGGTGACTCAAAATATTTAACACTATTTCATGACTACTGGATTGCCCAAATAATGTTTCATCTTAATTAAATTTAAGGTACAAACGGAGCACTGAAGTGCAATACAAGGAGCCTAACCAGTAGGTCTAGATTAGCCTCTCCTACTCAATCCTCATCTCACAAACTAGTAGTATATATACTCTTTGGCCTGAGCAACCTGGTGGCTGCATACAAACACACTAAAGAAAAGAAAATTAAATGAATGTTGGCACACTTACTGAAAGAATGTAGGAGATTGTCGAGATGATAAGAGGAGACTGGTTGTTCTAGGATTGAATGAGATTGAATGAGGAGGAGTGTAATGCGGTAGCTGGGGAAAGAATTCACCTTTTACTGGATGGGAAATGATGAAGGGAGAAGAAATGGTCTAGGGCTGGGAAGTGGAGGGTGAGTGGATCAGTGATCAAATTATTAAAATGATAATTATGGACAAAGGAAAACAAATGGCATTGCTGCTGGTGTACGCATTGTAGGTAGGATTCCCTTAGCAGAGAAAGAAAAATTTGTGTAAAAAACAGAAAGGTATTTGGTAAAGAGAGAGCTTTTGAGGAAGTGCTCAGACATGATGGATAGGGAGAAAGAAATGGGGAAATTAGGTCAATGGAAATGTGTGCATAAAATTGAATAAAGCTAACAAACAGTTGATACAGGAAGAAAAGATAAGGCTGTAAAATTTACAAGATACGGTTGGAATGGGGAGCAAAGTTATGTAATAGATTACTTCCTTATGAACAAGGAAATGAAAAGGCAGATTGTAAATGTTAAGCAGATACCAAGTGTGTCTCTAGATAGTGACTAAAGGTTGCTGGTGACAGAAATAATGGGATGGGAATGTGGAAGAAAATTAGGAAAACAAGAAGGATGATGGTGTGGGGGTTTAGAAATGAAGAGGAATGAGAACTGTATCTAAGAAAGGAAAGAAGCTTAGTGCCCAAGGATGAGATGCAAGGTGTACAAGTGGAATGGGAAAAGTTTGGTGGGAGCTGCAGAGGAGGTATGTGGGAGGACAACTGATAAGAGTAAATGGAAGGAAACAAACTGGTGAAATGACAGAGTGGAGGAGAAGAACAAAGCATTCAGGAGTTTTAAGAATAGGAATGAGGAAATAGAAAAAGAGTATAGTGATAAAAAAGATAAAAGTGAAAAGTGAGGTGTGTAATTTAGGAAGGATTGGATGCAAAAATGGACTGATATGCTGGAAAGGGATGTGGAATGAAGTAAGGTGTTATATAACCAGATAAGAAACAGGAAAAAAGAGAAAGGACAAGAAGCTGGAGTGATGGATGAAGAAGGAATGACAATGAAAACAGGAGAAGAAGAAAAGCAAATATGGAGGGTATATTTTGAGATGATCAACCTGACGGGATGAGAGTGAAGTAGAGGAGCATGAAGAATTGTCGAAAAAGAGGGAGTGGGTCACATATGGAAAGAGGTGGAGTATGCATTAGAAGGTCAAACAGGGAAAAGTACAAAGTGTGGACAAACTAAATGTGGAAATTATAAGATCGACAGGAGAATCAGGAATACAATAGTTTATACAGGGTGCTGAGAATGATATGGAAGGTGAACATAGTATCAGAAGACTGAAAAATGGGAATTATAGTACAAATTTTTAAGAAAGAAGACAGGAAAAGGTGTACAGTTTAAAAAGGGACAAAGCAGATGTGCCATTGTACAAAAATGTATGAGAAGCTATTTGAAAAGAGAATAAGAAAGAAAATGGCTGTGTATAGAGTATCACACAGATTTAAGGAACAGAGGCCTACAATAGACATGATCTTCGATGTAAAATAACTGATGGAAAGAAAGCATGAATGGGAGTACGAAATGGTACCAAATAAAAAATGAAGAGAAGTAGGGGAGTGTTCTCGCGCCACTACTCTTTGTAATGGTAATGGAAATAGCCATGAATAAATCAGCAAGGAAACTCAGGGAGGAAAGAATGAAAGCCATGCTGTTTGCTGATGACTCGATGGTATGGGATGGGGGAAGTGGGTTTGAGGGGTTGAGAAGGAAGAGAAAGTAGAGGTAGAGGAACAGCTACAGGAATGGAATGAGAAGTGAAAGAAAATTTAGCACGGCAAAGTGAGAAGCGATGGTAATGACAAGGAAGAGGATAAGGCCTAGTAAAGTTATAAAGATGGATGGAGTAGAGTTGAGAAAGGTACAGAGAGTAAAATATCTTGCAAGTGTAATTGAGACAAAGGGTGGGAATAGAGAGGATCTAATAAGAAGAGTGCAGCAAGTAGAGTTCTTTTATAGGTATGTAATAGGCTTGCTAAGGCGAAGATCAATGTTGTGCAGGATGTACTTTGTACACATAGACACACATGCAGCAGAAACATGGACAATGAATGTAAAAGATAAGTGGAGGTCATGGGAATGAAGTTTGTGAAGAGTATGTTCTGTCACGATGAGAAACAGGATTAGGAATGAAGTTATCCGGGGAAAACTGGGAGTAGAGGGAGTTATTGAAATAGTAGAGCAAGCAAGGGTGAGATGCAGTGAGGATGGAAAAAGATAAAATACCAAAGAGAATGATAGAGATGAAGTATGAAAGAAAAACACTGGAAGAGTGACCAAGAAAGAAATGGGAGGAGCAGAAAACAGAGTGTGTGCTAGTGAGAGAATACTGCGATTAAAAAATGAAGAATAGAGGAATACGGAGGAATTGTATTAAATTGAGTCGGCCATGGACATGGGTTAGAAACAGTTGATGGTGGTGGTGGTGGTAATTACTTATTCTATAAATATTAACATATAGCTCAATTTAATTACTTTAAAATATTTATTGTGTCATTTATCCCCAGGGGGCTGATTTTGCACTAAATGCTTTTTTTAATCCTATACTTTGAAAAGTAGGCTTTTGAGGTATAAGTTTATTTTAGAGGATTGTGAAGATAATGTGATAACTTTTATAGTTCCTATAAATGCCCATTTTGCTGTTTAGTGCCTATTTTACAAATGGGAGCCTTAAAGTGCCTTTTTTATATCGTCATCTTCCTTCCACCCTACTTTTTTCTTTCTAAATACTTGAGGCTTCCCCTCCCCCTCACTACTTCATTCTTTATGTCACTCCACGTTTATACTCGTATTACATAGGAAAAACACGTGTCCAGCGGTCTGGTAGGTTCAGACTGGTCAGAATGGCGACAAAGATTTTCTTCTAGCTCACAGCAGTGTCAGTTCATTCAGTGACTATTTATATTACACTGTTACACTGACCGCTGTGGCAGATATGTTGCAAATGTTGTGGTTGGAAAACCAGACTCTACGGGTCCTTGGAAACCTCACTTGGTTATTTCAAAGATGTTTGAGGCAACCAACAGCTCGACAATTGCCATAGTTGTCCGTGATGCTTTCAGTAAGTATATAACTTAATTGTACAAGATATACTGTGTTCATTTAATGATTTGCACTGTTAGTCCTGTAAAAGTGAGAATTATAAATCAGTTAATTTGTTTATATTAGGTGTCCTGTGTCCATCAGAAAACAATGATGAAAGGTTTTCGGTGCTGCTGACAGAGAGTGTGGCCTACATGTTGAAAGCAGTTGCAAACTTAAAAGTATTCTACACCAAGCTAATTCATGTGACATGTCTGGCGCGTGCTGTTCATAGGGGTGCAGAAGATATTAGATCACATTTTACAAATGTTAACGCTATTATGTCTACAGTCAAGAAATTGTTTTTGAAGGCTCCATCACGAATCTTCTCATTTAAGGCCGCCCTACCCAACACACCCTTGCCACCACAGCCAGTATTAACGCGTTGGTGTACATGGCTTAGTGCTTGCGTTGTACTATGCATATCACTTGGGTGACATTCAAAAGGTATTATACAAAAGACTATCTTTAGGTGCGTTCACAAATTAAATTTGCAGTGAGTGCTTACCACTAGTTTTATTGATTTCACCTGTCTGTTCACATTACTGAAACATATTTTAAATTTAATGGTTATACTTGTATAACACAATATATTGAAATAATGGTGAGTTTTGATATATCAACTGTTTTGCTTGTAAGTAGTCCAAGCTTTTGACGAGGAACAAGCTGTCGCCATTATAGAAGCGAATGCTGCCATCTCCTGCTCAAGCGTCAGTGCGGATCTGGCATAGGTAAAAAGCAATTTTGGAAATCTTCTTGGAGCAATCACAGTTTTAGAGGCGAGGGATTTGCCTCTTGTGAAAGCTGTGAAGATAATGCAGGGAATAGAAGAAAACCTAAATCAGGCTTCTGGCTCAGTTGGCACAGCCATCGTCGACAAATTTAACAAAGTATTGCAGCGAAACATCTTCGCGTAAAATAATCATAGTGAATTTGTTGAAACAACACAATATTCCCTTCAGTAATAATATATTCAAACCTAAATTATATTCACTATTTGACTTTACAAACACCGATTTAAGATGTATAGGAGTGATACACTTCCAGCAAAGTAAGGTAATTATTCTATTCTGTGTCTACTCCCATAACATCTCGATCTCAACCTTATAGAATTGAGATGAGCACTGCTAGGGGACTTTTTATAAAAATTTAGGAAGACAACTTGAAATTGGAGCAAAGACTTGATGAAGTATTCGATAGTAATATCATCAACTTGGAGGATGATTCGTCAAACGACAGCTTCAACAAAAACTTGCCAGTAGTAAGTGTGTTAATAATACCATTTGTGATCTTAAATTTATTCAGACACTGTTTAAACATGAATTTAAACTTACCTTAAATGAAGACTCTTGTTTGACAGCGTTATCCACCAATTCACTTTTGGCCCCTTTTGATCCCATGAGGATATCGAGGAAGGTGTTTTTATCAATAGACTTCATAGCTTGTTCTTGCTTTCGAATGGATGACCCCGCTTTTTTCAGTTTGTTGTCAATGCTCTTCTGTTGTTGTCGCACAGCATTAAATAGTTGCACAACACCCCTAAAAGAAAAGAAAATGTCTATGATACTAAGTTTGTCAAAATAACATAACCAAGCACTGTACAGAGATTTTTTTCCCTTGCATTTTCAAAATATTATAACTATACATTTTAAAATAATAGCTATTTGTTTAATATGTGAGTCTACACCTTGTCTGTAACAAGATAAAGGTTTACAAACTAACATAAATGAGAAAACTTCCCTTTGCGCAAATACTTGGTTCTAGTTCCAGGTGAATAATATCCTATGAATATTGGGAGAAACCTGTTATTTTTATTACACTGGCGACAAAGATAAATAGTGTTTGATGCCAAATACACAAGTAGCTTTTATCGTTTAGCCCAACACCAACAAACCTGAAAGCCAACATCAAATTACAGATAATGCCGTCACCACCAGAAATACAGTCTAATACAAGAGTGGTGAATTATACCATGTGACCATTAATGAAGCATTAAATAAATAACTATTTTACTCATCCCAATTTCACTGTTGTCTAAAGAAAAATACAAAAAAACCATGTGATTTTGTACATACTTGGTTGCTATTTTGCCCAATGTTTTTTCTCTATCTGCGTCAAGGATACTTGGCTTAACTCTTCCTCGCAGATACCATTCTCTTCTCTGAAACCAGGAATAGTTTAGCGTAACAATGACTACATACAGAGATCCCCAACCTTTTTGTACCTTAGAGCACATTCAAAACTAACGGTAGTGCGGCGGGCATTAATCACTTTTTCAACTTAATTTATAGCTGAAAATAATTCTTAATGCAAATAACACACACACAAAATACATATTATTAAAAAAAATTGTTATAGTCCAAAGCCAGTTTAAACAATTGAAACAATTTTCACCAAACCAAAAGTCAATGTCAATAAATAAGAAAAAATACTGCTTTATTTACAATTTTAGCAAGACCAAAATAAATACACAAGGAAATATTTAACTACTCACTCCCATTTTGGTGCTTAGGTACATTTTTAAAATAAAGTTTATTGTGTTTATTCAGGCAAAAAAGCTGGGTAGACCCATGTCAAGATAATTATAAAGGAAATAGGAAGTATTAACATGGTATTAGTGAGTATTATGATAATTCCGAGTAATAAAGTGCACTTTGAAAATGAGCCGGCAAAGAAAGAGAAATGAGAGGAAGGGATTGGAAAGAGGGGGCTTTCATTCACCAACTTCTTGAAAACAGCATACCTGGAGATAAGCAAAAACTTGATTTTTGTTGGAAAAGTGACATTAAAATTATTAGTGAAGAACTTTTCAGCTGTGGTCAAAAAGTGGCGGGTAGACGCAAAAGGCCCGATGGGCACCATGGCGTCCGCGGGCATAGGGTTAGGGACTCCTGCACTAGGGGAATAAGGATGAGAAAGGTAGCATTTGGAGTGAATATACTTACATTTTAAGATGGGAGAGTGAAAATCAGTTTAGCAAAATATACCTGATTAAACATGACAAGAATTCAAACCTCTACCTCGCTGCCAAAGGCAAACTAGACAAGAATGATGATTTGGTCAGATATTATCACTGATGCGTGTCAAGACTAACCATTAAGTAGTGTCTTATAATATAGTTATTATTGATAACTATTTTAATAGCACATATTGTTATCCAAATAAATTATATTTTAAGTTATTTGCTCATATCTTACTGCTTTAACAGTTATTTAAGGATGTTACAGTGAAACCTAAATATGAAATTCACAAAAAAATGTTTAAGGATTATTAGGCCTACATTAATTTTGTCACAACTTTACAAGTATGCCCTAAAACATTTACAAGTGACATATAATTATTATTATTTTTCTTAAGCTTAGGTCTTATTTTCAGTTTTTATATTATCATCAAAGGAGGCTAACTTGAAACATTTAACAGTAAATATATGTTATATGTGATGTTTTCATAGAATATTAAAAGTGTATGTGTTATGACAGAAAATGTATGTTACTGGTTTCATTTTTTGCTTTTAAATATGCCATTCAAGGTTTAAAAAAATCACATGCACATAATGTTTCAACTTTAACAGGGATTGTTATCTTGAGAGTTTTAGAGCTTTGTCTAAAAAACAAAAATGAATAAATTATAAAGTTAAATTAATGCTGTGGAACACCACAAAAGATATTTATTCAAGGTATGTCCTTATAATTAATTAAGGTTTCTTTATTGTATACTGAACACTTTTTAGGTATTAGGTTATTATTGGATTAGCTCCTTGTTTTTTTCTATGTTATTACTAAGTTACTAAAGCTAGGTCTCCACAGGCGTGAATTTACTGCTTAAAATAATGGTTTCTTACAGTTAGAATGGCTTCTATTTTGAACTGGCTGCATGAGCAGTAAAATTCCTGCTTTTGGACAAGTGAGAAAATAACTGCTACGCAGCCGTGGAATGGCTTCATGTGCAGTTTTTCACTGCACAGTTCTTCAACAGAACAGAAATGCAAAAGAAGGAGTGCTTCTCTTAATATGTGTATGGCTTTATTTTAGTATTGATATTTTTTCAGCTTTATAAATTAGTTCGCTGTCAAATTCCACTACGCACTTAGGTATATTTAGGTTTACACTAAAAATATATTGTATCTATCTACCTAGCTTAAATATTGATACACATAAACTAAACTTAAACTATATAAATTAACAAAAAACACCTTGCAAAACTATGGAGACATTCAAAATTAAACTTAAACAAGCAAATTAACTATATAATCGATGCAGACAACAGCAGGCAGTAGTTTAATGCGTGTGAAGCCAGAGACTAATGTCGAAATACTGCTTGAAAAATGGAACCAGCCCTATTATCAGGCAGTAAGACCTTGACACTGCCGCGTTTTTTGGACTGATGCAGGAGATTACAGCGCATGTAGCCACCTCCCATCATTTACTGTTGGGTCTATTTTCTAGCAGTAAAAACCTGCTCTTTGAAGCCTTGGCCTAAATCTATTTCAATGTAATTTATTGTACACAAAGGCAATGTATTTATTTTATTGTAAGCCTTGTTATCTGTATTTTCTCAATGCTAACCTGTTAAGAGTTCTTAATTGCAGTTGGCTAGCACTTAAATAAAGATAAATTAAATTATTTTTTAAATTTTATTACTATTTTTATTTCTATATATTCAAGTAATAACTAGTACTAGTAACAATACCTGGTATGAAAAAATGTAAGCCAGTGTCTTTTAAACCGCTGACTTTAGTTATCATTGTTTAAAGCACTCAGTAGACTATATATTCCTCATGCTTTGTCTGATTTTGCACCATGTAAAGACTAACTTCTGGCTAAACTAGGAACCAATCATTGAGTGCCTGGATTAAATTAATATAAAATAAAACAAGGTCAGTCACCAGTTATAAATGTTACTATTGCCTAGTATGTGGGAAGACAAATACATTTTCGAAAATACAAACCTATTTGTTTGTCTTCTACAATGATAATATCTATCAACAGTGACATGTGAATATAACATGTTCTGATATATTAATTTGAAAGGTATATCTTGTAGCTTCTCTGTCAGAGTAGGTACTGTAATGCACTTTCAACACCAAGGTTATTAACAACTTAACTTAAAGGATTAAAGGATAACTTAGGCTTTAGAGGAAATGCTTCCACATTAACATGAAGAGGAGATGGGAAATACAAAATGCACCAAGCTAAGATTCGAACCTTGACTTTCTAGTCCCCCACATATGTTACAAAGTACCTGAACTATTATTTAGTTTTTTTAATGTGCAAATACTCCCGTTCATTTATTTGCATGGGAGAGTAAGTTTTTTAAGATATAACTTTTCACAATAACATGATTAGTGTGTTGCATAAATAATAGGAATGTAATACAGTACTGACCAAACTCTTTCCTTTTCCACACAAACCAAGTCACACTATTAGCCTAATTAATTGATTCCTCCAAATTAGTGTGTACATATATCCTATAGTTACCCTTCTTTTGATCGGTTCAAATTTTGGTTTAATGTCCAAATCCTCAAGATCAGGTTTCTCTTCCTTTATTCCGTCAACCTCGAAGCCAGGGTCTTCAACTTTTATTTTCTTGTTGAAATCACTCAATTTTTTTGCTTTGGCCAGGACAATTGACTTTTTCCTTTTTGGTTTGTTAGTTTTGAGAATCTTTGCCATGGCATCAGCCCACCCAGGGTTGGTATCCGGAACAATTTTTCCTTCGCTATCTTCCACATCTGAAACTTCCTGTTCTGACTCAATGATGGACTCATCCTTGACATCATCACTATCTTCATTGTCAGAGCTGCTAATTTCTTCAACAGATTCTGAGTCACTATCATTTTCACTTCCTGTGTCAAAAAATATAATTGAGTAATATGTTAAGACATACTAATTTTACAACAGTGGTAGTTTGAATAATCATTGGTGACAGTAACTGCCATTACTAGTGATTATCCCAATTCATTGTGTCTAGTGTAACCATTTGAAATTTAACCTTGTACAAATAGTATAAATGCCGACACCAAAGTCACTGATAGAGAATATTTCTGTAACCTCTAAAAAGTAATCCAACAAAACCATCAAAGACTTAGCCCTAAACTATTTGAGTGAGGAATGACTCTGAGGGTGGGATTAATTATAGATAGCTTAGTGGTAGAACATTAACAATCAAATTCTAAGGCCATGGGTCCCATGTCAAGATGTCATGTTTTCAAATATATTTAACATTTTTTAGTTTAAGATTAATGTTATATTAAAACTATTCATAAGTATCTAATGTATAAAATTATGATTGAACACAAATTATAATTTAAATATAAGTTCAAGTTGTAAAAAAGTACACCTGTATATCAGAGGTGAATTTGTGAGATTTGGATGTGTTCCAATGCTCTTACCAATTAACTACCAAGGGTATTATTGTGTAAAGATCCCTTATGGTTAAGTTATTAATTGTGCATGGTCACAAATGAGAGCTAAGGTTAAATAAATATGATATAAATATCCCAAACTAAGCCAAACTAAGCCAAACTAAGTCCAAAAATAGCTTGCATGATGAATCAGCAAAATACAAGGAATCATTGTGTGGTCCATGATGGCTATCAAGTCAACTATTTCAAATGTCTAAATATTGACTCAACCATAAATAATGAAGGTGCTTGGCACCCACTTTTGCTCTTCTTGAGATGAAATAACCATCAAGTGATTGAGAAAAGAAGACTATTACTATTAGCTATTACTATTAGCACCGCGTCTTACTACCCGTTCGGGTTATAAGTACTTACGCTAATGTGTAATGGTAGGGTGATTGTGAGATGAAATAGAGGACCTACAGTTTAACGTGGAATCTGAACCACGGTGGAGGCCTGGCATTCCCCACATTCACAAGATGTCTTGTCAGAGGTGAAGGAAGGGTTTGGTAATCAGATAAATCTTTGCCGCGACCGAGGATTGAATCCCGGCCGCCAGCACAGAAGTCTGACACCTTACCCCTAGACCGACAGGTCACCATCAGTTAATAGAGTGCAATGGATAGACGATAGGTGTTGTGTAAAATGACACCAGTGCTATTCTTGCTGTCAGTGAAGATACATTCATGGGTAAAAATGCATGAAGCTTTTAGGACTGATGGGATGATAGTTGTTTGCCAAATTTATGACAAGAAGAAAGGCTGTTCCTTGAAGTCACAGTGCTCTTCACACCCGTAACAAGCAGCTACAGTCTTCTAAGAAGCAAGTTTTGCTAACTCAGACGGGACAGGGATATTCCTCTTCAAAAAATGAATTCTTTAGATAGCTGTGCAGCGCAATGGTACCAGCTAATATTCCATGGCATAAACTCCAAGTCCCACAAATTCGCACATTCTTGGAGAAGAATTTCAAGAGAAATGTTTCAAACAAGTCCACACTCAGAAACTACCTGCATATCTGTTACGAAGAAATAATGGAAAACATACGAAATGAAATTGGTGACTCCTATGTTTAGGGTTCTGTTGATGAAACAACAGATGCCATGGGACGCTACAGTCAATCTCATAGTAGCGAAAAAGGATTATGACGCCCCATCAAAACCATTTCTGATCAATTCGAAGGTGCTAGAGCAAACAAATCACAGTACGATCAATGATGGACTGAAAGTGCTGTGGCTGAAGGGTGTGTGTGAGAGAAGGAATCTCTCTCCAAAAATCAATGAATTTAATGGAAAATGTAACACAGAAAATTTGTGCAGTGTCAAAGGACATAGGAATAAGAGTTAAAGCAAAATTCCAGGTTGTGTTGAACAGGAACCCGGGGTACTTTAAATTTGTGTGTGTGCTTAAATTGTTAAGTGGTAAAGTTGTTGATCCACCTGAAGGAATTTCTGTAGGAAAAATCCCTTTATTTAAATAAGCTCCTGTGACTTCTTGTGATGTAAAAAGAAGCTTATCCTCATACAAAAACATTTTATCAAATAGAAGACAAACATTAAGTTCAAAGCATATTGAAAAGCACTTTGTAATTCACTGTTCATCTAAACAGGAATAGTGCTAATCCTGAATCTTCATTTTGACATGTATTGTAGTATTTGTATGGTTTCTAAAATTGGTTAAATAATACCATTTATTTGAAGTATATTTATTAGTGGGAAATTTCTTGGTGTAAAACAAACTAATAATGCAATACAACTAGCTAAAAGATTAATTGTATGTGGGTATATTTAGAAAGTGTTTTTCTATTACTTCCTTCATAAATTTGCAGTTATAAAATTAAATTTTGTTCAATAATATAAGTCTATGTATTTATGGTAAACGAGGGCAAATAAGGTTTGATCAATGTCACATATTTTACTATATATTTTAACTGATTTTGATACATATTTTGTAGGTTAAAACTATATAAAAATATGGGCTCTACTGGTCACACACTAGTTTCTTCATGTTATGTGAATGTTAGGTTGATCGTGATCCTGATGTGAGTGCCTATGCCATGTGTTTGAAAATTGAAAATTGTATACTCCCTTGCTTTAACAACATCCATACTGGCCCGTCTATAACCGGTCGCACCCGCTTGTCGGACTCACAATCATAATATTGTCTGTCTACAATAACATATGCAAGCACAATTGTATATCAGAACAATCATACCCACTTGTCGAGAGGAGATGTACATTGGCCATCTCTTGCATTTATGTAGTTGTGTTGGCTTGCGTTCAGCCAATAAAAAAAACCAATATGGATGAACTACTAAAATCAAATAATATTAAGTTATTTGGTCTATGACAAAAGCTCTTGGAAATGTATAGTAATGAATACAGGATTTTCACTTATATATATTTAAAGATTTAAATATTTTAAAAATATTAATTTCTTATTTTAAAACATTAATGTGAATTTGACTTTTGTAGTCATCTTTGCTGTTTGATCCTTTTGGTTGAAATTATGTCATTGTAGACAGCAAATACCTTATGAAACTAATACTGGACAATCCTATAGTAATAACACAGGCACAAGTGTGAATAACTTAGAGTGCTGCAACCTAGCGGTGTCACATATTAACTGCGAAACTCAAATCACACAAATGAAAAGTTAATTATAACAGAATATATTTGCAGAGGGTTAGTTTGACACATAAATATCAGAAATTATATTAAAATGGGTTTAATTTATTAATGTTTTATCGTCAATAGAGGTTTAAAAAGTTATTAAAATAAGTGCAAATAAAGTTTATTTGTTTGTCCCATGTATAGCTTTATTTGTTTTAACAAAGAAGCAGTTTGTGAGGATTTATTCCCACCTAGCATGTTTTCCTCTACTTAAAACTACTATACATACCAACGAATTGTTATGATTGGTGGTAGGAAGGAATGAGTCCTACACTTAGATAAGGAGGGGCAATTTTGATATTGTTTTCTACCTTCGCAAACTTTTGAATTTGCAAAGCTTGGTCATTTCACATCAAATCAACCAAAAAATAAATAAACTCAACCCGACCATTTTGTATTTAAATGAAATTTTTACTAATTATTCTTCCCTTTGATCCAATCATAAAAATATATATTTTAGATTTTTTAACTGTACCGTTTTTGAGAAATTAATTTTTGAAATTTCAATAAAAATAGATTTTTTCTCCCGCACCACATTTTTCAATTATTATTAATTTCTGTCCTATTACTGCTAGAATTACGCTGTTTGGTTAATTTTTTTCAATTTGAAATGGGCCTTAATTTGATATACAACCTGACACACTTTTAACAACAACAAAAAATTCTCACACACTTTCAAAAAAAATTGGAAAAATAATTGTAATAGTGTTTTTTGAAAATTTCAAAAAAAATCATGTTGTTGTTGTTATTGTTATTATTGTTATTATTTATTTTTATTATTATCATTTTTATTGTTATTGTTGTTATTGTTATTGCTATTATTATTGGTATTATTGTTATTGTTATTATTATTATTATTATTATTATTATTATTATTATTATTATTTAGCACCGCGTCTTACTACCTGTTCGGGTTATACGCCTTAAGTACTAATTACTCTAATGACTTAGGAATTGGGAAGGTTGAATTAGAGGAAGTGAACCCGCATTTGCGTGGAGGGAGAGTGGAAAACCATTTAGGAAAAACCACCCCCAGTTCACCCGACCGAGATTTGAACCTCGATCTCCCCGTCCTCAGCAGT
Source organism: Timema shepardi (assembly GCA_902151425.1). Taxonomy (NCBI): domain Eukaryota; kingdom Metazoa; phylum Arthropoda; class Insecta; order Phasmatodea; family Timematidae; genus Timema; species Timema shepardi. The sequence goes on from CABFVX010000934.1 coordinate 127,731, forward strand.
CGAGCTCAACACAACTCGCGCGTTAGCCAACTACGCCACCGAGGTGGGTATCTAACTATTAATTATCTGTATAAACTGAAAATTTCAAAATTGGATGCCTATGGGATCATGAGTTATGATGAAAATTGTAGTTCAAGTAACAATATTTTCAGTCCCGTGATCTGGTGTTGTTGTTGCTGTTGTTGTTGTTGTTGTTATATTAAGCTTCTGGTATGGAAGGTGATTTAATACATAAGCTCTAAATTATGGAAGCTTTTTTAATTCTTAACAACATAAGAGACTAACTAGGCTTAGCCATATTAAAACTCTGTAAAGAATGGTATGAAAACTTATAAGATAGAACTTACATGTATCTATTAACACTCATTATGTCTGGGAATTGAGGGTATTTAAAAGATGGACTTGGTCCATATGGCTCTAAAAAACTTATCTTGATGTCTTCCTCTTCTACACCAAGAACACACTCCAACCACCAATGGTTTGAATACTGGCAAGTTACAAATCCAACAATGTCACTATCTCCAATAGGTTGTCTTCCTCTTCAACAGATAGTATTTCTTCTCTTGATTCAGTTGACAGACTGTAATACTTAACTTTCACCCTAGTTTTACTCTCAATTGGAATGCACATGGTGTCTACTAAACTTGACCAATGAAATCCCCGACCTTTTCCCTGATTTCCCCTGATCCTTTCCTAAAATNAATTGTTTACTAGGAATTAAAAATATATTACACAGCTACAAGCAAAAACATGACATAATTTACTGATTATTGTATTTCATATTTTTTAGTAAAATATCATTTTTCCCGGATTTTTATGTCGATTTACCAAATTCCCGACTTATTCCCGTTTTTTCCTGATAACTTCAAATTCCCGGCTAATTCCCGTTTTCCCTGATTTTCCCTAATGGTAGACACCCTGAATGTAGTTGTGCAACTGTTGGGTCCCTTTGACGGTTTTTGTATTCTTTAATCTTGGTTGTAAGAATGTGTTTTCTGTTTCATAATCTTTTTTGGTTGAATACAAAAAATTAATTTTTGGTATATTGTCTTTGGCCCAATCATAAAGCTGACGAGGTGTCATAATCTGCTCATTGTATATCATGCGTAGACTTGCCAGGGCAGCTAGCCATTTTACAATCCCTCCCACACCATCACAAGCATTTTTGCCATGTGAGGAGGCAAAAAAAATTCCACTCTGCTTTTACGCCAAAGTCTTCTTCATGAAATCAAAGGTTGAGAAAGTTGGACTTATTTTTATATTGTGATGCAGCCCCATCTGAAAAATAATGTAGTTTTTCAGGTGGTGTGGGGAAAGTTTGCTTCAAGAAATGAGTCATTACTTTTTGAAAGAGATGCACAGCTACTCTATCATGTGACATACAGTCAGAGATAACTACCAGACTTATATGCTCTAACTTCTCAGCATTTTCAGTTTTGTAATAGATAACAAAAGCATGGATTGTGGCTTGTGCATTGTTCCAGTGAAAGCCTTGTACAGATTCTTGTAATATAAAAGAATAATTTTCTGCAAAGTCACATATAACTAGATACTCATTTGGGGGGAGGTTTTCCTTTAGGTTATTTAAATATGTTAACTGCTGTTTCACAATATATGATTGACACTGTAATTTTGGCAAACTTTAAAAATAAGAAGTCCAAAAATTCCTGAGTTGGTTTTGTCATAGTTTCTAGTGTTTTCCTGTTCTCTATCTTCAACCATTGTTTAAATGTAACATTCTCAATACAATTTTGCTCAAAGCAATCTTCAAAGTGAGATCTGAGTTCGTCACTGCCCGGGCAATCAATCATCACATTCACTAAAATAGCACTTTGTTGTTGGTTCACTACAGATAATATTAAATATCAAATCTTTATGATTTTATTGGCATTCCTCCATCATACATCTCAGGCATTTTGCATTGAGCCATCATTAATTTTACATTTTGATGCGGCATAACAAACACATACAGAATGTGTGCCACTTGATCCAACGAGGACACAATGCTTTGGACGAAGCTCACAGAACTTTGTAAATCCGATTTTACACTCTGGATGTTGTTCTTTGAACAATACATAAACCTCTCTTAAAGGGTTCAGAATCAAACATTTTTGAACATGAGTTTGTTTCCCATCTATTTTAACTGAGACATAATATTTTTTTCCAGCCATTTGACGGCTAACTTCATCATTTTTATAAAATTATTTTACTAATGCAAAAGTGTCTGGATCTAACATTTTCCATGGCAACAGATTTGGTGATGACATTATACCTTTTTCCTTGACAAGTCTTTTTGCTTTTCTCACTATAAAATTTGAAACAGAAAATTCATTTTTGATTTGTTTTAATGTCCAACTTTGAGGGAGAGTTGTTAAAATTTGCATCTTTACTCTTTTGTCTGTGGTGGTGGTAAATTTTTCTTTAGCTGACCTATAATTTATGTAGTGGCATTGCAAGTTTCTACAGATGGGCTTATATCCAAAATTTTTGTTCTGAAAGCTTCAGTAACTTTTTTTTAACTTTTCCTCAGGATATTTCTTCTCTGATAAACATTTTTTTTTAGGTAGTATATCTTTTGAGAGGCGTCCTAAGACAACATTAAAGCCAGGCTGAAAATCTTGTTACTTTGAACTACAATTTTCATCATAGCTCATGATCCCATAGGCATCCCATTTTGAGATTTTCAGTTTATATATATAATTAATAGTTAAATGACATATACTTTTTTCAAAATTTTCAAAAAACACTATTACAATTATTTTTTCAAATTTTTTTTTTGGGAAGAGTGAGATAAAAAAAAATTTGTTAAAAGTTTGCCAAGTTGTATATCAAATTAAAGCCCATTTCAAACTGAAAAAATTTAACCAAACAGCATAATTCTAGAAGGAATAGAACAGAAATTAATAAGAATTGAAATATGTGGTGCGGGAGAAAAAATCTACTTAAATTGAAATTTCAAAAATCAATTTCTCGAAAACGGGGCCATCAAAAAATCTTTAAAAAATATATTTGTGGTTAGTTCTAAGGGAAGAATAATTGGTAAAAATTTCATTTAAATACAAAATGGTCAAGTTGAGTGATTGGTTGATTTGACATGAACTGACCCAGCTGGAAAGATGAATTTACCACTAAAATTATTTGCATTTGACATAACTTAATTTTTTTATTATAAAACTGTCAGGTATATAATTGTGGACATGTTAAAAGGGTGGTGATAGGGGATTTACCTCCTTGCTAGTTAATTTCTATATCACTAAATTCATTTTAGATAGATTCATAGGTGTAGGGAGAATTTAATTTTGGGGAGGGGTTAAATTTCACAAGTTTGGGACATTATTACCTTAAAATTTACTAAAGTGTATTATTTCACCATATCTCATTACCTGTTCTGTGCTATTTGTTATAAACTACAAATGATAACATGTTAGCAATGAGAAAGGTTTTTTATTTAGCACAGCGTCTAACTACCCGCTAATATAATCTTGAGTACTAATTATCCTAATGGGTTAGGAATTGTAAAGGTTGAATTTAGAGGAAGTGAACCCGTATTTGCGTGGAAGGAGAGTGGAAAACAATTTAGGAAACACCACCCCTAGTTTACCCGACTGAGATTTGAACCTCACTCTCCCTGTCCTTGGCAGTCTAAATCAACACAAAACAAGTGCGGTAGCAAACTACGCCGCTGAGGCGGGTAGGGAAAAATATTAAATTTAGAGGAAGTACACCAGCATTTGCATGGAGAGATATTGAAGAACTGATTAGGAAAAACAACCCACAGTTCATACTGGGATTAGTCTCCCGATTAATGGCAAACCAGTCTACTGCGAGTGAGACACCTTATACCAGGCATGTACAAACTGTGGCACAGCTGTGTGGTGATAAATTAATGATTTAATATCTTTGTACATAATAAAGGCTTTGTGACCAAACTTTCAACAGTTTGGTAACTTTTCATCTACCAGAAACATTTAAAGATGAGTAAATGACTCTTTAAATGTAATTAATTGTTTTTAAGGAGTTAAGCCTGTATTGCAGCTTCAAAAAGCCTCATCACATTGTCATCGAGGATTCCTAAGTTTTGTTCAATTTAGAGCAGTGTGAAATGCTGTGATTATAGCAATTATATATATCGCACAAATACCACCAGCCATTTTATTTGGGATAGTAATTATAATTCTATCAGAAAGATATAATTTTTAAATAATTTAAACATTGCAGTCTAAGTTAACTCAAGACTATTCGCAACACCAGGCCGTGAGAGTGCAGCACCTTCGCTTTTTCGCACAAAAAATAGCCGACTGTCCAGTATTAGTTTCATTAAGTATTTGTAGACAGTATAATTATTATTTTGTATCTAAAAGAAGCGTAATTACGAGTGCATTTGCGATTGCTAAGTTGCGAGTCCGACAAGCGGGTATGTTGCTTGTAGACGGCCGATAAGCCTACACCGAGTTATACAAGATTTTAATTCTTAAAACTATTTTTTCACAAATTCATCTACAACATTAAGCGACGTCCTGTAAATATAAAAAGTGAGTATTTTTTGAAAAACATATTAATACGTACCTTGCCTTAAAACAGGTTCGGAAATATTTTCTCCCAAAATAATAACTTTGCTCGTGGAGACCGCCATTTTTAATTATAAATGCAAGTTAACAAACAGAGTAAAAACTAAATTCTTTTATATTTATTTTTACTTTTTTTCAATGGCACTGAAAATTTACTCCGATGCTACTTTCTTGCAACTTTCATTCAATTCACTTTTAAACGACCCCATAAGCCTTACTACACAATAGTAGAGAGGATATTTGTCCGTACCTACACTGACATATTTATATTTCGAAGGAAATTAACCAGTCGATTTTACAAAGAAACGTTATGTGAGTTTAACACAAATCATTAACTAAAGAAAAGTCTACAATATAATTATGAATGTAATTTACCCCTGCCAATTGATGTAGACCCCTAAAGTTCACGTCATAAATAAACACTTTAAGGTTTTAGGAAATTGGAGAACCGTACAATAGGAAGACCAAAATCTCGCTCAACAAATAATTAATAAAGTCAATCCTTCATAAAGGAATGCCCGATCCAAAGGCGAATTAAAGTAGAGATAAATTTAAGGTTGCCCTTAGTTACCGAAAATCATGCTGTAGCTAATTTTTGTACCACAAACCTCGTGGTACCATTTTTCCTTCCGTTAGCACGTGGCCTCCCACCATTCACCCATGACATCTTTAATTCTGAGTTTTACCCTCGATATAAAATTGCCATACAGTAAGGTAGTAGGAATTCCTATAAAAAAATATCCCCTTGTGTGTCAATTCACCTTCACCCTAAATATGTATGGTTCCACCAACACTGAACCTAATAACTCTTAGATATAATATGATGAGACACAAAGTTACTAAAAAACATGACCTTAAGGCTGGAGAAAGATCTTGGGGCTATTTGTGCCCTGGGTAGTCAACTCGCACTTCTGACGAGCCTGTATAGTGTATATCATACAGTTAGATTCAAAGAGGAAGAAACATTTTTGACAGTTATAAAGGTCACACAGTAGTTTACTATTTTCATATATATGAATATGTCAGGTCATATGATCTGCAACATTCGCTTTTGATCGATCTATTTATTAATACCTATAAATAGCACAAATAAAATATTAAATGTTATCCCATTTGAAAAAAAAAATCAGATTTGGCCAAAACTTGGCCAGATATGCCCAGAACTGGGGAAGATCTGGCATTTTTCACATGGGATCAATGTTGACCGCAAAGACACGCATGTAGTGTTTTTTTCTAAAGGCTTATTTAAAAGGCCACCGTTTAAAAACATTCACAAACTAAAAGCAGTTTGGGGGCTGTAATCTGAACCTCCTACCTCCCCTCTCCATAATCTATTACACCTACTCATTCTTATTTATTTTTCAACTCATTTTCAAATTGTTCTCAGAACTACTGTTCCAATAGTTTCCAGTTGAAAGATTTTCTTCATCATCATCATCAATCATTTACCCTGATCCAGACTCTGCCAAGTCGGGGCTTGAATAGTATATTTTCGTACATTCTTTCTCCATCACTCATCATGTTCCAGTCCAAATTTCTTCTGCTAGCACAGTTCTTGATTGACTTCAACCATTTCAGTCTGGGCCCTCCCCTGGGCCTCTTTACAACTATTCTTATCACCATTTCCTGCTTTCGTAGTCTTTCATCTTCCATCCTCTTAACATGGCCAAACCAACTAAGTTTATTTCTGTCCATTCTCTCATTTAGTTTTTCCACCGTGATTTATTTCCTAATTTCTAACTCTATTTATTGTTGTCGTTTCTTAAATACTTTGTAGGAATTTCATCTACGCCGCTTGAATTCTACTCTCATCCCTCATCCCCCTTTGTCATTGCCCAGGTCTCCGAGCTGTATGTAAGTATAGGTGTGAAATATTCTTTATCCTTTGCATTTCTTCGTTCCGAATTAGATTAAATACAATTTGGTAAAATTTGTCGTCTTTTTGTATCCTCTTAATAATCTTCAAATATTGTCTTACAGTCTGTATCAGTTCAGTCTCTAAATAATTGAAGCCCTCCATTACTTCCATATTCTGTCCTCCAATTGTTATTATACCTCTTCTCATTCTTGCTCCTTTCGTCAGCACCAACATCTGGCTCTTCCTAACAGTGATTAACATGCCATATTGACCTTTTTTTCATTCAACTAATCCAGCTGTTTTTGCACTTCACGCTCATCCTACCTCCCATATCATAATATCATCTGCAAATAACATTATATTTATTTCCTTACCTCCGTCTGCGTATTAACACAACTGGAGAACTTGCCATACATACATTTAATTATGCTTTATCTATGTAGTTTTTTTTACCATAGCTTACCATACCTTACCTCTAGTTACACTCAGGGCGTATCCAGGGGGGTGCCGAGGCCCCCCCCCCCCGAATCTTAAAATGAAAACTCAGCGAGTAGCTTTTTTTTAATTAGCACCGCGTCTTTAGTTATAAATGCTAACACCTCTATTAAGCACACCTAATTAAATCGTTTTATTTGTAATCTGTAAATTACGAACTTTTTTTCCTACTTAAACAAATTTGTTTAAAAAAATAAACTAATTAAATTTTAAAAAACAATAGTGATTTTGATTTATTTCCTTTAATTCGTTTTAATTTTTCTTATAGTTTAAATTTATTTACATATCTTAAATTTTTAATTTGGGGAAGAATTTTCTTTCATTTAGAGGAAATCTCAGACCTATACTTGGCAGTTGGCAACACTGTCTCGTTTTCAAAAATCACTCACTTGTTTTGTTTAACTGACAAGAGATGATATCTGTTTCAGTGTTTAGTGAGTGAGTGACTTGAGTGACGAGTTTGTTTTGATATTTTACCAGTGAGTTACCACAAATTCAAAAACGTTCATATTTCATAATCAAGAAAGTATAAATTGATACTCAACAATGGATAGATTTATTATCAAGAAGCCACGTCTCGAGAAAATCAATAAGATGGAAACTTCATCAAATGTAAGTAGATAACTTTTATATTTTCCCTGCCTCAACCTCAATAACAGATAGTAAATATGAATCAAAATGGCTCATTTATGGGTGACTGGTCCTTGTAGGATTATTCAAATATAATATATTTCTATTTTTCGATTCGACACAAAATGGAGGAATATTTTATCTAAACTAAAATGGCGGAGTTAGAGCGATTAAATTGCGTGGATTCTCCCACTCATAAGCTAATAACTAATTCATTAGTCAACCTTCTATAAACTTTAATTAAAAATTCATAAAATTACGTGTGTAAATTTAAATTCGTTTGGTTTCCATTAAACCTATTTACATTTCAGAAAATTGTTTTGATTGGATTTCCAATCTCCATGATGAATATTATTTTTATTATTTTCTTGTCTTTAATAAAATCTCTATTTTAGTAATAAAATATTACTTACATTAGTCATTAGATAACTGTAAGGAATGAGTTATTAATGGAATAACGGCAATAATGATATGATAATTCGCTACCGAAAATTTTACACGAGAAGTCTCTAGATTTTGCTTTTTGTTTCTTATTTCGCAGGATCAACTCCAACTGCAACATTCATATCCTTCTTCTTCTGAACCTTCCACTTCTACAGCTTGCATTGGAGACTGCGTAGAGATATCTGAAAGTATTCCACTAAAATCCAGTGAGTATGCTAATAATGATATTGGACTTTTCGTTGGAAAATCGAACATTGGTGATGTGGACAAAGAAATGTTAATAAGAAGAGCTTGGGAAACCTTACCCTCCCACAAGTGTCACGTTCAGATAATTGGTTCAAAGAAACGAACCTTTCAAAATAAATGGCTGCAGTTGTTTACTTGGCTGGCATACTCTGAGAAATTAAATGGAGCGTTTTGTAAGTTTTGTGTGGTATTTGCTCAAAATGAAGTTGATCAAGGTTCTCATGAGCCAGCAGAAAATCTAGTTAAAAAAAACATTCAAAAAGTGGAAGGATGCAATAGAGATTTTTGAAAAACAGTCGAGAACAAAATATCATCAAAGATCTCGAGAGGCAAAAGATGAATTTTTAAACATTTTTTATGGCCACAAACAAAATGTTGTGGAACAGTTGCTAAAGAAAGAAAAAATTGAAGTAGAAAAGAACCGGAATGTCTTACAATCTATTATTGAAACAATTGTTTTCTGTGGGAAACAAGAGCTACCTCTTCGTGGTCATTGGGATTTCGGACGTTTGTCCCTAGAAGAACCAACCGCAAATGATGGAAATTTTAGAGCCTTGCTACGTTACCGGGCCAATCATGGAGACAACGTTTTGGCTGATCACATTCTATCTTCAGCAGGAAATGTTATGTATGTCCGCCCAATAGCTCAGAATGAACTAGTACACCTCATAGGGATACAGATTCAAACAGTAATTTTGGACAGGATAAAGAAATCGATATTTTTCAGCATATTTGCAAAGGAAACAACTGATATTAGTCGAGTTGAGCAATTTTCATTTTGTGTTCGTTACTTTGATGTTGAAATCATGGATATCAGAGAAGATTTCCTCACATTCGTCCCAGTCTATGATATGACTGGTGCTGGCATTGCTGATACAATAAAATTACAAATTTCACGTTTTGGACTTGATCTTCAGAATGTGCGAGGCCAAGGCTACGATGGAGCCTCAGTAATGCATTTACTGGCGTGCAAGCAATCATAAAACGTAATTTCCCTAAAGCAATATACACTCACTGCTCATCTCATTGCCTAAATCTGTGTTTAAGTGACGCTACCAAAACACCTTGCATTCGCAATTGTTTCTCTACAATATCAGAAGTCGGCAGTTTTTTTAGGGCTTCAGCAAAGCGTGCCAAAGCTTTGAAAGATATTTTAGTGGCAACAGGAAAGGGAAATACTGTCCTTCACAAATACTGTGAAACAAGATGGGTGGAGAGACACGATGCTGTTTAAGTATTCCATGAATGTTTCGAGTGTATCATTGAAGCATTGGAGGCTATTATGAGCAACGAAGCAGAGTCAAATGGCAACGCTACTACATTTAACACATGTTTATGTAAGTTTGAATTTATCATCACTCTTACTGTTATTTCAAAAATGCTATCCATGACATACATAACATCGAAATATCTACAAAAAGAATCTGTAGATATAAGTTCAGCTTTGGATAAAATTAGTATGACAGAAAAGGTTTTTGCCGACGTGAGGAAATGTGGAAAAGAAGAATTTAAAAAACTGTTTCCCAAAGCTGGAGACATATCTCATAAATTAGAAGTTCCTATAAAATGACCAAGAACAGTAGGCACTCAGAGGTACAGACTACAGAGCAAATGTTGAAGCCGAAACCCCAGAAGAATACTACCGCCGGATTGTGTTCTATCCTTATCTGGACGAGATATTAGCTTCATTGAAAGGGGGATTTTCAAACCATAGGGATCTATTAAGAGGACTTGACTGTTTAATCCCAGTAAACGCTGTCAACAAAAAGTTTAGCGACTTGTTACCGGCTTTGGAGTTTTACAAGGATGATATGCAGCACACCAGCAGAGATATATTGGAAGTGGAATGGAGCCTTTAGGCATCACACTGGGAAGCTACAGACTCTCCAAAGCCAAAGAATGCTGTCGACACATTAAAAATTTTAGATCAAAAAATGTTTCCCAATCTGACAATTCTATTAACAATTTTGGCAATAATACCAGTGACCACACCATCCGTTGAAAGATCATTCTCGACTTTGAAGAGACTGAAGAATTACCTGCGCAACAGTACAGGTGAAGACCGGCTAACGTCTTTAGCTTTAATGACTGTACATAGAAATATAAAAGTGAATATCTCAAAAATTATCAATCACTACAATCAAATCAATAGAAGATTCTCTTTCACTTAAGGGTTTGTGACTTTGTGGCTTGTGCTAATAGTTTTTATTCACCATATTTGGTTTATTTTTTATTTGTTGACACCATGGTTTCCCAAGATTGTTAATGCCAGTGTTGATAATATAATCAATATTTAAACACTATTTCTTTCATTTGTATTAGTTTTATTAAAAATTACCACTATGCTAAATGCTATTTAACTATTTATAATTATAAAGTTAAAGAATAGCTGTAAAAATCGTACATTGTTACCATGTGTTAAGAATTATTAAACATAATTCTGAATTGTATTAGCCTCCATATGTGCTCCCTCTCTTGTATACTCTCAACGAGGTCATTTCTCACGTTTAGCAGCTTGCCAAAGTAATCTTTCTATCTGTTATTTATCTCTTATTATTATATTAGGTACCTCTCCTGTTTCATATTTTACCATTCTTGTCTTCACTATTTATTTCCTCATTCTTTTGATAAATCCATATACTATTGTTGCCATGCACATCTTCATATATCGAGTTGGGAAATTTCTTTCAGCTTTTTATTTTATTTATATTTTAATACCCTACTTTTTTAAATTTCCAGGTACTTACTTCTGCTTTCGTTTTTCTTATTTCTGTACCCCTGTTGTCATTCTCTCTTCTTTTCTTTCACTTTTTATCTCACTGTGTCACTCCACCACGGTTTTACCTTTTCCATTATTTTCTCTGAAGTTTTCCCACAAACTATCTTCTCGCTTTACCATAGTATGTCTAAAGTTGGTCCATTTCTTTTCAACTGTTTCAATTATTTCTTATATATTCATTTTTCCACTTAAGCTGAAAGTATTCCTTACTTCCTTCTCTTTTAGCTTTTATACTTTCATTTTCCTTTCTTTTTTTTCTTTACTGTTTCAGTTTTGCCCACTAGTTTTTATACCACTGCCTTGTGGTCTTCTTCAAAAAAACTCTCTTGGTAAAGCTGTCAAATTGTCTTAATTTCTTTCATTAAGAAATAATGAATCAATGTTTTTGTTCTCCTGTCTCCCTATCCGGTAGTTTTTCTGCTGTTATTTTTTAAACCATCTATTTCCCATTATTAAGCCAAGTCTTGCACAGAAGCCAACGAACATATCTCCCTCTGCGCACATAGAAAGGTTTTGTTATTTTCTGATCTCAAAGACCTACCCACTACCAAAGCTCTCCCCACATTCACTAACACTTACTGATTTCCTTGTTAATATTTTGTCATATGCTACAGTTTTATACTTTAACATTACAACGGTGGCGAAGATCAAACAGCTCGTATTTTATTGTTTTGTTTAAAGTGACTTTAAACCATAATTAGGAAGTGTATTTTTTAAATTTAAATTTCGGGGATGTGGGGAGGTTGGAATTTCAAATCTCCTTCTAGATACAGTTTTGTAATTGGCTGACAGAAACAGATTAATGTTTAATTGTATTTTTTAATATGTGGAGAGTTGGATTTAAATCAAGGATTTTAGTTTAAATATTCATGTTTGGGGATATTTTATGTGCATAATTATTAGAGCACATCTGAAAGAGCTTAGAAAATTATGCTACGTATATTTTTGAACTTGAACTCATGAATTTTAGAACATATTACAGAGTATAAAGTACTAAAGTTAGCCCTCCACAATATAATTGGGCGAGTTTTCATGGTAGCCTGGCATCGATTTAAAAAAAAATTTATGACCGAGATGATACCAGAGCTCGGTTTGGTAACGCTTTCCTTGGCCAGACTGAAGAGAGTGGTTACGACCATTGAGCAAAGAATTTGTGCCCCGATTTCAAAACAGCATAATTTATTTTGTCAAATTAAGGCCTAATATTACAAAGTAATGTTATCCTATTCGTTAGGGCTTAACATAGGGTTAAATGATAACGACCACTACTTTGGATTTTACAATGTTCAGTTAGAGCTAGCTTCCTCGTTAAAGTGCTTTTAAAGTTAATATGATGTGTACCTTCTGGTTAGCATTTTAACGTCCACATTAACTTACAAACATCCCACCATATTGTTTTATGGCAATTGTTATTAGACAAATGAGGTTACATTATTATTTTTAGAAAACTTTGGACAGTTATTTATGGATTCTCTTGGTTGTTATATTGCCCACCTGTATATAAATAAATGTTTCACCAATTATTACCAAGTAACAGTTTTGCGGTGCTATAATTATAACTTCCAACGAACTCAGCTTGTACCACTTTTATGTACATGGTACGATGACAGACTGCCAATACATTCACTAGTATTCAATCCCGATAACTTTAATTAATTTTTAAGAACAAATTAATCCCTGTTTAACACCAAGATGGTAATAAAATAATTATGTTTAAGTTATTCCTTATATTTAATATAGCTGTTTAACTTAGAATACCAACGTTTCTTTTGAGAAAGCTTTTACCGAGTGATTTGTAAGTTATCGTACAAGTTAGGGCAGAGGTTTTTTTAAATTCCTGTTATCGACTTTTATTTGAACTATTAAGGCTTGGCCCTACAGGCTCTTATTTTCTATTCAAAATAGATAGATTCTTTTCAATTGTTTTACTTCGAGATTCGGAGTGGCCATTTCTTGTTGTCAATAATTGTTAGTAATTGAAAAATAGCTCTAGGCCTACCTATGTTTAATCGTCTTGTAAGTTATTATGTGTAAGCCTTAATGGCTAATATGGGACGTGTTTTTCCCCTCAATTTATCCGCTTCAGTACACGTCCATGGTTAAATAAGTGTGGTTTTAATTTGGATATTAAATTGTGTGTTTAAAAATTGACTATGACTCTATTGTTTAGATATTTAATAATTTCGAAGTTTAAAAAAATAGCGTTAAAATACACGGACGTTTAAAATAAACAGAGTAGGTACATCCATCTTTATTCGCATAGAAAACAGGATTATATATTATAAACGTATATGTATTAATATGATTATTGAATAATATTACCTGTTATAAACAACATAAACATGTCTTATATTTAAATCTGTCTTCCTAACAACACTATAAATTCACAGACATTTAGATAGTTAATAAACAAGTTTTGTATAACTTTGTAGTCAGTAGATTTTAAGTTTTTGTAAATTAAAATGGATACAAATTACTAGCTAGAAATGCACGCCAGTAAGTAGCACTTAAAAACCGTTTAGTAATGGATAAAACGGAGTATTATATGATCTAGTCATATTTAATATGTTATAGGTACCTCAAGTTTTCTTAAGGTTATTTTTAGAATTATATTATGTTTGGCTTGACATGTTGTGTAAATATTAGGACTAGTCATAATAAGCACAGACATAGCTAAGAATACAATTAAGAAGCTCATTTTCCATCGATTTAAAGTATATGTAGTAGGATTATTCTCCTACAAGCCTGTTGAATCTACTCCACCCCAACAGCCATTTTTATTTAAGAAAAACTACTACAAATCGTTTTCGTCATCCACCTTGGTCAAAACCACTAGTTCGAAAACATTCGACATAACCAAGTTAATCACAAAAACTCGCCTATTAAATTTGAAGGCCAGTGGCGTATGCTGAGAAAATTAACAGGTATGCTGTACTTTAAGAGTTGCAGTGGAGATTTGGGGGCCGAAAACCCTTAACCACCGTTGTCCAAGAACGTTATGGGATTATTTCAAGGGATATATTTAAAGGTGTGTGCCTATAGAACAGTGGTTCTCGAACATTTATTATTTCCCCTTAACCGTATGCTATCTTAGGAAATTTTGAGGTCCCCTCTACTCCCAAATACTCTTTTTTTATTTATCCATAGCGATGATTACCATCTACTCAAAATGTAATAAAAGCAACTCCATGGTGTCATCCAGCATTCGGGCTATACCTACCGAGTGGCTACCTACCAAACTGTTTGGCAAATTAGTGACCGCTCTTACAGATAGAGGGTATAAATTGTCAAATCATTGACTCCTCCAGCCATTAAACTTGGCTTTCTATACCAGAGCCACTATTACTTTATTCGAGTAACTCCTTACTTATCCACATGAGACTAAGTCTACCCCGTTCCAGACCAACTGCATTCCAGAAAATCTGGAAGCGCTGGGAATCAAATCTGGGACCCTCGGGTTCGTAGCCAGAAACTCTGACCACTGGGACAGAAAGGTGGTCCCCAAAATGTTATGCTATCTACATGGTTAGAAATTTAAGTACATATTAATGTTGGGGGGGGGGGAGGTTTAAGAGTGGTATGAACATATTTCTGAATGCATAAGAGAAACAAAGCCTATTCAATTAGTCTAGTGTAATTAAAAGCACACAGTTAGCAATACTCAAAGCAAATAATCATAATAAGAGTAAAAAGAAGTGGTACATGGATCAGGCGTTTATCAAATCTTGGTGAGAGGGACTCGGGTGGATTGTCCAGCTCACGTTGAAATTTAAAACTATTTCTTACCGTCTAACTTATCTCACACACTTCTTGGAAGCAAATGAGTCTCCCAACCTTAGAATGTATGCTCCAGAAGCTATTTAGATGCGTAAACACTAACATAAGGGAGATTATCACGGACTATTAATCCTCTATCGCTACACTATTGGTTTATTGCTAAGATATTTACACATATCGTTTAATGTAGGCTGTGGTGCACTCCAGGGGGAGAAGGTCAAACGGGGTATTTGACCTCCCTCTTCCCCAACACCACACATAATTTTAATAGAAATTTTAATAATATTAAGTATAACTAAAATATTTAGCATTGAAGACGTGACGAATGTATAGGCTACATTTTAAGACCAGGCTTCAGACTTAAGCCTAATATTCAAAAGGTTTACTGTTACACACAAAATTATAAATTGAAAAATCATACAAATAATAGCTTCAATTTTGCATTATTTAAATCTCTCAGTTACTATGAAACTAATCCAAATAGTTTCTAAAAGCTTTTAATATTCATAAATATTCTCGGCTTTTAGGGGTCAGGGGCTGTGTAATCTCGAACCTACTCTTTCCATCAAAATTTTATTCTTGTTACAGCCTCAATTGATAGCCTCCCCCAAAGTAAATTGCTGGGTTCACCATTGATTAAGTAAATTATGTGAACATATATATTATTCTCTCTTTTACTTCTAAATCATCTTGAAATTGTGAGATTCCACTCCTGACTTTTGAGATTCTTTGATATATAGTTATATAAAATCACAATGACTAATAAGTGTAAACTAAAAACTAAAATAACATTATTAAAACTCCACGAATACTTTCTACTAAAGAAACAAGACTTACCGTTGAGTCAATAATGGTTAAAGTAGTCTCGTCACCCACCCCTCCTGCATCCTCAATTTACCAGTGCTGAAATGCTTAAATTTGAAAAAGTGGATAAATGTGTTTGCAAATACATGATAATACATATGACTATAATGCCTAAACATAGCTTAATGTATTTAATTAGTGTATAATTTAAAGCTTGTACCGTATATTAGCTATTATTTTACAATTATATATATTATGTAATTTGACTTAAACTCTATTAAATTAGCTTAATACAAAAACATTGTAATCGTGAATCTTTTTCAATAGTTAGCACAATGCTTAGCTTGCTATATCTGAACAGCATGACCTGGGTGTGAACACCTGAATTATTGGCCAATGATTTGTGGGCGAGCGGAAAGGGAATGTGTAGCAACCCCATAAACATTTGGCAAGGTCATTAAAGCCTCACTAGCTTGACTTGCGGTTTTTAAGCCACAAGTCCAGGGTTTTCTATTGTGTTAAGTAGAGCCTTTTGGAAGAAGATTAATTCAAAACACAGTATTCTTGGAATATGAACCAATATTAGTTTTAAAATTAATAATTCATTATATGTATAAATATTAACAATTTAAACATTAGTATTTTCAGTTAGCACAAACATTGGATTTAAAAAAAACTAATCCATATAATTATGGGTATGCGGTGCAAGACTAACATACCCGGAGAATACACCACTGTGAAAGCATTTTTCCTTCGTCCTGTGTCTTGAAGGATTTTCAGAGGATCGTTATATTATATGTATTTTTATATCTATCTATAATTGTTTTCAAATAAATTAATGTTTGGTTGGATGCTAAAGTAGAGTCATAGTTCTAAGAAGTATTCCAATCATCAATGTGCTTGCGAACCCTGCATAAATGTTATTAACAATAAATTTTTCATTTGTTTTAAATGGCCTACATGATGCCATAATATTTTTCGGCTAAAGATCTAAAAGTTATACATTTTCTAAATTAACAGTGTTGTGCTAGCCAACAAATTAGAAAATAATAAAATTAAAATTATGTAAGTAAAATAAATTCATGATAAGTTTTATGAATCGATATGCTTTAATAATAATTATATTAATTACACTCTAATTTGGTGTGGAACCAAATTCACAGTATTTTAAGGACTAATGGCCTGTCTATAACATAACGCACCCGCTTGTTGGACTTGTAACAACGCAATAACTTAATTTTGTCTGTCTACAATAGCTTACGCAAACACAATCGTATGTCGGAACTGTCGCTTGTCGGGAGGAGATGGACATTGTCCATCTCTTGCGTTTATGTAGTTGCGTTGGCTTGCGTTCAGTCAATAAAAAACCCAATATAGATGGACCATTAAAATCAAATAATATGAAGTTATTTGGTCTATGACAATAACGCTTGGAAATGTATAGTAATGACTACAGGATTTCCAATTAAAATAATATGCATTTAACCATTTAAATATTTATTTCTTATTTGAAAACATTAATATGAACTTTCATAGTCATCGTTGATGTTTGTTCCTATTGGTTGAAATTACGTCTTTGTATTTAATATAAGCATAATTACGAGTATTTGCGATTGCTTAATTGCGAGTCCGACAAGCGGGTATGTTGGGTGTAGGCGGGCCATTATAGGTAGTTATAATTTGACTTATATAGTTTTCTGATTACTGACTTATGGCCCATCTACAACCAAACGCACCCGCTTGTCGGACTCGCAACTACGCAATAACGTAATTTTGTCTGTCTACAATAGCTTACACAAACACAATCGTATGTCGGAACTGGACCAGCTTGTCGGGAGGAGATGAACACTGTCCATCTCTTGCGTTTATGTAGTTGCGTTGGCTTGCGTTCAGCCAATCAAAAAACAAATATGGATGGACTACTAAAATCAAATAATTTGAAGTTATTTGGTCTATGACAAAAACGCTTGGAAATGTATAGTAATTAATATAAGATTTTTAATTAAAACCATGTGTATTTAACCATTTAAATATTTTTTAAATATTTATTTCTTATTTGAAAACTCTAATATGAATTTGACTTTTATAGTAATCATTGATGTTTGTTCCTATTGGTTGAAATTATGTTTTATGACTTCGTTGTAGACAGTCTATTTTGTATTTAATAAAAGCGTAATTACAAGTGCATTTGCGATTGTGTAGTTGCAAGTCCGACAAGCGGGTATGTTTGTTGTAGACTGGACTTTGCAAATGCCGTTAAGACCTTAGGCTATTAGAATTAGCCACAAATCTGGCACAGTGCTTTTCTGCCGATTTACAGTTTTATTTTAATAAATGAAAAAAAAATCAAATTGGTTTTGATTTTCGAATGATAAAATCAACCCTCCTCTATAATTATATTTTTGCTTTGTTAGCATGTCCTGGTTTGTTGGGGTATCGCCTACCTCCTAATGGTAGTGAAATGGGCAACAGTATACTGGTCATCAAGGCAGTATCTAGTATAAGAAACTGTGAAAGAATAGCCTCAGATGACTAAAGAAGCTATGATGAATAGCTGAGGTTAAAACTGAAAGACCCATCAGTTGACAAACTGGTGAGAATATGAACTATTGGAATGTGGAATATGAGAAGAGTATGTTGTAAAGAGAATGACTTGTTAGAGGAAATGATTGCGGAAAGGGTTCAAGATTGTTGATGACAAGTGATGGTAGCCTGTGGTCAGGTGTAGATGAATGGGTAAGAGGAAGTAGGTTTAATCCTTAGCCTAACAGCTAAGCTGTTTGTGAGAAGGTATGGTTTGGTGTCATCTAGACTTCTCTGGTATGGAGTTATGGAATGATCTCAATGAATTCTTGAATGCATGTGAACCGAGTAAAATAATTATTTTGCTAGGAGATATTAATGGATGGGTGGGGAGTAGGGATCCAAAGAGATAATTCAGAAAGAGTGTTAGGAAGATATGATGATGTAAGGGTGAATGAGAATGGTAATAAATTAGTGAATCTGTGTTTATAAAAAGGTTTAATTGTGTTGAACACATGGTTTAAGCATCATGATATTCACTTGTATACATGGCAAAGAGGCAATTTGAGAATGACAATTGATTTTGTGGTGTATGATGAGAGACTGAGAAGTTCAGTAAATAATAGTAGGGTTACCCGCCTCGGTGGCGTAGTTGGCTAATGCGCGAGTCGTGTTGAGCTCGACTGCTGAGGATGGGGAGATCAAGGTTCGAATCTCGGTCGGGTGAACTGGGGGTGGTTTTTCCTAAATGGTTTTCCACTCTCCCTCCACATAAATGCGGGCTCACTTCCTCTAATTCAACCTTCCCAATTCCTAATCCATCAGAGTAATTAGTACTTAAAGCGTATTACCCGAACGGGTAGTAAGACGCGGTGCTAAATATTATTATTATTATTATTATTATTAGTTTTTCGTGGAGCTGAATGTGGAACAAATCACTTCCTAGTGATCTCAGTTGTTGACTTAGGTAGGAATTTTGTGAGGAAGCGGCGCAAGAGTACTAAGCAAGTAAGATTGAAAGTGGGAATGTTGCAAGCTAAAAGGTGGAAACACAATATGAAAGATAGCTGGGAGAAAAATTAACTTTACATAAGCATGAATGGTATGTCAAAATAAAAACTAATGATATTTAAAATGCTTGGAACAAAATAAAAGAGGCTGTAGCTGGGTGTATGAAAGTTGTGTGTGGATCCGCAGTGGTGGGAAACTTAAAAAGAGATACATAGTGGAATGAACAGATTAAATAAGCTGTGAGAGAAAAGAAAGAAGCACACTAACGAATGATTGTTATGAAGCGTGAAGCAGAACATAAGATATTGTGGGACTGTATGCAAAGAAAAAAAGATGAATGCAAAGAAAGTATTAAGAAGAGTAAAAGGCAATTGAGATTAATAGGAGAAAATATTAAAGAATGATTTTGAATGAAATAAGAAGCTGTTCTGGAAGTGTGTAAAGAGAACGAAATAAGAGGTGTAAGGAAAGACCTATGGCATTTGGAATAAACATGGTGAGCTTATCTGGGATAAAAAAGAGTATAAGAGAGCGATGAAGAGAGAAAGTAACAGTAAATAGAGAAAATGATCTTAAGGAGTGAAAGAATTAACGAGGCTAGAATGTTAAAGGCTATAGAAATGTTAAAGATTGGCAAAGTTGTGGTCATAGATGGGCTCACAGGTGAAATGCTTAGGTATGTAGGCATGGTACTCCTTTCCAGATTGTGTAAGTTGTTTAATTTGTGTGCTGGGATCTCGAACATATTGACTGGAAGAATGCTGTCATTTTTCCTTTGTATGAACTCTAAGGTAGTAAGAGTGAATATAAGAAAGAATTATAGGGCATTTAGTTTGTTGAGTTTTCCAGGCAAAGTTTTAGGAAGATTTTTAATTGAGAGGGCGTGTGAAATAACTACTGGCAGGATTTGAGGTTTGCAATGTGGTTTCATGCCAGGTAGAGGTTGCGTAGACCGGATAGTTGCATTACAACAAGTGGTTGAGAAATGTATAGAAGTAAGAAAGAAAGTTTATTCTGCATTTGTTGATCTGAAGAAAGCATACGATCGGGTGAGTAGGAGTATATTATGGAATGTTCTTGGAGAGTATATTGTGGATGCATGGTTATTAAATGCAATTATGATGGTGTATGATGGAAGTAAAGCATGAGGGGATGGAGCTTTGAGTGAATGGTTTGGTATTGAACAGACTGTGTTAGATAAGGCTGTGTTATGTCCCCCTGGTTGTTTAATGTTTTCATGGATAGGTGTCTGAGGGCTTGTGAGGATGCGGTTGGTGTACAAATGGGCAATGGGAATGTGAGAATACTGTTATATGCAGATGATGCAGTATAAATGGCTGATAATGAAAGGGACTTTCAGAATGCATTAAATCGTTTGAATGTGGTGACAGAATGGATTTTCATATAAATGTCTCCAAAACTAAGATATGTTTTTTGATAAGAATGGATCAGGAAATGATTGTCAACTTAGTATAAATAAAAAACTGTTAGAACAAGTAAATTATTTTGTGTATCTGGACAGAATGTTCTGTAATAATGAAAGGATGGATGGTGAAATCGACAGATGGACACGGGAATGCATCTCAAAGAGTATTTGGATGTATATGGACTATTGCAAAGAATGAAGTAGTATCGAAAGAGGTAAAGATGGCAGTATATAAAGGTGTGTTAACGCCAACATTGTTTATGGATGAGAAATGTGGGTTTGTTGAGAGTGCAAGGTGAATGCAGTTAGAATTAAATATCTAAGAAATGTATGTAGAAAAATTCCTATGGACAGTAAAGAGTCGGTAATGAATGGGTGGTGCATGAGTGCAGTTTGAGAGGGGAATCCATTAGGTCAATTTAAAAGAAGTGTCTTACGTTGGCTTGGGCATGTTGAGAGGATGAGTATGGGTCGAGTGACAACTCTACACTCTACATTAAGGTGAAGTGTTTGGAGCAAAAGGAAGTAGTAGGTCATATAAGACATGATTAAATGTTGTACAAGATGAATGTGTGAAAAAAAGAAACATAAGAGCTATAAGAATAAAAGTGTATGTATGACTTGGTGTATGAATGTTGTTGAAGCGAAGGGAGTATGCAAGGATAGGAAAGTGTGGAGAAAGTTAGAGAGTATAGATTAAATACAAAGTGGTTTTTTGAGTTATATGCACAGTTTCTTGCCTATCCCATAAAGGAATGGTGTGATTAGGTATGTATATGTGTGTAGTATTAAAACAACTTTTTCATATCCACTTTAGTAGCCAAATGATCGTTTTAGACTGATAACCGGAAGATCAAACTTCGAATCTCACTTGGCTCTACTGAGGGTGGTTTTTCTTCGATGGTTTTCCGCTCACTTTCCACTTAAATGCATGTAGACTACTTATAAAATGCTTTCTTTCTCATCCATACCCTATTAATGTGTATAATCTGAATAGGTAGTAAAACGTGGTAATTGACATTCCCAGTCAAAGGGTTAGAATAAATTAAAACACCTACCCCTTTTATAAGAAATGTTATAATTAAAGTGCCCAGGGCCTATGAGCAACAATATCTGGCCTAGACAATATTCAATAGTTTTTTTGATAGAAAGTACATAATATGACATTCAATAAATATTTCAACAACACACAAAATGATATTAAGGCATGTGCAAGAAGAAGTTTAGATATCTAATTAGATCCACATCAAAACATTACATTACTGTACCCAGCCTATATCCAGGGTAAGTTTTTTATTCAAGTCATATATTTTTCCACTACCGGCTGGCTAGGTCTGTCATAGCTTCATATGTTTCATAATCTAATTTAAAGACTAGGACGAGTACAGCATCCTGTCCCTGGCTGTCAATCTATCAATGTGAAAGAGTAAACCCATATACTCATCACTGATCAATTTTCGGCCGTGCCGGGAATCAACACGCTACCGACTGAGCTAAGACTACATCAGAACAGATAGGCATTAAAATAATTCAAGCTCTCTTTTAAAGCTGGTTCTAGCCATTTGAGACTAGTTGCTGTAATTAAACTATTTTTATAATAAAAAAAAATTCTCATAACATGTTTCATAGATTCAAATATTAAACTAGTTTTAAATGTAGTTTGAAACAAAACACTTCATTTATTAAATTTGCATATAATGTTAAAGAAGCTCTAGGCTCAAAATCAATGTTTTCTTTAGTAACAGGCCGGGATACTAAAGTTTGGCAACACCGCAGTAGGGGATAGTCAACTAACTACACTGTAGCTGTACTCTGAAGCTATTGTTTATTAGTTTGGCTTGTTTAGTTGTGCAAAATTTAATCAATCATTTGATTTATCTGTTTTGCATGATACGTTTGAGCGTAGTATGCATGTATCACATTAATTTACTACTATTTATGCTATAGTGTCAAGCCACATTATTAATTTTGTTACAGAAGGAAGACATTTATTAGAAAGTGGCAAAATGTCGATATTATTGCTTCAAGACAAAATATAACATTATGTTTGATCAAATGTACAATGATTCTAAGCTTATAGTTTTTTAATAATAAAAAGTTTTCTTAGTGTTGTGGAAGGAAAGAAAAGTGATCATTTTAACAGAGGCATGTGTGTGATCAAAGGAAACATTCTGCTCTGTTTGAAAGCAAACATATATATTTCTTTTATTAAACTGCACATATATTACAGGGTTCCTAAGCATCATGGAAAACCTGGGATTTTAAAATATTCCTTCCAGGCCTAGAAATGTTATGAAATTTCTCATTTTCCAATATTTTCCTGGAATTTTCCAGGCTGTCCTGGAAATTCTTTATGGGGAAGGCAAGAAAGTGAACATATAGTTCAAAAAACAACTTAGTATTTATTACATACTCGCTAACTTTCTTCTCTCTTCCCTATCTCTATCCTCAAAAACACCCTACACTGAATCATACATGCTCTTTTATTCTTAAAACTCTTAATTTTTCTCTTTTTCATCTACAACATTTAGCCATGTCTTACATAGCCTACCCCTTTTTGATCCATACCTTCATATATTTGCTTCATCAGCCTATCCACACATCCTATCAACATGCCCACACCACTGTAAGACGCTTATTTCACATTGACCTATGGGATTCCCTTTCAAACCCCACTCCTTCAGCACCCATTCATACGAGTTTATTCACACACATTTTTTAAATATCTCATTCCAACCACATTCACCTTGCTCTTGTGTGTCTCCTGGCAAACCCACGCTTCACATCCATATAACAATGTTGGCGTCAACACACTGTATATAATGCCATTTTTGCCTCTTTCGATACTTCCTCATTCTTTGCAATAGTCCACATACAAGACACTTTAAATAATGCCATTTTTGCCTCTTTCGATACTACCTCATTCTTTGCAATAGTCCACATACATACAACTACTATCCAAGATGCATTCCCTCATCTGTCGATTTCACCATCTATCCTTCCACTTTTACAGAACATTCTGCCCAGATACACAAACTAATTCACATGCTATAACAGTTTTTCATTTATACTAAGTTGGCAATAATTTCCTGATCCATCCTTATCAAAAACCATACCTTAGTTTTGGAGACAATTGTACGAATATCCATTTTGTCTGTCCTCACACCCAAACAATATAATGCATCCTACAAGTCACTTTCAGTCTCGGCCATTAATACCGCAACATCTGCATATAACAGCACTACTACACTCGAATTGTCCATCTGTACACATACCACGTCCTATCAAGCATCTCTCATACACCTATCCACGAAGGCCGAAGGGCGCGAAGTGTTTTTACAGTTTTTATAGAATTGAAACTTTTTAGTCAAAATAAATCAAATATTTCTCCAGTGGCACGTAGAGCTTAGTTTTATGCACATGCTAATATCAACAGATCTTGACTATCTTTCAAGGATGCCCTGGAATTTTGTCAAAACTTTTTAAATAAAGAGAGAAAGTTTTGACAAAATTCCAGGACACCCTTGAAAGATAGTCAAGATCTGTTGATATTAGCATGTGCATAAAACTAAGAGCTATGTTGCTACTACCCGCCTCGGTGGCGTAGTTGGCTAACGCGCATGTCGTGTTGAAGCTTGACCGCTGAGGACGGGGAGGTCGAGGTTCGAATCTTGGTCGGGTGAACTGGGGGTGGTTTTTCCTAAATGGTTTTCCACTCTCCCTCCACGCAAATGTGGGTTCACTTCCTCTAATTCAACCTTCACAATTCCTAATCCATTAGAGTAATTAATACTTAAAGCGTATAACCCGAACGGGTAGTAAGACGCGGTGCTAAATATATTATGTTGCTACTGGGGAAATATTTGATTTATTTTCGCCAAAAAAATCTAATGCTACAAAAACTGTAAAATTACTAGCACACCCTTCTGCTGCACCTTAAACAACCATAAAGACATAACACAACCTTGCCCACACACTGTTCAATGTAAAACCATTAGCTCAAATCTCCATCCACCATAGCACATGCTTTACTTCCATCATACACTGTCTTAATTGCATTTACTAACCATGCATCCACACTGTACTCTCTAAGAAAATTCAACAACATACTCCTACTGACCCGATCATACGCCCTTTTTTTTTTAAACATGACAGTAAATTATTATTGTGAATATTAGATAACCTTTGTTATATTTGTACCTAAGAAATAAAAAGTAGTTAAAACATAATTAATATAATGACTATTTGCAAGTGATTTATTTATTTTTGATATTTAAAATGCACTTTATAAACTGATTGATTATATCCTCACGTGACTTATAAACTAACTTTTATCTAGAATAGACACAACATCCAGCCCCTGGTCGTTAATTCATCACTGTGAAAGAGGAGACGCACATTTCACCCATGGTTATTTGCTTGTGAGCTTATGCTATGTTTTAATTATTCAAATAACTCATTGCATCATGGACTATATGAAAAAAATATCTAAGTTGGAAAGGTGCAGGCTTATTGGGGTGTAGAGCCTGCATTATGTATATAAGAAACCATGTACTGATGTGTATTTTGCCACAATTACTTTATATATTTGTCCTGGAGGAACTGTAGAAATTCCTTGAAAAGTTCTGGAAAAAAAGTCAAGATTTAGTGTAGGAAACCTGTACTAGCTTTAGTAAGACACCATAAACAAAAATGTTTAAAATTGCAAATATACCCCCCAAAAAATGATATAAAATTTCATTGTTTGTTACCGAAAGAAAAATATTCTCTAGAAAATAGCCAATGTTTTCACATCTATTTTATAGGCCTACATGCTTATAATATGTTTATTTTGTATGAGGTAGGTTTATGCTTAATTGACATCAATATAAGCATTAAAATATTATTAGACTCTATCTGTCCCTTCAATTTGGGTTGGGGTCTTGGAATGGTGCATATTATATCACTTTTATAGACCACTGAAATGTCATACTCATTACACCTAAATACAGTATGGTTTTTATCCATGGACTTCATACTCATTACTTTGGATACACTGTCTTCAAGGACTTCTTTTACAATTTGCAAAGATACCTAAAATATGAATTATATCTTTTATAAGAAAACCTGATCAGCACATATATGGATTTTCACTTATGGTATTGTCAGTAACACTCAAAGTTTTCACAAATTCCACTTCCTGTCCAAGATTCTGGATTTGAACAATCTTTCCTACCTTTTTTTCGAAAAACTTAAGTTAGTCTTAAAGAATCACCAACAAGCTGTATCTTGATGCAACAAAGTGAAAATTATCAAGACTTATCACAGGATCACATTGTTCCCTTCTTGTAAGTAGTATAACTTGACTAATATTAATCTTTTCCTCAGATACATAAATAGTATTCACAGGTGGTGCAAGTTGACTAGCGGCATTTGCAAATTTTTTAGCAGTGTTCATAACTATTTTCTTATGCAGCTTTGCCCTTACAGGGTGATTTTATTTTTGATGCTGAAAATACTGGAATATACTTGAATTTTGAATCAGAAACTGGAAAAATATTCAGCCTTTTTTACATTGAGTGAAATGTTGGATTAAGCATTTTGAGACCCCTGATATTATTTGTAGTACTGATAGTTCTATTTTGAACACACCTCAATTACTCCCCCTCTGGTCCATCTTGATTGCTACACAATTAGTTGATCTAAATAAACTACTTGAGCACTTGATGAACAGAATTGTAAAATGTGATGTAATAAATTCAGCAAATACTTCCAAAAAATTGTTAGCCATTGATTTAAAGAAACAATCCAACATGAAATCACTCCATACTGTAGATATTGGGTTTGAAGCATCAGCAGCTTTGAAAGGAATTAAAGACATCAAGATACTTCAGTTCAGACAAACTTTTACATAAATTTCCTCTCCCCTACAAAATTGTCAAAGGTGCTAGTTGTCTCTCTCCCGCAGTCATGCACAATCCATCTGTTAGGACTTATAGAATAACTTCTGCATTAGAATTCCTACTAGACAAGAAACAACTATCTAGCGTGCAAGCTGATGTTGTAAAAAGAGACTACTTGGCCTTTGTATCAAAGCAATAAGTTATTGACTACCTTAAAAAATTCACTTCAAGTGGTGACCAGCTTGATAAGTTCTTCATGAATATTTTTTCTATAGTAAATGCATCCCAGGAGCTACAATACTTCACTAAAAAAATTATTGTTCTCTTTCATAGCAATGCAGCCATTGATCAAAGTTTTATCTGTGGCTAAAGAATGTCTGGTTGAAAACCTACACGAGGACAGCCTTATTACTCAACGTGTAATTTATGATGCAGTCACTGCAGCTGGAGGACTTATAAATATGAACATTTAAAAAAAGATTATTCATGCTGTGAGGAATGCATCAGGAATAAGGAAAGAAGTGCTTGAAAAGAAGAAAAAGATTGAAATAGACTTAAGTCATAATAGAAAAATGGCATCTGAAGAAATAAGAAAATTAGAAGTGAAAAGAAGAACAATTTTGCAGAAAGCAAAGGAAGAGGCAGAAGTGTTAGAACATGAAATTCAAAAATTGAAAAAGTTTTGTGGTTAAACAAATTTCAATTTGTCTCCATTCTAAAAAAAAAAACCTTTGGTTTTGGGTTTTATCATCTTAATTTTTAATAATGTTAGGTAACTGCAATTATTTTTATTTCCAAGTAATTTATATCAACATAATATTTGTTGGTTATTTTTCTTAGAAGATTCTGTAACTTTATTACTATATATTTACTAAACAAATTCACTATACAAATATAACTTGTGGAAAGTATCGACTGTCAAGGGATGTTGGGGATAATAGTTAGTTTTTGTGTTGGAGTAAATTCTCTGGCTGTAATCATTCTTTGAAGTTGTGCCACTAATGCTGATTACTTGTACCTTTAAAGTTCTACGAGTGAGGGGAAATGACCTTCCAATTTTGCCAGGAGAGGTATTTTCACATATACCTTCCAGGGTTATTTTACATACCACATGGAACTGACGGCTTTACTTCCCCTGGGTTCGAACCCACAAATATTGGGTCCTGAGGTGAGCACTCTACCCCAAGACCACCAAGGTTGACGGTGGTATAGGTCATTCAAAAAATGTAATATGTGTGTGTGTGTGTGTGTGTGTGTGCGCACGCACGCACGTGTATCCACCTTTTTTCAAATCTGAAACTTCATTTTGCCATCAAATCCATAGTAAATTTGAATTTTAGAAAATATAGTAGGCATATGTGTTTAACTTTACCAATAACTAGGATATTTTCCTTCACTTCTGATTTGTTAACATTAAATGGTAAATTAATGATCTGGGGTCTACTATTAGGTTTTTCCTATCATTATTTTGGTTTTAACCACAAGAAACTATTTAACTATTTTAATACTTTTAAAAAATAACTCAAACTTAGTACCTATTTTAAAACGATTATGATCTGAGTCTTGAATCCATGTATATTCCTTGTAGGTTCTAGGGTCCCATCCCTAGTATATACTATAATATATATGTCAATACACTTGATGCTTGATGTAAACACCCGCCTCGGTGGCATAGTTAGCTAACATGCTTGTCGTGTTGAGCTCGACTGCTAAGGATGGGGAGATCGAGGTTTTAATCTCGGTCGGGTGAACTGGGGGTGGTTTTTCCTAAATAGTTTTCCACTCTCCCTCCACGCAAATGCGGGTTCACTTCCTCTAATTCATCCTTCCCAATTCCTAATCCATTAGAGTAATTAGTACTTAAAGCGTATAACCCGAACGGGTAGTAAGACGCGGTGCTAAATATTATTATTAAATATATTAATGTAATCATGTTTAACTATGACAGACCTAGGACTACCCTAACTTTCTATAATTTTATGATTTTGAAATAGGGATTGTTTGTCTCTGAGTACCTTTCATATATACTGGATTTCTTAAAAAATATATATACTGGAATTTCATTACTATAGTCAGGTAGACACCCTACCTTAACACAACTTTCTTGATCTCTCTACCAAATCCACCATGTGGGCCTTTACCACGAGAGGTTCCAAAATAATTTTTATCTGCAGTGTACATACATAATCCTTTTCATGAAAAATTAATTACTCGAGTGTAAATTTGCTTTTGAACTGACTTTTGGCCCCATCTTTGAAATAATGAACATGTGTACTTTTAAACGGTAGTTTCATTGTTAAATCATTCAAAATCTCAGCATTAAATACAGGAACTGAATCTTTATTGTGTTTAATAGGGTTAGATATGATGCAGTAGTTCAGGTGTTTTAATACATCCTCATTGGTTTTATAATAAACAATATTTGTAAAAAAATGTTACACTCGGAGAACTCTAGTGAGCTTGTATTATTTCTTCCTAGTGTCGAATTGCTTAATTTTCTGCAAAATCTTGTAGAGCTACAATTTAATTTAATGGAAGAGCTCTTTTCAGCTCTCGTGTCAAAAATCTCTTTAAAAATGGCTCCAAATTCTAAACATCACATTTAGAGCACATTCTGTCAATATATATTTGATGTTCAATGGAACACAGTGTAAAATCAACCATTTCATTCAAAGAATTTGGTAACTCAGGGGCAAGCACAATTTTACTAAATGAGGCATTTTCTTGATAGGAACAAACACATACTCCTTGGTTTCTCATTGTCATAGGCATTACTTGCTCAGGTCAAAACTGCTTAAACTATGAAAATTGAAGAGGATCAGGATTGATAAATACGCTGTATGCTTCTTCAAGATTTACTGAAAGTAATCTTTTCTATTTCTGTTCACGTCCTTGTTCTGTTTTAACAGATTTGAAGTCTTTTCTTCCAGGATATTTCCAGCTAATATCATCCCAAATGAATAAATTCTTGGCTGCATTATCTATTTTGGTTTTCTTTTCTGATCATGTTCATATTGCCTGCCTGAGTTTACTTATTCCTCCAGTGTATTTCAAATGTTCCCCTGTTTTTGTTTTTTCAGGCTGTCCTTTTTTTTCATCTCATTCTACTAACTCGGAGCTTATTTTTCTTTTCTTTCTGTATTCTAGAATCCCTTGTGCACCTGTTTTAGTCTTAAGAGCCTATTCACTATACTATTCTGACAGGTTATAAAGTGGGCTCTACTAACTATAGACTGTCAATAGATCATTGAACTATTAAACTAAAATATCAACTGTCCATTTTTAACTAAACACTACAAAAAGTTTGTTCTATTTGATCAATCTCCACTAGATTTTAATACCAATTGCTAAGCACCCAGTGAACATATTAAAACAAAAAATGGAGGGAAACTAAACATAAGGTGTATGCAGTTTAGCCAACTCTTTAATGCAGCAAAAAAAAAAAAAATTAGGCTTTATTATTATTTTTAAAATTCCTATATATGATTTAAGATTTATTTTAATTTTTAGGTCATGTCAAAAACAATTTTTTTTAACAATGTTTATTAACCAAAAAATAATAATTTGCGATTTCCTTCCATAACAATATTTTAGTTCCGTAACACAAACTTTAGTAACTATTTTCTAAACTAATAATAGATCTATAATCCTAAAATTAAAGGAGCTAATGTAGTATCTTAAAGTAAGGGAGGAGGCACTAAATCCACACTTGTAATGTGTGACAAAAATACCAAAAATTAAATTCCAAGTTGTTACAAAAGGAAATTTCAAATTTAGGGAAGGGGGAATACTCCCAAAAGTTATATGAAAGGTAACAAACCAAATTATGGGGAATAACTTTTGATTAGTAAGTTATAAAATTGAGGAAAACACAAATTTTTGACCTGAGTTATTGCAAGAAATTTAAAAAAATAATTATGTTTCATAAAAAATAAGTAATTTATATTAATATTATGGACTAACCATTCTTGAAACTATGGACCCTTAGCTTCCCTATGGTGTATGCTAATTAATAGTTTTCAATTAATTACAAATCCATGTTGATGTCCTCAATTACTGTGGCTTGAATCTATGGGCCTACAATAGCCCCATGGCTTCTTTGGTGCTAACTGACAGCTCACAGCTGACTCCTGACAGTCAACATTTAGGTATATACATAAATTTTGGCTGTGAGAAGTGACAGCTGCTTATCACACGTTTTTGCAGATCATATTGTTTGGCGTAAGGATTCATAATTTGGTCTGGTAACTTTTCAAAGCTGTCAGTTGTAGTCAGCACCAAAGAAGCCACGAGGTTACTGTATGTAGACCTACATACTGAAGGTAAAAATAATAATGTTATAACAGCTAAATAAAATGCCAAGACAATTTTGTGTTCCTAGATGTGATATTAATTATAGTTTCAATAAGTTTTCAGGATGTGTAAATGGTTTTAATTGTGAAGAGTTTATTCAAAAATTGATAAAAAAAATATTCCCATTTTCTATCAATCAACATTGTCAGAATCTGTGGTGCGCTTAAAATATTGATATGAGTTTGACCTTTCATATCCAATACCAATTTTTATAAAAAGAAAAGTTGTTGTGTGTAAGAATACACCTGAGATCATCTCATTTTAAATTCAAGGGCAACTCCTTAAATATTTTTTCTTTGACTTTTTATTCAACTGGGTTGTTAAAATCGAAACTGCCAAATTATTACTGACCCACTCTATGACATGAATATTAGTATTGTAGTTTTAATATAATTAAGTAACTGTGCACTCACTGACTTTTATGTAGATTTTTTGACAGTAAAATTGAACCAATAACTTAGAACCATGGTTCCCAAACTTCACGGCACACTTTAGCATGCTTTTGCAAATAAACTTAATTTTCACTTTAAACCATTAATTTGAGACACTCACTCTAGTACTGTATTATAACTATAAAAACTAAACATTTTATAAAAAACACCTTAAAACTCATTATTTTCTTTGAGTTTGTCAACACTTGAAAATAAACTTTTAAATAGTTACAAATAAATGGGCAATAAACTTTGTTGGGGAATGGCACACAGACTAAGGCTTTTTTCTTGCTTAGTATGGTTTGTCTGTGACTAGGCTGGAGCTCACATCTTGATCTGGTGTACTGAATATTTTATTTCTCTAAATGGTTTCCCACTCTCCTCTAAATTCAATCTTCCTCGACCCTAACTAATTAGTGTAAATATGTAGATAGTCTAAACAGTAAGACTCAATACACAGACAATAATATATGTAAGTCCCTCCCTTATCTTTTCTTGAGCAATGCAACTGCTGCATGCTATATATAAACTTATACTAACATCTACATTGAAATAGGAACTCCATTTTTTTAATCCTATTTTAAAATTTTAAAACAAAGTTGATCCCCCCCTAATTTTACTAACTTAAAGTATTTGATAGTAGAGTCAACCATCGTTCAAATTGTTATAATTGAACACGGAAGTGTTCAAAGGTATAGTTTTGTAGAAGTGAGCGAGAAGTTGTCACATACTTATAGTCCATGAACCCCAAGCAGGAATGCTACTTATTATATATGTTTTAGTATGAATTAAAATATGGATGAAGAATCATCCTGGGTATGAAACTATGGCTGGATAGATCGAGGATTAGAGCATTGGCATACTAAGCCAAAGGTCCCGAGTTCGATTCCTGTGTCCAGGTGTCATTTTTCAATTTTCTGAATACAATATCTCTCTGCATAAGGGGATACAACTTTCAAAGTCCTCAAAGTACATAACCCTAAATAAAGCTACATTAACCAAGCTGTATTAACACTTCAAAATGTATAGTTGGAGTTAAATTTCGAGCTACCTACTTGTGAGACATCTTTCAAATAATGTAATAGAGAATAATTCACATCAACATACAATTTTTAACATTTTGGTAGGTGTCTTCAGAATGGGGTCGGAAGAAGGTTTTAGCATTGCGTCCTACTGCCTGTTCAGGCTATACACATTCATAATAATTATGTAAATGTGTTAGGGATGAAGGACGGTTGAATTTAAAGGAAGTGTACTTACATATGCATGGAGAAAAAGTACAAAACCATTTAGGAAAAACCATCCTCATTACACTCAACTGGGATTCAAACCCTTATCTCCTTGTCATTGGGAGTCTAGTCTATTGCGAGAGTGACACTTTAGACCATATGGCCATTGAAGCAGATCAATCGAAAGACATCGCTGAGGCCTGAGGGTGTTTTAGTAGTTTAGGACTATCCCATAACAGAATATTTTATTATTAGCACCGCGTCTTACTACCCGTTCGGGCTTTACACACTTACGTTAATGTGTAATGGTAGGGTGAATATGAGATGAAATGAAGGACCTACAGTTTAACGTGGAATTCGAACCACGGTGGAGACCTGGCATTCCTCACATTCACAAGATGTCTTGATCAGAGGTGAAGGAAGGGTTTGGTAATCAGATAAATCTTTGCCGGGACCGATGTTTGAACCCCGGATGCCAGCATAGCATAACGGAATAATGGCTGTATATAGATGAGAAGAAATCATCATAGGAAGGTTGAAATTTGAATTTTTCAAATTATGGTAAGGTTTAAATTCTTGTAAGGAGTAAGATAATGGCCAGGTGATTTTCTACACGATATTTAAAAACGAGCGCATAAGAAAAAATAATCTATTTTAGACCCTTCTTGTAATTGAACCAAAGCTCCTTGGCATATTTCTTCCCTGCTCACTGACTTATGTGAATGGGAGTGTAATCTGGCTATATGCATGTTTGTCTCACACTTGTGCTTGAAGTGATCTGTGGTGAGTCAAGTTTATCACCGCCCTAGTAATATTGATCTGCTATGTCCGGGTGAATATAGGGTGTTGCCCTGACAACCTTTTTGTTGTTACTGGATTGTAGTAGCTAGCTCTCACTTTGAGGGTCAGGGGGGCTAGGGCTAAACAGATATCTAGTCATTTTATGCATTCAATTATAAACATTTGGATTGTCTTCCAATGTAATCATTGGTTTTTCATTAAAAACCTTTATTCTGGTTAGTTGTAAATAAGTTACTAGAGTAAAAAGTCAAGGTAAGGGCTGTCAAACTCACTTGATAGAGTGGTCCTTCACTTTCAAATGAGTGTGGTGGCCTGAACCGCCTTTTTTGGGGCTACTATTTTTCATGTTACCTACAGAAACACACACACACACACACAGACACACTAATTATTTGAAGCTCAATAAAAATGGGACCAACACACACATATGCAATTCTTGGACATCAGTCAATTTGAACTTGCTCTTCAGAGCTAACCTAGCCCTTCTCAAAGAGGAATTTTGGTTTGAACTCTGCTAATTTTTTTTAGCGAAAACATTTTTTCTGCCCATTCAGGATGTTTACAATTTATATTAAACCAAGCACAGGTCAAGGAAAGTTAACTTTGAGGAAATGTACCCAATTTCATTTGGTGAGACAATGGGGGATATCGGGGAAATCATTGTATCTAAACCCCACCCCAAGTGCACTTTTGTCAGAAATTTAATTAAATTACAGATTCCTGCTCTCAAGCTGATCTAACACTGCTGGTTTAGGTTCAGGAGAGTGGACTTTTGTTTCAAATAATAGCAAGTCGGAATGACAAACGCTACTAAAATTAAAAATACAGATGATTACTATTTCAGTTCCTTTACACACCATGTTCATTAGTAATCCTACAGTATAATTCTAGTAGGAAGGACAGTACTGAACTACAAAGATTACTGAAACTACAGAGGCAGGACAAACTTTTAGACTATACTAGACTGTGATTTTTCTCAACTATACACAAAAATAGCTTTGCACAGTCAAAATTTTACTTTAAGGGGAAAGTGATAATGTTAAAAATTATTAAAATAACTCTTATTATATTTTGAATTCTTTTGTTACCTTAGTTAACAATATTGATAAAGCATCAGCTATTTAAATGGTGCAGTAGTAATAAAACAACTAATAATCGGCTGTTCATGGTGTTTCTCTGTTAAGCTCCAGTGTTGTAGAGAACAGTTCAAATGTTTACTTTAAAATTAATGTTTAATCAACAAAACAGTTTTTAATGGTGTTCTTTTTACTATTTGTTGACAAAGATATTTGTTTTTAATACATTTATTCTGATTTCTGTGATTGATCATATGTTACTGTTCTTGGATTTCAAGCCACTAACATTTTGAGGTTATGGGTAAGACAGCAGATCTTTCACCTAGAAACCCGCCTTGGTGGCGTAGTTGGCTAACGCGCTTGTCGTGTTGAGCTCGACCGCTGAGGACGGGGAGATTGAGGTTCGAATCTCGGTCGGGTGGACTGGGAGGGTTGCTATAAATAGTTTTCCACTCTTCCTCCACGCGAATACAGGGTCACTTCCTCGTAAACACAACCTTATCNGGGTTCCTTAATGGTTTTCCACTCTCCCTCCACCCAATGCGGGTTCACTTCCTCTAATTAAACCTCCCCAACTCCTAATCCATTAGAGTAATTAGTATTTAAAGCATATAACCCGAACGGGTAGTAAGACATGGTGCTAAATATTATTATTATTTCACCTAGAAAATTTTTCATTTGTCATTTTGGGTAGTACCTTTTATGTGTTTGTATCTACCTTTCATGTAATTTCTTCCAAATATAATAATTACTTCATAAATCAAAACGAGGGTTTCCTAATGGAGGTCTAATTTGATATGTGAGGAAAGTAGAATTTTAGAGGAAATGTACCCACATTTGTGAGGGAAGAAAGTTGAGGGGGGGGGGGGCCTGTATACCCGACCAGGAATCGAACCTTGATCTCACTGTAGCTGAAAATCCAGTATAGCATGAGAGTGATGTGTATGATCATGTTACCACCGATGTGGGTGGTACAGCTATAGCCTTGCACTAGGGTTCCTTTAAACTAGATATAGTTTAAAAATAAGACCTCGACATAGAAATCAAACCATTGGCCCTTAGTTTAGTGTGCCAAACTATGAGTGAGGAATGCTCTTGAGAATGGATTAATTTGTGGAATGGTAAAGCATTGGAACATAACACCTAGCCAAAAATCCTGGGTTCAATTTTTCTGTAGAAGCATCATTTTTAACTATATTTTATCCAAACAATTTATAAAGTTGATTAAATTCTATCTATTTACCCATTATGAATGGACTAAAGTAGCTTCATCAATTACTAAGAATGTAAAGAGAGAAAGAGTCTCTTTGGCTAATTAAAAATACCAAGATACAGTACAAAACTGATTTATTCTTGAAAATTGTAATACAGTGGCAGTAATTATTTACAACACCTCTTTGTTTTACGGTTAATGATGTTTATAAACGAGATTGGAAATAAAAGGGAAACATTACATTTTTGTTTCTGTAGTCAAGAAGTAGATCCACCCAAGTATTTATTACAGTAACAAATTCAGAATCAAAACAAGACTACTAACTTAATTTTAGCAGTCTTTACAAAAATGCTCGGTATACCCCTGGAGGAAGTGTATTCAGAGAGCTTACCAGGCCTAATTCTAAAAATCGATCTGAGACTTTCTAATCATTTTGTTTTATTGTGAACGCTGGTATTTTACTATGAATTTTGAAATGAAGCTATTATATATTAATTATTATCAATGCATTATTAATAAATCTATATCCAATCTAATTTATTAAACAAACTACGGTACTTTATCATCTTAGTTGATGTATACGTACAAATTTAACCCTAAACTTGAAACATTGAATGCAATTACAAACTAGAATGGTTACTCTGATGCAAGAGAAAACTTTTACAATAGAAATGTACTTCAAATCAATTGTCACTTTTTTGTGTGTGTAACCCCCTTTCCTTTTGTGAAAGTCTTTTTCCAGATGGTCTATTCTCCCATATGTCTAAAAAGGGAGGGTCTCACCCTTCTTGGTGCTGCACCCCTCATTTATGTGGGCAAGCATGTGTACATGTTAAGTTCTCGTCACTCCTTCCCCCTCATCTCATGATAGCACCTACCTTGCCATCCACCCTATTTTCCCGTGTCTTTTATTACTCAAGGATTGAAGGGTGGAAGAGTCAGTGAGTGGTCTTTAGAATTAATGTTGTAAGGGGTTAGTTTGAGCAGTAAATTACAACTAGACCTCCTGGGTGAAGGCACATTGTTATTAAGGGGGCCTTCTTAAACCTTTGAATGCTTTTCATATATTCAGCTATCTTTCAATATTATCTGTTATTTAAAAATACGGTTGATGCAAAAATGAAGTTTAAAGATCCCAAAATAAACTATGGACCCGCTTTAGTGGCCACATGGTCTAAGGTGCTACTCACACTGTGGACTAGACTGCCGATGATAAGAAGATTGAGGTTCGAATCTCACTCAGGTGTACTAAAGGGTTTTTCCCTAGATGATTTTCCACTCTACCTCCACACAAATGTGAGTACACATCCTTTAAATATAACCTTACTAATTCCTAAAACCATTAACATAATTAGTACGTGAGTGTATAACCCAAATGGATAGTAACACCCGGTGCTAAATAAAAAAATCTATGACAACAAATGTTAATAATTCTCAAAATTATTTGAAAATCATCACAGTTTTATGACTTAGGTGAACAGTACAGTGAATTATATCTAGTCTTTGTCGGATGACTTAACTCATTCGGTAGTGTGTCTGCTTACTGAGCTAATAATTTAAAGTTTGATTTCTGTCATAGTTGAAAAATGTATCATTGGTAAAATCGGTGTTTCCCCTTTCACCTTTATAAATTAATGGGCAAGGTGTTGTGTCTGTTATAAATCTAAGCTATTTTATGTCATGTGTTGATATAATCAGTAGGTTCAGAAAGTGGGCGTTAAATATATAAAATAAAAAAGTCTTTAAATGCAGTAATTTGGTTTTGGGCTACAACAGAATATTCCAAGCTATTTAAGATTTTTTATTGTAGTTTTGAAGCACCATTTTCATCAGATATATATTTTGTGTGTTCACAGTAGATTTTTACCTGGATGACAGTTCGAAAATCATATGTTTAGGTTTTGGTTTGCCAACACTTGTAAAATATTAAATGTTTTGATATAAATGTAAAGATCTTTAATTACCTGTTATATATTACATTTAAAATAGCGTTAACTTAAGTTTTCTCATACTATTTTAATTTTTTTAAATCATTTCTTTTTATCCAACTCAAAACAATATTTTAAACATAATTAAAAGTATTTATTCTTCGTTTTGGAATGTTATGGATTTTGTGTAATATAGTGCACACATCAATACCTTTTAACACAGGCATCATATTTACTTTGAAAAGAGAAAATTCTTGTCATTTTTTTTACATACAATACATGATGTTATAATTATTTTATCATTTTGAAATATTTAACTGAATAAAATATTTTCATAAATTGCGTGTCTGCATCATTGTAAAAACCTTGTTTACTGTCAAGTTCAACCATATGGTTTGAATTCGTTAGTCGACATTTTGAAGCTATGTTTGTTAGAAGTTTTTGTGAAAGTAGTATGAATTTTTTTTTAAGTGGAATAAAAAATAAATAAATTTTGTGACCATCCTCAAATATATATCTAAATAATATTAGTCTAAATTACTGTAGTTAACTATCATATTAATATGTTACCATCTTTTTTCATTACAGTCATCAAAGTTATAGATGTCAGCTGTTGGCGTAGTGATATATTAGGGACTACTTCTAGTAACATTTTGAGCTGTCATCCAAGTAAACTTAGGTCGTGAATGAATTATAGTATTGTAAAGATTTTAACTTCAGGGATACTGTACTCCTAAGAACACCTTGAATTGTTGCTTCCTTCTCAATAATTCAAGAATGAATGTTTATTTCTTGCTTTTAGTGTGTGAATGTACAAAGTTAGTATCACATATTGTAATTTTTGGAAAAGTTTGTATATGTTTTTTTATTCAAGGCATTTAACAGAAACTTTCTAAACATAATAAGATCACTAACCTATATTAAACATTTGAAAATTCCTAACCATATGTTTCATTTGAGACCAAAATGAAAGTGGTTCTGGTTTGTATTCTTGACTCCGGAGTCCTGGAAGAGCTATATGAAGAAGTGTGTCTCAAATTTGAACAAGTGCCTGGAGAGCAGCTACCAAAGATTTATGAAATAATATTCTAAATATAGATTTACCAACAGTGGTGAGCACACAAACTAAATTTCAAGGTTATTCAGTCTGGTTTACCTGTGATGAGATCAGAGTTTGAGTGTCTTAAGAGTTTTTTTTTCCTAGAAATGGTTTCCCATTCCACCCCCATGTAAATGTAAGTATACACTTTCTTTTAATTCTAACTTTCTCATCCCTACACCATTAATTTAATTCACTGTGTGAAGCCCAGGAAGATAATGGAATGGGAACCCAAATAAATGGTCTTTTTAGAATCTACATCTATTATAAAACATAGGCCTTGTTTATAAGTATTTTTTAAATTTAAATTGTTCTATAATTTTATATACAGAATGTTTCACTTGTAGGAGGCCTTGAGCTATTGTTTTCTTATAACTTGGGGCTATTATGATGCCGGGATCATGATCAACTTAACTTTAACTCAACGTAACATTCACTTAAGGTTCACTTAACTTAAGAAAACAGATGTGTGATCACAATTCATGTAACTTAATATAACTCGAGCCAAACATCTGCATTCTCACGTATGACCTATGATTTGTACTATTTGTAAAGTGATGATCTGTGAATGTGTACATTTTTCAATCGATATAATAAATATCTATTATTACACTTTTAATTTAGTCTACCTATTTTAGTTTAATTATTATGTTTCAATGTCTGATCACTAGCACTTAACCTAAAGAGTAAATCTTGGTCATAATACCAACAAATAAATTACTAAATAGTTATGTTGACGTCACTCACATAATGATTGGCTGGCTAGATCATGTGATACCCTTCATGTAACGTTCACTTAACGGGAAAGACCTCCCAGGACATCTCTTACTTTAAGTTAACTGCAAGTAAACGTTAACTGCATCATGGTCGCTTCCATTTAAAAACACAAGAAGATGGTTTATGTTAAGTTAACCTTAAGTTAACGTTAAGTTGAGCATTATCCCAGCATGAGTGAAAAACCTAACATCCTGTAGTATTTTGGGGAACACACCATTGTATAAGCTTTGATTTTAAATATATTTTTCTTACAGTTTTTAAAATCGTAGACTTTTGTTTATATTCTCTCATGTTTCCTTCGCCCTAGCTAATGTTATTTTATTGATGTTCCATTGATATCCTGATTGTATGTGAATAATTGATAGTGGGGTACGTACGATGTTGTTAGCTAGGTGAGCTGCCCTCTTGCGTTTGTATTGATTGCTCTTGGGAGGGAACTATACTCGCAGTAAGGAATGTTGAGTGGTATATCATGGGTAATTTGCACCATTTAGACATTATAATGTGAGCTGTGTCAAAAGTTTCTGTAAGTGAAGAAGTGATATATTTGATTATGATAAAAAATCCACATCTGGGGACACACATATTAAATATCAAGCTCATTTGATTTGGTTTTACAGTTAGGAGGTTGGGGTTCATATTCCCAGTGGGTGTACTGAGATAGGTGTTTCATAAATAATTTCCTGCTCTGCAGGTACATTTTCTCTAAAATCTACTTTCCTTATCCCTAACCTACAAGCTTGATTAAAATAAGGATAGTCTGAATAAATAGTGAAATGCGGTTCAAAAATAAACATAAGAAAAATATATATTTGAAAAAATTTCACTGATAAAGGTTTGAATTCTGGTTAAGGGACATCTATTAATTTTCATTATATTATTTAAGCTTTTCAAAAGCTTTCCAAACAAATTATATAATTATGTATTTATTATGCTGTACAATCACTGGATTTTCCTACTAAATACCTAAAGTGGTATTCAAATTAATTGCACTTCAGTATTGGTAAACCTATTTAAAATTTACGATCCATACTTTTAAATTACAGTGTTATTTTATTAAGGATATTCCTCTCATAGTTAAAATATCCCTCACAGTTTAATTCCATTTAATATGGATAATTTTTAGACAGTTTAACCTATTCTAGTATTTAAGTTAGTGAAATTAATTATTCAATACCAGATCAATGCTCTGTGGGACAATTTAACTGATTCCTCTACATACTACTGTCATAATGTCATCCACTTAATGTTTCTGACCTTTATACTTTTATAGGTTCGTTTGTATAACCTGAATGGGTATTAAGACATAGTGCTAAATAAATATACCGTATAAGTTAGAACTCTGGTTGGAAAAAACCCACATCATTTTGAACTTGTCAAATGTTGATATTATTTTACCAAACAATTTTTGTTATCTTGAAGGTATTGATTTCATCTATCAAAACTGACAGCTGAAAATCACATGACTATATGTTTGAGCAGTGTCAGATTTAATGGGGAGGAGGGAATTGCCCCAGGGGGTCACTCCAAAAACAGGGACCCCTACAAACCTCCACAAGAAATAAAACATTAACGCTAATTTTATATTGTAAATGCCTTCTTGTTTTGGGCTTACAGTAATGTTCTTCCTGCATGAAATAATTAGGTAAGAACAAATTGATTGATGTGTGGTTTAAATAAAAAATAAAAATCCTGCTGACAATTACAAGATTTACCAGGAAAGTCCCCACTGAGCATTCAGTGATCAAACAGTTGCTTAGTTTTTATCTTTCCTCAGACACACTATGATGTAATTTATTTGGTTTTATAGGGGCCCTGCACTCTATGCCACATTGAGTCTCATACATATGTAAATCAGGCATTGCTTATGATTATGAGTATATGATGGTTTTATTAGATTTTGCGACTTTCGAAAATGTTTCTTCCTTTATGTATCTGACTACATATTGTATGTTCTTGAAAATTAGGAAGTATCCTCACATTTTACAGGCCAGGAGTAATAATGTCACACATTATTTGACCACGGTGGTGTGTTGTGAAGTGTTGCCAGGTTAAGCAGCATTAGTTTAAACTGTACCTGTGAATTGTTCACACCCCTCATTAGAGCAGCCATTGGTCAGGTGTAGAGGGAAACACATTCCCGTGTGAGGCATACATAGCAGAGAATATGTATGATTGGTCAAATAGGGCCCAAGTGGGCAAGAATATATCAGAGGTACAGTTTTAATAAGGTCAGATTCCCTTGCAGCCCTCCACGACACACCAATGTTTGACCATCATATGGGGAGGCACATGTAGCTGTGTTGATGTACAGTTTTAATAAGGTCAGATTCCCTTGCAGCCCTCCACGACACACCAATGTTTGACCATCATATGGGGAGGCACATGTAGCTGTGTTGATGTACAGTTTTAATAAGGTCAGATTCCCTTGCAGCCCTCCACGACACACCAATGTTTGACCATCATATGGGGAGGCACATGTAGCTGTGTTGATGTTAGGGAGAAGGGGTGGGGATAGAAGTTCTGTTTACCTGTTGAAGATGGCAGGCTGAATGTACATATAATGTATCAAACAAGCAGTTGTTAGGACACAGTCAAGGAGAAGGGACCAAGAAGTGAATCATGTCTATCTTTGGATTCTAGGGAGCTAGTTTGTATCCTCTCTTTGTATTTTGGTATTTTAATCTTGTTTTAGTGAATTGTTTGAAAATTGGCCTTCCATTTGAGTACTTTAATTCAGGATATTTAACATGCACTTTCTAACCTGACTAATTATATTAATTCCTGATATAGATTTATCTGATTGCCAAACCCTTCCTTCACCTCTGACAAGACTTGTATTAATCACAACTTGTGAATATGTAGAATGCCAGGCCTCCACTGTAGTTTATATTCCACGCTAAACTGTAGGTTCTCCATTTCATCTCACAATCACCCTACCATTACACATTAGTGTAAGTGTGTATAAACCGAGCTGGTAGTAAGATAATAATTATATTATTTTATGACTTACAAACCAACCTAATTAAAGAACAGTTTAAACACCCAATGCTTTGACGGTTAATTCATCACTGTGAAAGGGGAATTCCCAATTTTACCAATTATTTTTTTCAGCCATGCCGTGAATTAAACTCGAAACCCTTATATAGTATGCTGATACAATACCACCTGAGCTAAGCTGACGGGCCATATGAATAGTAAAATTGTGTTTTTGTGTACAATTAAATATACCTTTGAATAAATTGATAAATATAATGCCAAATAATAGGCTTCAATATTACTTCATTAATTTATAAATAATATGTGCCTTACTTGGTACT
This sequence comes from Timema shepardi, assembly GCA_902151425.1. NCBI lineage: Eukaryota > Metazoa > Arthropoda > Insecta > Phasmatodea > Timematidae > Timema > Timema shepardi. The sequence goes on from CABFVX010000934.1 coordinate 170,401, forward strand.
GGATTCTCATGCTGGTATTTAAATATTTCTTCACTAATTGACACTTTGGGTCGGCACTGCAACATGTCCTTAAACTTCACCCTTTTCCTATTTTCTGAGATTAAAGTGTTTCACCAATAGTCTGCACTCAAGTCTACTACTAAGGATGAAAAATAAAAATATGTTACTAGTGTGACTAAATATATATGCCTACTGTACGCACATTGATTTTCATTGCAGTTGTAAAATGGAGCAGAGGGATTGGTGGCATCATTTAATACTAATTAATTCACAACATAGTGGAGATAATCTATAATGAATTCATTTGTGTGGTGTATAATTCATCCAGACAATGAGGAATGCCACCATCACAAATAGAAAGCACATAAACACCAGTGGTAAGTTTTTTCATAACTTTTTTATGGTTTCTAATATGACATATCTCTGTTGAATTGGTCATTTTAATGTAAAAATATAATCTGTATATGGACTAGCAATTGTGGGGAATTTTAGAAAACAAATCAATTTTCTGAAAGAGAGTGAACTTTTATGATAGATGAGAGATAATATATGATACAATTATTATAAACTAATCTATCTAATTGCTTTGCACATATTTTGAACTGCATTGAGTAGTCAAGAACTTACAGTTTCATTTGAGAGTATTTATGGACGTTATATGAAATCTAATGGTTTTACACTCCATTTATCCTTAAAGGTATTAGTTTTACTTTGAAGGATTACATTATAACCCTATCTTATAAGCTATACCTACACTAGTAGAATAACGCAAGTTAAGTTTTCTACCTTACAGGTTTGACAAAGTGTCCAATATACTTTGATTAAAGTTACTATTATGTAAAAATAAAAAATAAATAAAAAACTAGACATTGTGTTTAAAATCTTTCCGAGCATATTATTTGTTACATCACTTTATTTATTTTTTATCACTGCATCTTACTACCCGTTCAGGCTATATGCTTAAGTACTAATTATGCTAATGGATTAGGAATTAGAAGGGTTGAATGCAGAGGAAGTGAACCCACCCATGGAAAACCTTAGGAAAACCACTCCTAGTTCACCCATCTGGGATTCGAATCTCGATCTCCCCGTCCTCGGCAGTCCAGCTCAACATGAAATTAGCGCATTAGGTAACTACACCACCGAGACGGGATGTTACAGTAATGAGTTTGATATGGTGTTGGATGTTGATTACTTAATTTTAAGTTGATCACGTTAAGCTGTAGTGAAAATTTGTTTTTTGAAAAAATAAAATTGGTAATTAAGTATATAAAACTTAAACACCAATTATATATATATAGAGAGAGAGATAAGCCATCAACATATCTCCTTGTGTTGATGGCTTATCTGTAAGCTTAATTTTTAAAATTATTTATATTATATAATCTTCTATCTAGCATCAAATTATTTTTGTTTTAAAATACCTTTTTCTTTTATGTCACTCATTGGCTGCTTGGCTAATCCTTAAGGCAGGAATTAACTAGAAATTCAATCTTAAGAGTTTGATTTTTTTAAATTTGATTGTAATAGGTAATTAAAAGTGATTTTTAAACAGTTTACCTAAAGCAAGGCTAGAAAACTTGTGAGAAGAGATATGCTCAATGTTACACACAAGATGATTTTATGGTCAGATTCACAGTTGTCCATAAAACTTTAAAATAAATTAATTCAAAAATGAAGTTATCATACTCAAACTGGTCTTAGGATTTAATAATAAATTTAACTGGTAAAGTAAATGGATACAATCATAACTTCTTTCAACAATAAACAAAATTTTAGTCATTTCTTTTTAACTAATTATTGATCACTTATTATCTACTTTCCTTCCCATTGACTTATTGCACCTACAATTAACACAACACACCACTGGTTGGTCAATTACAAGACGCTGACAACAACCAAGGAATTTACTAACTAGGGAAGATGCTAAAATTTAAATGAAACATGCAATGATACACAATTTAGCGAATGTCTAGAACAAAACAACTTATTTTTAATATAAATCACATTTCAATATTACTATTTAAATTTAGATGGTTGCACTATCATGTTTGTTTACATTGAACTTTTTCTTTGATTCATTCTAAGAAACATGCAATCAATCATACACAATTTAGCGAACATATAGAAAAATAAACTTACCTATAGAAAAATAAACTTACCGTATTTTTAATATAAAACATATATTTTAATATATTTATAAATTTAAATGGTTACACTATCGTATTTGTTTACAGTGAGATTTTTCTTTGGTTCATTCTAATCTGAGAACATGCCTAAGAAACATATTTTTATTAATCTTTATTTTGAATTGTATATAAAACAGCTTAGTGATTTAAACCAACACTTGATCAAATATTAATTCAGATATTTTTAAAGGGTTTGGCCTTGTATATCTTTTCATGCATTCTATTATATTTTGTTTACAACCTAAAATAATATATTCTGGAAACTTTGTGATATTTAATACTCTACCTAACATAGTTGAATTGATGTTTTGTAGCAATCAATAGTCAATACTAATTGAGTATTTCTTGTTAAAACTTTTTTCAATAGCTAAGCAATCATATCTGAACTATTGAATTGTTGTTTTTTCTAGTATTTTCTCCATATGGAGATAGCATCAATGATCACATCAATGTGTATAATCTTATGAAAAGTCATTATAAGAGAATTTACCATGCCAAAAAGGCTGTGAACACTTCACCTCCTCAAATCAATAAATCACGCAACTCACTGTTGATCAACCACACACATAAATCTCACAAGGTTGCCACTGATCAATCTCAAAAGTCCCATGAAGTGTCAGTATGTCACAGTGATGCTCCCCACAACTCGTCGTTTCGGTGCTCAACTGGTACACTCAGTGCCACTTCTTTGAAAGATAGGCAGCTTTTGGCACCAACCTCTACTGCAAGCATTGTACCGGGACTCACCTCCAGTGAATCAGAGTTTTTCCACTACATCGTCTACGACACCAAGAAGTCACCTTCCACTTACAGGTGTGTTCTATTGATCCTAAACTTAAAATAATGTCTCATATAGATATATTATAATAATGTCTACCTTAATGACCTAGCAGTCGATTTCTTAACTAATTGATTAAATTTATCACCAAGAATATAAACATATTAATTTAAGGGCTATAAATGAGAAAGGAAATTTAGAGGAAGTGCACTTGCATTATCACGGAGAAGGGATTGGAAAACCACCCTCAAGATACCCATTTGAGATTCCAATCTCTACCTCTCTGTCATATTAAAAGGACACTGTTACACTCCTTAGGCATGGCCTACATGCACAGCTATTATGGTAGTTCCTAGTGGTGATGGCCATGTTTGCTTTATGAAACATTTGACTCTCAGATGGCTTTGTTTTTATATTTCTTTCATGAATGGGGTGAGTAGTCCGAGGCTTAGTTGTTTCAAAAGTAGACTTTTGACTTGAGGTAAGGTAGCCATTTATATTACTTATTGTATTACCCACCTCTGTGGCGTAGTTGGCTAACGCGCTTGTCGTGTTGAGCTCGACTACTGAGGACCGGGAGATAGAGGTTCAAATCTTGGTCGGGTGACCTGGGCGTGGTTTTGCCTAAATGGTTTTCCACTCTCCCTCCACACAAATGTGGGTTCACTTCCTCTAATTTAACCTTCCCAATCTCTAATCACTTAGATTGTAATGTACCTGATTTGTCCCTAAAGAATATGTGAGAGCTTTGACAATAATCTCATCCTAATTTTATAAACATTTTATTTTATTTAAATAATATAATCTATTATGTGGCACTTAAAGCACTTCTTCTTCCAAGAAGGCACAAGAGCCACTGTCAATGACGTCAGACTGGTGATCTAGGACCTGTAAGGTCAAGTTGACAATTTAAAGTCTTTAAAAAAAATAACTTCCTCTTCTAGAAAAATCGATGCATTTTTAAAAGGTAATTTGAGTCAGTTTCCTGTTATCGGACATTCTACCTTCATCCAGATGTTTTTTTCATCAAAATACCCTACCGATTTAATTAGTGCTCGACCACGGGGCAATTATCAGCTAATTAAACGGTAATATTTTCAATTGTGACCCAAGACAGGGACCCGTAAAACCAGAACGTTACAAATGGCGCCTAACTGTGGGACAATTAAATAACTTTAATCCCATAAAACCAGAACCTTTTAAGAGTAATTAATACTTATAGCGTATAACCCGAAAGGGTAGTAAGACACCGTGCTAAATATTATTATTATATTACTTATTTAACATATAGGCCTAAATAAAAAAAGTCACCAATATATTTTATATTTTCATGTGTCCAGGTTTTGAGCATTATTGCAATTTCTTATTTTATTTGGTTTGCTAATAATGTTTGTTTCCATCATGCGGCGATATTTAAGGCTCGAGTTAGAACAAAACCTTGAGTGGTTCAAATAAAGGACCTATAAGCTCATTGCTCAGGGCTCTGGCCCCGAAATATCTAACATAGTGTATGCACCTGGAACTTGGTCCATGTTATAATATTACGGTTTTGACACCTTATTTTTTTCAAATTAACATTATATATATATATAAATGGTATGATATATAATTTCAAATGTGCCATATTCTCCAAATTGAAAAGTGACACCTGGGCATGGGAATCGAACCCGTGTCTAGGGGTCATGTTTCAATTTAGAGAATATAATATTTAGATGCAGCTATAACCGTAATTGACAAACATAATAGCTTTGCTGTTTAATCCATTAAAATGTACAAATTTAAATATTTAATAAATGTGCTTACGCACCGCAAACTTATTTCAGATATATTTTTCTTGAATAAATTAACATTAAAGATACCTGAGCTAATTCATGTTTTATAAACTAACATAGGAGGCAAAGTTTGTGAATAGATAATCTAACTTGGATAGTTAGTCAGAAACATTAATTTGCACCATAATTAAGATACTATAGATGCCACAACCACAATAGGGACATTTTTATCTCATAACTACATCTATTGCTAGAGAAATGGCAGTTCTATTTATCAACCCATTTTGTAGTGTTACAAATTTCACCCAATCTCCAGGTTGGGGAGTGAGCAATAATTTTTAGCCATCATGCAGTGTTACAAATGCCGCCTAATTGCGGGGTTGGGCATGAAGCAATAATTCTTAGTTATTTTGTATGGCTACAAAAGGCACCTGTGCCAACATGTAAGCCAAGGAGTCAAAACCCTGAGAAAAAAAAAAGTTTGAGATCTTCCGTCTGATAATTCTTAGCCATTTTGTAGTATTTCAACATGCAGAAGTCAAGCACACGCCCTTTTTTGTGAATTCTAACATAAAAAACACCAGGAAACGGTAACATCCACCAGATTATGTTAATTCATTGCACTGATTACATCTTCTGTGAACAGTTATTAACTGACCTCATTCAATCGAGCATGCGGGATTTGGGCAGAATCAATACAAAAAGATAAACAATACGTTGCTTTTCTTTAAACCATGAAGCCATTATGATTACATTATTTAGTCCATCAAAACATATGTTCTTAGTTAAACTAACACAAGACACGAGTACTGTTTTTGTCTACAATAATTTTCAGCATAGTCACTATGTGTATTTTTTTATTTTTTTATTTGTGGTAAATGGTATTATTTTAGTATTATTTGGTTCTTGTGGCCGAGTGTTTGGAGAAATCAACTATAAGTCAAGTAAGTGTACCCTGTCTCAATGCCAGGAATTGTTTGTTTTTAAATTTGTTCTTTTACCAGAAATGAAGCTACTTTCCTATTTGAAATTATGTTTTAATGTTACAATGCACCATTTTGTATATGTAATTGATATCAAACATTCTAATTAAATTTTAATTGTATTTAACTCCAATAAAGATGGTTGTGATTGTCATGACAGTGTAGAATCCTTAAAGATTTAATTAGGGCTCTTTCAATTTCCTTGTTCTTTTATAGCTGCTATCGGGATGACAAAGGTCCTGATGTTTCCAACTTTGTAGTAAATATGGTGTAAAATTCACTGGTGCCACCCTTAATAATCTACACAAAAAAACTCAGTAAATTTTTGTATGTACTACTTCAAGAATGTATTAAAGTTAAATTCATAATTTTAAAATGTTCTGCCTAAAAAAAACCACCAGACAGACTCCCAGTAGAGTAGTTTTAACTTGCCAATTAAGACCTGTGATTTATTTAAAAAAAAGACTGATTCGATAACCTTGCTGTTGACAGCTTAGACCAGTGGTTCTGATGATATGAGAGGCGAATTTCAGGTGCACTTCAAACTGATGCATTAAATATATTCTATAATATTTATCGAGAATATTAGCAACATACATTCAAACAATTTTAATTATAATGATATACTCCTGTATGCTGGCTTAAAAGCATAATTTATTTGAAAAAATATCTTTCTTTTGTTTATTAAGATGAAATAATATGAGAACTGCATTGTTTATGCTTCTCCACTAATAATAACTGGGTGTTATTGTGTGTATGTATAGGGATTGGGGGAGGGTATGGGATTTGAACATACCTCAAACACTACTCACTTTGCTGTGGAACCCAAAAGTTTGAATAATGCTGCTCTATCTTAGCTATAGTAAATGGTAAATGATTCTGGATTATGTATTGGTAATTTGTTTGTATTCAGTGAATGGATGTGTCAGTGTCCGCCTTCAAGAGAGATGCGGAACAGTCCTACCAACAAGAGGTCCCCACCCTCTACCATTTGCACTGCAAAGGCTGTTAAACCCAAGGAAGTCAGCCCCTCAAGACGGAAACATCCCGTTAGCAGGTCACCAGCACCTAGAAAGGTAAATGAATTCATAAATTTGATTTAACTTTCTTCTATTAATTATGTCTCAAAGAGTGATGTCAAATAAGTACCAGTGACTAGTAGATAAATATAAGTGTAATTTTAGAATAGATTAATATTGTTTGATAGTGTAAAACCCAAACCGGTAGTAAGACGCAGTGCTAAAAGATATATATATATGTGTGTGTGTGCGTGTGTGTGTGTGTGTGCGTGTGTGTGTTTTTTTAAATTCTGGTTCAATTATTTGAATTCCTCCTTCTCACTCTGGACACACAAATCACAAATGGACAATAAGGAACATGTCACTTGATAATGGATACATATATATATATATACATTATATACACACATATATATACATACATTACATATATATATATATCCATTATCAAGTGACATGTTCCTTATTGTCCATTTGTGATTTGTGTGTCCAGAGTGAGAAGGAGGAATTCAAATAATTGAACCAGAATTAACCTGTAGACAAAGTAGAAAACAATTGAAGAAACCATTCCCAATGTTCCCCGCTCGTATTTTTACTCCAGTTTTTCATATCAAAGTTGAGCACACCATTCAATAATACTGGTTTTGAGATGATTATTTTGGTGTTTTTATTAATAATGCCATACACATTTTTCAGAAAATAGTTATATTTGTTTTTGTTATATTTGGAAGAAGGTACAAGAATTATATTATTATTAGGGATGGAACCTTGAATCCTTTTATTCCAGTACAAATACTCATTAATAGGCAAGACGAGGGAAAAACGGAGTATAAAGCTGAAAATTGGTGTGCATATAAAAATTACTTCATGGAACACAGCACCATTGAATCCCACAAAATCCCATTTGCACTAAATCCCCTATGGCGGAAAATAGGCCGCCATTTTGAATTTCTGCATTTTCAATGTTAGCGGCTAGATAAAAGTAGTTAGAAAGATGCAATTTGGATAAAAATGCATTTTATACTGTCGGTAAAGTTATCATAGGAAGGTGTTAACATTTTATTTGATCACATCATTGTACAGTCAGTTTAATGTTACCTATACCTATCAGAAAGCCAAACAAATATTTTCAGAAGCTGTTTTCTTTTATTATAAGGGATGGGATTGAAAAATGTCTCACATAAATGTTATAGATCGCTAAAAATTAAGTATAAATATTAAATACTTATATTTAGGAAAGTAATGGAGTGTGGAGAGTGTGTCAGAAGTGAAGGAAACAAATTTGGTTATGCCAATGGCTGGTTGAGCAGAATCTAGTTGGCAACAATCAGGGCGTAGCTCATAGCTTATAGTTAAGTTTTTCTTTACTAAAGCTTGTCATAAATACAGAATAATGTTATAAAAATTGAGAACTGCATTATTAACCAATGACCGATTCAACAAGAAGGTCATGCTCGGCAGGCAGAAGGCACATCAGTGGTTATAGCAGTGCTTCGACAGCGACATCCTGCTCTTCAATTGTATCTTCGCTTTCTTCCTCACTAACTTTGGTTGTCTTTATTTGTTTGCCACACACTTCTGCACCACAAATGCCACACATACTGGGGCTGGGGAGACCATTACGATGACACTCACAATTACAAATTTAAGTTGAAGCAAACACTCAAGAAATGGTAATGTGATTGATACTAGTAAAAGGTAGCCATCTTTATTTTCCCAACCCCATGTTGTTGGGGGGAGAGCCACGGTAAGCCAGATCTGAAACCATGGAAAGCTTACAGGCTATGCTATCTTGCTGCATCAGATGTTGGTGGTGGGACTGGCAAAACAAACTCTGTGCATATTGGCTGCTTTGCTATTGTGCTAACATAAAGTTTGTATCTTGTCTTGTCCATGCTATCGATGAAGTTACCACCATACATATGAATAATAAAAAAGCAATATTGTCAACAGAGGATATCCTTTAGTTGAAAATAAGCAATTCTTTTCTGAGTTTTTTCATCTTAAATTGAATTGAATGCAGTCCATTTTCTTTTCCTAAACATTGAAGAGGTTGTATCACATCCTGTTATTGCATGAAGAAATAAAATATTTCCAGTGAAATCTCGTGTAGCGTACTGAATATTTTTCTTTGGCATGTTTGTGAACCTAGAACAAGCACGCCAAAATCAGAGGTCTTGAGCGCAATCAGTAACACAATTAAGTCTATATCATCTCCAGCCACAACTGATCGTAAGCCCTCAATTGATATATTGATGACTTTGTTTATGATCATAGTGTATGCATCAGCGGGAGCTTAAAATACTTTAATGCTGGCAGATCTTAGCTCAGCAGTGAGAGAAGATCTATGAATCTCGACTTGTTTGAGGAATTCGAAAGGAATGCATGTTGCAATGTAGCTGCAATCGTTGTAGAACTCGGCTATCTTCACCGATGTGTTATATTCCCATCTCATATGTTCATTGTAATTAGTAATGGGTCATGAATTGTATCCATCAAATAAAATATTACTTTTAGTGCCATAATTCTTAGTTACAAAATCAATGTAGCGACAAATTTGAGAGAAAATATCTAATTTTGGCCAAACTACTGTGCAAAGCAAATCCATCTATAATGTAAATAGGACTTTGTGGGAAGCTTTCACTCAAAAGGACAATTAGAAACTAGGACTTTGTGGTAAGCTTTCACTCAAAGGACAATCAGAAAACTTATTGTGATAAATAGAAAACAAAACTGCAACACCTGACTCTAAACGGAGCATCCATACTTGCACATGTTTACTGAGCGCCAAACAAACTGAGCGCTGGGAACAGGCCACGTTTTGTAACTTTGCCTCGCAAGCATGGGATGGTTCTATATAGTTGTATTCATTTCTGGTTCTCATGTCCAACCATACAAATATACTAAGGATGATTTCTATGTAATTTTTTATCCCTCCACAACTTTTGCTTTAAACATTTTTTGGTCCCATCTGTCTTAATAATCAAAAACAGCTTCTTAACTAAATTTTTGTCTTCATCTCGGAACCATACAACAGTAAGCAGTCTGTACAGTGGGATAAAAATTTGTCATGAACACATAATATACTCCATTATTCGTGTCATCAATGATGTAACTAGTATTTCAATGCAAATTTTATCTTTCTATCATGTTTTGTTCAACCACTAGACTCGAAAAAGTAGAAATCCAATATGGCGGCCTATTTTTTGTCATTGTAGATTTATCCCAGCCGGGACTTTTTGGGACCCAACAGATTATTATTCCATGAGGCCAGTTATTTAAGTTCACAAATTTTCAACTTAATATTCCATTTTTCCACCTTAATACGCCTTTGTACTGGACTATTAATCAGTTTTACCTATATTACCAACATCAACTGACAAAAAGAGTACCTTTTTTTGTGATGTATGGTTTGGTTTCACTCACATTTTAACCAGAATGAATAGGATGAGTTTAGTCAATAAACCCTTATCACTTAATGGCTTTCTATTTTGAGCATAGTAGATCTTGTTTTTGGGTCATCTCCATTTAGAGCTTTAAATTTTGTCTTCAGGTTGTTGTTTAGTTGTTATAATTTTGCATGAAATGTTTACATACATTTCAAATTTAATTCATGACATACACATTTGGTTTGTTGTGAAACATCCTCTCCGTTAATGGGCCTTTCTAATCCTTATATTCAAATCCTTAAGGCTATTTAAAATTAATGATGGAGGGGAATCATAATATCCCTATAATGAATGCTATTCCGTTGTGGCTACAGATAGGGAAAACCTGGAAAAGCCAGGGAATTTTTGGAAAACAGGGAAATGTCAGGGAATTTAACTAAAAATAAGGAAAAGTCAGGGAATTAAAAAATGTCTAAAATAACACTTTAATTTTTTTAAATAACTGATAAAACTGTTTGTTTAGTAAATAAAAACTTTTTTTAACATGTGATCAATAATAAATAAAACAAAAGTAAGGATCCACCATTAAAACTGGAAAAAGAGTAATCGAGGAAAATTGAAAAATGTTACCTGGAAAAATCAGGGAATTTTGTAAAATATTTTTTGTAGCCATCCTGTATTCCTTCATAAAATTGACTACTGAGGTTTACAAGATTGCCATGTTCCCTCCCTTACACACGGGCTAGATTGCTGCCCTCTCCAGTACCTTCAGTTGGCCTTGAATCTTCACTATGGCGGATGGTGTTTCTCTTGTTATGTGTTTTGTTTGTGCTCTAGGAGAAGCTCAGTTGTGAAAGGTACGAGGGTTTAGCATTAACAAAACATTTTACTAATGTAGTGACAATGGTATCTTACAAACTAAACTAAAAAAAGTTGTATTCTTGCTTCCTACTAAACATGAGAACATGGTAATAAACCAGGAAACAAAGAAAAAATCCCGAAATAATTGAAACCTACATTGAAACCAAGGGTGCATGACCATGACAGTTTGCAGCCACTGTTCTCGTGCCATCTGTAGAGAACACAGGGCAACATCCTGTGTATCATTTGATGAATTTGTGTAAAAAAAAATACATTCGACAAAAAAACATTTGAACTAGGTGAGAACAGTTTTTATTTTGTCAAAAATTTATTAAAGTTATGTTTCAAATCTAATAAAATGTAAAGTAGTAAAATTAATGAGTGTTTAGTATTCATTTCTCATACAGAGAGATTTAGCATTCTAGGGCATTCTTCAGGCTTACTTCAACATAATTTCAAATCATATATGAAAATTAAGACGACTACTACTACTACTACTACTACTACTACTGGCCCCGCGTAAAAATTAAGACTCTTGACCATTAATTTACCACTTAACTGGATGAGGTTTCACATTTGAACAAAATCAGAACTCAGGAAAGATACCAATAATTATAATTTTAATTCACTTCAACTCTTAAAGATCTGTATTGGAATTCAATAGGCAAAATAAAGATCTTGATACAACCACTCTCGAATCATAAGCACATGAATCAGCTATGGTTTACAATAGTTAGTTGACTAAGTATATATTAAAATATGTGGAGAACTGTGTTGAACAATGCCCCTGTGCCTTTAGCCCAAAGAACCACCTGATCTCCTCGAACGCCACAATGAAAACTTCGTATTGCCGAGTAAAGCTTTTCAACCTCGCATCTTAAAGTCATCTGCACAGTCTAAACTGCGGGAACTCAGGGTCTACCACCCACCCCGCAGAAAGATGAAGAATTCCATCAACCTGGAAGGTGTACCAACTGTCAATGTAGATTGGCAGAAAGATGATATGGTTAGTTGTGATGTTTCAAGCCAGCTTGATAATCATTACCTCTACCTTTCAATATGCATTTGTGATCGATTTTTTATTTATTGTTTTATAGAATTTCCAACCTCTTTCTTCCCAATTTTTAGTGTTATTTTCCAATTATGTTTTAAGTACTTAATCCATTGTCTTCCTATGTTTTCTCCTTTCCTTTTGACACTTCTCCTCAATTCATTTTGCTTTTGTTGCCCAGTTGATGTGTTTGTTCCCATCATTTTTGTTTTGGTCATATTGTTAGTTAGAAATATAATTGTTATTGCTTTGCAGTGCTCAATGAACAAATTTTAGGGTAAGAATATAAAAAAAACCATTTCAATCAAGGAAATAATATTAAAAAGTATTATAAAGTATTAATGTTCTTAAGTAACCAAAGTTGTAAGCTTGGTGTATCTTTACTATTAGCTTGTTTTAGTTTAAATAATAAAAATATTTTTCAAGTTATTAACTATTTTAAGTAGGCTCACTGTAATTAGTTTTAAAAAATTGTAGTTTTTGATTCCTTTTCAAAATGTATACATCTGGTTCGTACTCTTATAATTTTCCAGTAAAGTCATTGGGTTAGTCTAAACGTATTACAAGAGGTTTTTTTTTTCTAAAATAATTTTGCCAAATCTTTTAAAATGCATCCACATAACTCTGTTCTTTTCCTTACATTATACAGAGGGGTGTGAAAGTAGGAATACAGTATAAAATTCCTAATTGGTCTATAAGGGATTAGGTTCATCTTCGTATTTAGAAGTGTCAATTAATGCCTCAGGTGGTCGGAATATTTTCCCAATTTATTAACACTTTCTTGGAGTTTGTTGCAATAAAGGTACACATTACTATTATATAAATATGAAAATATCACTACACTATTCAGTATAACTTCTTTTGCACCCCTTTGTTTAGTTTAAATCACTAAGTACTTTAACTTATCTAAAACATAAAACAACATTACAAATTTGATTAATATAGTTTTGTTATTCTTTTTCGTATAACCCGAACAGGTAGTAAGATGCGGTGCCAATAATAATGTTATTATTTATCTTTTTAACAGTTAAAAAATATTTTCATAACAATGATTTGTCAATTTATCAATAAAGTTCCAAACAATTCATTTGAATCCCATATTACTGCAATAATTAAGCAAAATAAAAGTAGCTTTGAATCAGAGTATTAAATTTTTATATCTAATTTAAGCTCATCCTTATATCGATGAATGTTCATATAACATAAATAATGAGTTTAAAAAAATCTAATATTGCATGAATTTAGCGATACATTTGAAATAAATAAGAAAATTAATAAATCCACATTTAAATAATTATTACTAAGTGTCTACATTGTAACTAATATTTATAAATAACAGTTTAAAACCTTTAATTTTCCTGTCCCAACCATCTCAACTGGGTTTCATATAAATAATTTAAAAATTTGTAACCACATTCTACATCAGCATAAAAATTGTGGCATGAAAAGAGGTTCAAACATACAAATAGTAATATATTAGCTCTGATCACTTATAAGTAAATTAAAAAAACAAGTTTTAATTGCTTATTACCATTTGCACCACTTTTTTATTTTGCATGTGTTTGCTATATTATGCAGATAAGCCTATACAGTAAGTCATGAAAAGTTGGACCACAATGATGTAATTGAATTAGACCTTGATAGAAACAAGTAAAATTTTCTCTTCATAGAGAGTACAACAAATATATAATTCTGACCTCCAAATTCTGCGGCTTAAAGGACCACCTACGGCATAACATACCATAATGTGTGTTTAGATCTTGCAAATAACTCCTTCTTATAGTCTTGTAGGTGGTCAAGGCTGATTATACCATAGGTTCACCAGCAAGTCCCTTTAATAATAGAATTTGTTCTGCAGAGATTACAATAGTTTACATTGTGGTCATCATGTCTCTGAAGAGACAATTTTGAAATTTGGATCTACACCTGGTGCTAGACTGGACTCCCAATTCAAGGCAAAGTCTTTGTATGACCTATTAAGGAGGTTAATCAGTTTCTGATTCTATCAAAGGTCACAAAGGAGGGCTGTAAGGTCACCAGGTAGTTCTTTGTAAACAAAGTAAAAATTGTACCAAACAGCTGTATTATACTAAACATTGAAATGAGGATAGAAGAGCAAAATCTACACTCTTACTAGAAAATTGTAGGCCTCAAAGTTCACAATTAAAAACACAACAAAACACATAATTATGAAATTTTTGGAGTATTTCAGTTTTCTTCTTCAGTAGAAGAGAGTAAAAGACTGGACTATGGCAGTATGGTTAGAGGTAGATCATGGTCACTTAGATGTTGTTGTTGCTTGTTTATTGATTAAAAAAAGTCTAGACTTGGATTCTGCAGTTGCATGTTCATAATTTTCTTTACTCTTGGTGGATGGATAAAATGTTATATTTATATTGTATTTAATTATTATTATTGTTTATATAGAAATTACTGACTTGTATGAGTAGGACTGCTTGGAAGAAAAGAAGAGAAGGTTATATAAGGTTGAGACCAGGGGGCTAGCTGGATTTGGTTATATGTTGGTGAGCAAGTTCCCACCTACAAATCTTGGAAGCATTGCAACTATTGGGAAGGGCTCGTGTTACTCTAGTACTATAACATGAGTCAAAATAGGCATTTTGTGTTTGGGTATGGCATGCTACTGGTTTGTCAGGGTCTGTGTGTTTGGTATCAAAATGGTGACCATTCATTCATTGTCTGAGTGTTCCTCTGGTAAGGCCAATGTATTCAGCAATGTAGTAGTTACATTGTGGCTGGTATGTAGGATTTTCTGTTGAGCAGCCATAGTGACCTTTCATGGTGTATTCCATTTATGTGAGTCTGTTGTTAAAGGAGGAGAAAGGTTGGTGAATTTTTCAGGTACTTCATCTCGGTTTGTTGTAAAGAAGTAAGGTTACCTAATTGTACTATGTTGAGTTTGATTTGTGGAGGCATCCCAGATATAGGTGGTTCTTTGGTAATGGTGAAGGTTTGAAGTCATTGATATACCTTATATTATTGATTACCGCTGATTGAAAATAAAATAATAAAATCCGCAGGGGAGGTAGGAAACACAGATTTCAAAGTATTTTTTTCTCGATTATGAAGCTATAAGGTACAATTTAAAGGAAATATTCACCATTCAAAGAGCAATTTTTTTTAAAAACCACCCTCAACCTCCATGTGACATGTGACCACCAACCTGGGAAAATTGCTACTTATATTCTTACTTCAAACAAGATGCTCTGCATTTGTGTCTTCAACAGGTAGTAATTGGCTGATAAAATAATAATAATAATAATAATACTTAAGCTACATTATGTTAATTTTGATACCAGAAAACTTTTTTATTTGCTCCAAATCTATCATTGTACCACAATGCATCAACTAAGTAGATATAATCAACTATAAGCTTAGCCGAAGCAACACAATCAGCCAATGTTTCTTGTGTTGCTTCTAGTGGAATTTGAATTATCGTTGTAGTGTTTAACAATACACATGAGGACACATTTTATTTAGCGCAGTTTCTCATTGACTGTTCACCATACTTGTTTTATATATTGTACGATTGATGACTTGCCCACTCCTTCATCTTGGTGATAGTTACCATGTTAGCTTACTATACACATTAACCAACACAATAGAATCATTTCGCATTATTAAGAACTAATTTATGAAGAAATGCCTCATAGTAATAGTCAATTAAGGTGATGTGATGTATAAAATTTGCTCATCTAAAAAGAAATTAAACTTTTCTTTATTTTGGTTTAATCAATACCCATGCTAAAGAGTGAAAAAATCTATAATTTTTATTTGTTTATGATTAGCCAAGCTTAATTTCATGTGCTACAATATTTGTGAATATTAAAGTTTATATTATATTTGGCAAAACTTAATAAATATCAGTTTAATTGAACTTACTAACATCACAATACCATGGGAATTAAGGCGCCAACCTTGTTTGGTTTGGTTTGGTTTGGTTTGTCAAGATGCGAAGTAAGCAAGAGTCAAATTTCATTTGACTGCATTTGTGCTATTTCTTTTCCCCTAACTCATTTCCCACTCTCTTCACATAAATGTGGATATGTTTCCTCTAAATTATATCTTCCTCATCCTTACCCCAATTCTGATATCCCTAACGAGTAGTAAGACATGATGAATGGGGGGAAAAAAAGAGTGGAATCTCATTATATATGACTGGCTATTTAAATTACTCATCTCAAATTCATTCACACTTTTTTGATGAGAAAATGGAATGAGCAGCAATTTTATGGCGGCAAAATTATAGTCTCTTATTGGTAAAACATAAGCTCATTGAGTCATAGTTTTCTTAATATACTTTTTAATGTTATTGCTCACTATGGATTGTCAAATGTAATGTTTCATAAAATATGATTAGTGTAGTTTTTAAAAATAAAGTGAGAATGCTCAAGATTTATGGAGCATAATTATAATTTTGAAACCCTCATAGTTTCCAAATGACTACAGTTAGGAATCATCTAGCGCAGTGGTTCCCAACCTTTTTCCTCTGACACCCCCTTGGTAGATAATTAATCAAATTCCTACACTCACCCACCCCCATAGAATGGTTATGAAACTAATACTAAAAAAAGTTTTGTTTAATAGTTATTTCTTTATTTTAGACAAAAATCAATGTAACTCTGGCAGCATAATGACACAGATAAAATGATGGAAAAATAGTTTGATGGTTGGCGCTGTTTTATTTTCATTATTTCTTGAATATTGGGTTTGATAATTGACAAAGCACACCACAAATCACTTTCCACTTAACTTAACAACGCTGTTTAGTTTTTATGAAAGTCAGAGTTGAATTTTTTTTTTTTTTAATGTTATTTCCTGATTATTGTTCAACCCTCCTTCTTGGAAGGGCTTTTCCCCCACGGTTGGAAACCACTAATCTCTAGTTATGAGGGTTATGAGGTTCCAAATAATATTTTAAAGGGTTATATTATTCAAAAGTTTATTATTTCACTTTTTCTTTAACTTACACTTTGCCTACTTTTGCATTTTATTTCAGATGATAAATTAATTTTCTATTTATATTACCATAAATCTTAAATTGTGTACTTTTCACAAAAAAGTGGGTCATTTCTTAATCATCTTTCATAATTAGTGACTCGTATCTGGTGATTACCATGAACTGTGATGCAAGAAGGATATAGTGGCCAGTTCAACATCTATTTGTAGATTTAAAGTGTTGGTTAACATGGTAGCTCCTCTAAAATCACAAAGGAAAGTAAAATTATATTTTGTTTTGATGAAAACCCTAAGCTGTAAGTCTTTTTTTTAGTCTTTTTTTTTTCATCACGTCTGAATATCCATTTGGATTATTCACATTTAAAACACTAATATGCTAGGAATGGGGAAGGTAGAATTTAGTAAATAAACCCGCATTTGTATGAAACTATTTAGGAAATAACTCTTGATGCACCCAGCCGAGATTCAAACCTTGACCTCCACGTCAACAGTAAATTAGACTAGAAAAACTTGATATTCAATCTGCCTGCCCACTGATATAGGTAGCTTAATTATTGTATTTTCTCGTAGGAGTGTCTTAAAGGTGTTTATATTTGAATCCTGGCTTGAGTTTTCAAGAGAAGACATTTTAGAAAGGATGTGGTTGGCTATTAGCTAAGTCTGATCATAAATTCTTAAGTGTGCCAAATTATTGTCAACATCACAAATACAAATACACGGTTGCAGTCACGGGTTGTTTGGGAGAAGAACAAGCAAGATGTGACCTCAGGTGAGGACTCGGCTCGATCATCTAGGCCAGCATCGGAGTTGGATAGGACCCAAGAAGTCAAGGAGACCCTATTGCCCAAAAGCTGTCATTGTGGGGAGCAGGTACCGCAGAGCAGGTTCAAGGTGTGTTGCTATCACTAGTAAACTAGCCTACACTTGTGATCCAATGGTTCACCATTTGAGGACCCTGATTTGATTTCAACTAGTCATATTTGTGAGATAAACTCCTCACACTAATGTTGAGTTTTTAATTTCAAGTGAAATTGTTCTATAATTCCTTTTTTATTACATATTATTGTCAATTACATGATTATGTTGGAATCAAACAAATGATAAGTACAACTTATTCATAACTATAATTTTGATTGCAGTAGATTTGTTTAAAAAACATGTTACAACACACTGTTTCAGGTGTCAAGTCGTGACTCTGCATACAATGGCGGTGTTTCATCGGGTGGGGAAAGCCGGGGTACGTCCCCAGACCATATTAATATGCTCATGGAGTCTCTTAATGTGTCTGAGAAGAAACCACAAACTATTTCTATGTCCAAGAGGGTGGATGCAATGTATGCCAAGTTTGCAAATGATATCACAGTGGATGTATTGCGCCGAGGGATCTACACCAACAAAGGACTAAAACAACTGTTCAACAGGCACATTGCTGATAATGAAGGGTCGCTGAACAAGGTAATTATCTGTGTACCAGGTTGGTTTTACAGGATTAGTTTCATTGAACTTAGTGGTAGCTAAATGTGGTAGACGAATGTGTGAAAAAGAGAAACATTAAAAGCTTTCAGAATAAAAGAGCATGTGAGACTAGGTGTATGGCTGTTGTTGAAGCAAAAGGAGTATGCAAGGATAGAAATCTGTGGACTTTTTTAAGTTTCTTATTTTCATATTTTAGTGTTTGTTCTTGAATAAAAAAGTATTAAATTCTAGTCTAAATGATTTTTGTGTTAATTGTTTCAACCAAATTCCACGAATTTGATGTTGGTCTAATAGGCCAAACCTTACCAATTATGTAAGTTTTTCCCACCTTACCAATGAAGGGTGAAATTAACCCATACCTAATTTCACACATACTAAGTGTGGCTCAAGGATGGCAGGTTACAAGACTGGGGTTTGACCAGGTGTACCAAGTGTAGTTTCATATAAATTGGCTCTTTCTTTCTCTCTCTCTCTCTGTGTTTTTTCAATTTGTCTCTTCAAATGATAAAGCAATATTTACAAAATTTCAAAACAATTTGTAAATGTAAAAGTGTGAACTGAAGAGAAGAAATGAAGAGAGAAGTAAGTTTTTCTATTTAGGCCTAACCTAACTATTTTTTCAGGTTGGCTTCCTTCACTATCAATTACTTTACATTATTTACTGTACAGTGTTTCTACACTGTCTTAAGTATTTCCAAGCCATTAGGCACTAACTCATTTTATTATTAAATTCTATTTGAATAATAATCCTTTGAATTGTGATACAAGATGCGAAAGTAGGCTGATTAATACACAATCTGAAGATAAAGGTATAATCAGAACATGTTTTAAAAGCTGACATTTCTTTTAAAGTTTAAGCCATAACTTCTCTATACACAATACCTTGAACTCTCGCCTGTAAATGCTAATTAGAAATAAAGAAGTGTCACAGCATAAATAATTGAACAATTGCTTGTTAGGGTTGTAATTAAATCCATTCAAAAGTATTTTAGCATTTTTTGTTATTGCTCTAACTCCATTTAACCTTTTAACCCATTTTGCACTTTTTACACCTTTTAAATCTTTTTACCTGTATACCCTAAAGTAATAATTTGTTTCTCCTTTTATTCCTTATTCTATAACCTTTCTACCCCATTTACACTTTCTACCTCATTTGCCTTTTACCTTTTTTTTTCTCTTTTTAGTTTTTACACCTTTTAACCTTGACACCAATTTTATAATTTAATTTTTGCCCTGTCTACCCCGCTGTACCCTTTTTGAAATGTTGATCAATTTTGGACATTTTTGCTATATTTGTTCTTAGTTAACTTCTTTTATTAGATTTACTTTTTATATTAATTACCTGGTTTTGCTCTTGAGAAATATTTTAGGATAAAAAGGCATAGAGTGTGTAGGATATAAAGGTTAAAGGGTAAAATGGTTTCCAGCTAAAAACATATTAATACATAAAAGTTATTTACTAGAAATAAATAACATCTAATGATTATTATTAATAAACCATAGCGACATGAGAAGAAGGGTTTGTTGTAAATACCAAACTTTTCTTGTTTACTTTCCCTGGCATCCATATTTCTATGATCACCAAACTACATTACAAATTGTATAAAATGTAATAGTAAAGCTTTCTCGCTGCATTAATATCTATTAATTTTCTATGTTTTTAATCAATTAAAATAATTCTAATCAAAATTTCAAAACTAGCTTTGAGGTACACATGTTTGTGCACAGGGAGTGCTAATATTTAAATTTCAGACTGCTGCATGGGGTAGATATGCCACAAAGCTCATGACAGACACAAACTCCTCATTTTATTAATATAAATTTGTTTAGTGTATATTCACATTTGATAAGTAGTAAATTAATTACATGGGTATATTTTATTAGCCTTGTCCCATAATTATGTTGTGCTAAACTACTAGTGAGCATCACAGTAGCTCTAAAATTATTGGATTAAAATTTTGATAAAAATCTCTTTTGAGTCGTAAATCTGAAACTTGTTTGAATCCTAAAGTCTTGAATATCTTTAAAGGTACAAAGCTTTAAAGTATCCATTCTTATATAATATATTTTGTTCCTATTTTGTGAAGGAGAGAATGATGGAAGAAGTTGAGAAGCTGTGTCAAGACTTGGGTGTGTGCAACCTGGATGAGCAATCATTTGTGAACCCTCACTCCAGCCTTGACACTGGAGGACGTAGCCAGGCTGTTAAGCAATTTGTGTGCACAGCGCAGCAGCAAGCACCAAACTGTGAATGCTATGACAGTAAGTTTTGCTCTCACACATTTTCAAAATTCAAATCCTTAAATTCACATAAATTGGTACTGTCAAATGACGTGAGATTTGGTGTAAATTCTTTGCTGGGTTGATTGGTCGGGCCCTAACCAATTTGAAATAGAGCTGTAAAAACTCTGTGCCAATTGGAAAGTTGTTTCAGGTCGTGAACATCAGAATCAGAAGTATCAATGGTACAGGGGCAATGGTAAAACCTGCGAGTCTGCTTCTTTCAAAAAAAAAGTTGCCATAGGTCTTTTATCATCAAATTCAAAAGACAATGCTTGTGTTTGGGATGATAATTTACAAGATAATTATAAAGTAAGAGATCCAAAGCTAGGTAAGCTTCCAGATAAATTTACTAAAAATGTTGCTGACAAAACTTCAATAGGCAAGTCAGTAAACTGGGTCCCAGAATCATTTATACTGCCTGTTGAAGAATTTCAAAAAGCTGATACTTTGATGTCAAATGCAATTATGCAGACAGATAATTTTAATAAGTCAGTTATAACACAGACAGATTGTACTCCTAAATCAGATGTCCAAACTAACACTAACCCACATTTGGAGAGTCAAATATATACTTCACTGCCATTAAAGGAGTTTGTCGAAATTGATAACAAGACACTTTTAGAGCAAATTGAGAAAGTCATCAGAACGCTACATCCTCAAATATTTGAAAAGGGGTGTTTTTGTGATAATGCTAATGCGAGAGGAGTTCACAAATCCACAGCTGGTGTTCAGACATCACACATTACATTAGTCGACAAGGCCACTAGCATGGTTGATGTTTTGCAGCAAAAGAGAAGCTTAGCTAATCAACATGATTACAGTCAAGAATCAAAGAAACTTATGATTGATGTTGGATGCCAAACAGTAGATTTCCAATCCATTAAAGTTGTCAAATGTCTCAAAATGCTACCTGGGGATGTACAACCCAGTAAAGAAGTTGTCAAACATTCCAAGAACTCACTTGTGGATGCAGAGTGCCAGACCTCAATTGAAATGGTCAATGTAGCTGTTAATACAAGGCATTCAAAGTTTTTACTGAACAACATTAAAAAAGTAGATGTTAAAATGCCATTCACAACGTATAAGCTTATTAAGATGGACTATGATTTAGAAGAAGAAGCAGATGAAGAATCCTCACTAGTTGAAGAAGTAACAAATATTCCACCAGATGTTGACAAAATAGATGAAATTATTGATGCTGTTTCAAGGGATAAGATTGAAGAATATCAAATGAAAGGGAAAAAAATTCCCTATTATTTACTAG
This sequence comes from Timema shepardi, assembly GCA_902151425.1. Taxonomy (NCBI): domain Eukaryota; kingdom Metazoa; phylum Arthropoda; class Insecta; order Phasmatodea; family Timematidae; genus Timema; species Timema shepardi. Next base: position 192,446 of record CABFVX010000934.1, read on the forward strand.
TCCCTCCACAAACAAATACATTCTCAACTAAAAAAGCGATTTATTCACTTCACAATGTTGCATACCAAACTCAATCAAACACTTCAAACTTAGCACAACCTCTGTCAAGTCATTCTGAGACAAAAACTGACCAAGATGTTTTCATAGATGGTTTGGAAGTGGAAGTTGAAGTTGAAGTTGAGTCTTTGGATGTGGAATCTGTTGATAGTTTGCTAATCCTTAAAGAACGACTGCGGAATTTCAGTATGGACCCCAATATGCTCCATACCTCCATTCTAAGAGACCAGGCAGAACTGAAGCCCATGGGAAACACATCTCGAAGAACATGAGTATCTAGTTTGGCCATCACCAAATAAACCAAAATGTTAAATTTTTGTTAGAATTCTTATTTGAAACATATACATAAGAAATTAGTATACATTTTTCATGTAAGTTGGTAAAAATAAAGAATAAGGAAATAAAAAGTGCAAAATAATTTAATGTAGGGATAGAGAAAGAATCCAGCCTAACAAGGGAGTTTGGTTAAGCCTTGAAAGAAAACTTCTCCCCTCATACATTCTTTACACTTTAATTTTTGAACGTAGTGAAATATAACTTTTCTATATTAAAACGTTTTTCTTTGTTTTGTTTTTCTTTCTTTTAGGAAAAGCACTTTTAACTTTTCAAGGTATGTTTTGATATATGTGGAAGAAGTTACAGTAAAGAGAAATAAAAAAAGTAATAGTTTTTCTTTCTTAATATGAAAAATGAATTTCCTAGAATTTAAAAGCATGTGTGCAAATATTATGATAAAGAAGGTGCAAGTTTGAAGAAAGTATTAAGAAATTGATAAGAGAGTTTTTTTATCAAAGCCTATGCTAACTAACTATTCTTTCAGGTTTTCTTCCTTCCCTATAATTTACATTACTTTACAGTATGTCCACATGGTTTTTATATAATAAATATTAGTTAAAAATTAGAGAAGGGTTGAATCCACTATTTCTCGAATCCGAATCTACATTTTATTTTTGAATCTCGAATCCTAATCCTAGCAAATTGTTAGAAAGTTTAATGGTTTACAAATAGACCTACATTACACAATATAGGCCTAAACTCTAAATTAAGATTTATTTTAATCAACCCCAACCACCCCTCACAAAATACTTATACAAATCCAGCCAAATTAAGCAATCTAGACTCATATTATTGTTTAAAAATCGAATTAATAAAAATATGAGTGTCTTTTAGTTATTTTTAAAATTGTTGATAGAATGAGTTAAGTTTCTTTAAAAAAACATGTGAAATAACCAATCAAATTAGGCCTAATTACCTTTTGATCAACTTTAATCATCATTGAAGGATTATAATTTATTTGAATAAGAAAGCAAAAATAAAAATACAAACATATTTAAAAAAAGACTAAAACAACATGCTAAACAATTAAACACGCATTGGAAATAGTGAACTTAATAATGCCTAAGTATGTATTATTATTATTTTCTTTTGTATCTATTATCTATCCTTACATAGAAAACAAGAAATATAGTCAATTCTTGCAATGTATCGATTTCTGAGAATACACTTTATTTAAAACACGAACATATTTTCGACTCTTGCGATATGTTCATTCCCAGTTTATTAGGCAGGACTACATTTGAATCTTTTTGCAATTACTCCAATAACATATGTTTTTAAATAATAAACTCATAGTTAATATCAATTTAAAAACAAATTATGAATTATCAAGTCGTTGATTCTTAAAATTCATAGCACTTACTAATTGAACAGATTATCTGATCAATTTTAAACAAACAATCGTTATACAATACATAGGCTGGTAGACATAAATTAAGTTTTATCGGTGTCTTAACTGTTGTCAGTATTTATTTTTCATGAAATCTAACTAAGGATCATATGAAATAAATTGGGGTTACTTGCATAGTTGTAGATAATTAAAACCAGTCGGGTAGTAAGAATTGACAGTCGTATTTATTTAATCATCACTTTGGTGAGTAAACATATACATCATGGCAGCTGACTTTGTATTGTGTGTAATGTGTTCTTATTTCTTTCTTTTTTTAAAAGGTGTAATTTGTTTTATTTATTTTATTTGTAATTCTAGTTTTGATTTTCAGTTTTTGAAGAGTTTTAGTGTTTTCATTAAAAATTTTACAAGTGTGTTCGTGAGGTGAAAGTTCCAGAAGTAACCATGCGCTACAACGGTCGAGTTCAAGTTTCTCATAGAGGTGCAAGGGTAGGGTATTAGGCACATTTGATTTTCTATACCTAACAATTATAATTTTTTTAAATATATATTTTATTCATGCTTATCGCTTTTGTCCAACAAAATAAAGATCACAGATTAAGTTGTACTTTTCAAGTAGGCCTAATTTTTGAATTCAAAATAATTTTGCTTTGTTTATGAGGTGAAAGATTCGACCATTGAATACATTAAAATACTGAATCTCGAATACTTGTCAGGATTCGAAGATTCAAGTGGCCTATTTCTATTAAAAATAGTTTAAAACATACTATCCAAAGCCTCTGTTAGATGCTTTTAAATTGTTTATAATGCCAATAAAAATAATCATTAATTACATCTATAAAGTGGTATGCTTTGTTTAGATAATTATCATAAGCAAGAATCATTGGTATAGTATGCATATGGGCAAACTCTAAAATTAAAAATAATTAAAAGTTTTCTGTAATCCACCAGTAAAGTTTCAAGGACATAATTTATGAAATTCTAAACAAATATTTGAAGAGCAAAAAAAGTTCAGTCACAATAGCACCTCTAATCTGAAGGGCTTTGTGCAATATTAGTACTGATATGTAATTATTGGTTTTTTGTGTTAATTCAACTACCACCCATTTACTTTTAGGTAGAATTTAATACAAGTATATATGGTCTTTTACCTTTCATGACAAAAACAAATTTAGGGTGTTCAAAAACAAGGTGCTTAGGAAGATATTTGGTCCAAAAAGGAATGGAGTTACCGGGAAGTAGTTTCCTGTACTCAACACAAGGCATTGTTAGGATAATCAAGTCTCCTAGATTATGGTGAGCAGCACATGCAACGCAAATGGGAGAATCTAGAACCTTGTTTAGGTTAATGACTGGCAAACTCATTGGGAAGACCTAGAAATCAATGGGAACATGAGAATACCCATGTATATTCCGTTCACGATAGGTTTTTACCTGGATGACAGTTCGAAAATCATATGTTTAGGTTTTGGGTTGCCAACACTTGTAAAAGATCACAGTTTTGTTATAAATGTAAATATTTTTAATTACCTGTTGTATATTACAGTTAAAATAATGTAAACTTAGTTTTCTCATACTATTTCATTTTTTTAAATAATTTCTTTTTATCCAACACAAAACAATATATTAACTATAATTATAAGTACTTATTTTTTTGTTTTGGAACGTTATTGATTACCTATGTATAATATAGTGCACACATCAATACCTTTTAATACAGGCATTTACTACTACTACATTTACTACAGTATTTACTTGGAAAAGAGAAAATTCTTGCCATTTTTTTAAATACAATTAATGATTTTATGATTATTTTATCGTATTTTGAAATATTTAACTGAATAAAATATTTTCATCAACTGCGTGTCTGCATCATTGTAAAAAACTTGTTTACCGTTATGTTCAATCATATGGTTTAGATTCGTCAGTCACCATTTTGAAGCTATGTTCGTTAGATGTTTTTGTGAAAGTGGTGTGAATATTTTTTTAAGTGGAATAAAACTATAAATAAAATTTGTGTCCGACCTTAAATAAATATATAAATAATATTGGCCTAAATAACTGTGGTTAACTATCACATTAATATATTACCATCTGTTTTCATTACAGTCATCCAAAGTTATAGATGTCAGCTGTTGTCGTAATGATATATTAGGGATTACTTCTAGTAACATTTCGAGCTGTCATCCAGGTAAACTTAGCTTAGCTCGTGAATGACTTATATACATAGTAAGACAATGTATAAACATTGTACACCAATGTAAAGTAAATGTTAGTGAGGAAAGCCATCTTGAAAAGATAGTTAGGTTAGGCCTAGACAGAAACAAACACACTCTCTTCATTTCTTCTTACATTTTCATATATTCTATGAAAAATTAATATTTCTGAAAATTTCAAAACATTGTGTAGCTGTGGAAGTTTCAAGAAGTGGGAAGTGTAAAATTGTAAGAATAAATGAAGGGAGAAGTGTTTGTTTCTGTCTAGGCCTAACCTAACTATCCTTTCGGGTTGGCTTCCTTCACTATCACTTGACATTAATGTATAGTGTTTCTTCACTGTCTGCGTATAACCCGAACGGGTAGTAAGACGCGGTGCTAATAATAATAATAATAATAATTCTTCACTGTCTTATTATACATTTCCAAGCCAATTAGGCAATGATTCATTTGATTATAATTAGAATGGACCTGAAAGAAATAGAGTGTAATGAGGTGGACTATATAGAAGTATCTGAAGATAGGCATAAGTGTCTTACTTTTGCAAGTGCGGCGATGCACTTTTTGAGTTCCTAATGCCAAAAGTATTTTAGTAATACTAAAATTATCTTTTTTATTCTAATTATTGCTAAGTAGGTAGGAAAATGGTTCATTATAATGGCTTAACATTTGAAAATATTAGTGTTTTAAATTAGCAGTTGTTACACATCAATAACATTTAGTCATCGCATTATTCACCTCATCCCATTTTGATCACGAGGTAGCAGTACAGCAAACAAGCAATTTATCATTTATTTAATTTTTTATCACAAATATATCTAAAGTATTATCTAGACTAGATCTAACTTTAGGTTCATCAGTCATCTACAGATAAAAATAGTGAAAAGAATAATAAAATCTTTCGAGCTATGGTCAAGTTTTAAAAAGAAGCATTTTTAGGCCTAAACAATTTTTTGGTAAGTTTGTAAGCCTGAAATTGTCCTGGTTTCAATGGTTATTGAATTATAGTTGTAATTATTACTAATGACAAGTGCCCAGTGATTAAAAAAAATATTTAGATTATTTTAAAGATGGTTGAGATTATTTTCTCTTCTAATTTCATTATAAATACAAGGTAGAACTCAACATTTTCTAGACTGAACCGATAAAAGCATTTGGGTTCCTTGGGAGCTGGAAGCAGTCCTGGAACTCTGTTGGTGGGATGTTCTTTTGCGAATACACTTAGAATATCTTCAATTTTGTAAAATTGTCACTCTTAAATCAGGACATCTTGGATAAAATTAACATTTAGATTCATGATTCAAACTTGAAAATGGTATTATAAGCGTGGTTAAGCCTCTGACCTGTTTCCTAATTATGCGTTAGCAGGGTGTCCAGCGACCTGGAAAACAGGGAATTGTCAGGGAATTTTTACATTTTGTCTATAAAAAGTCTCATATTTTTATTTTCAATAGTCAAAATAACACTTTCCTTCAAGTTAATCCCAACCTAGAATCACTTTCACACCATTGTCGCTGTTGAGCAGACTAATATCACTTCTAAAGGCCAACAAGTGAGATTTGTGCCTTCCATCCTTCTGCCACGTGTCTTTAGCCAAAGTTGAGTCATGGTTATACACATGCTCAAAAATTTGATTAGGCCTTCATTTTAAGTAGAAGGAACTATTTTAAATTATTCTTGCTTGAGGCCCTCTTTTAATGGCTCAATACAATTTTACTGAAATATATTTTTAACTTAAAACAAACAATGTCCCCAGAGGCATAAATCATTTAATCTCTTTATTGAGTGTTACACTTTCAAAATGTGTTTGTATCTAGAAAAAAAAACACTATTAAAATGTGATCTTAAAAAATTATTTTCATAATATACTTAATATTGATATAGAGAGGTCTGGAAAACATGGAAAAGTCAGGGAATTTAAAAATATAATTGGGCTGGACACACTGGTTATTAAATACTCATAATTAGGGATCTGTGAGTTTGGGTTTTCTCATTTTAGTCGAACTTGAATTGCATATTTCTAAAAACTACTGAGTTCAAGTCGAGTTCAAGTGTATTCATAATTTTAAAATGTTAAAAAGGATATTAAAACACATGTTCTTAAAATATGACCGACACTAATTTTTATAAAGAGTAAATAATTTTGGAAAAAAAAGTTAAATGATGGAAATTTGGTTTTTAAATTAGAAATAACACTTATAAAACCAAATTTTAAAATAAGAACAACACTCAAATAAAGATTTAATAGAAAAGTAATTAAAATTGTTTCAACACTCATGTCTTTAAGGACATTAAAATTGCACTAACAATTATAAATAAATGGTACAGAACTCCACATGGATTTTCTCGCTCTATTGTTTAATAATTGAGATATTTACCCAAAACTTGTAATATATGTGAAACGAAATAATAGACACTAGCAAACCCAAGCATAAATTTCACTATACTTATGTAAAACTTTTTTTTTAGTCCCGGTTTTAAATTTTATAATTTTGTTTAAAAAAAAATTAATGTCCTAATTTTTATGTTTAAACCGATAAAAAAGATCAATATTGGGTCCACAAGGGTCAACACTTCGTATTAAAATTTCAACTTCCGGTTGAAATTTTCAACATTTTATTAGGTGTTGCAAATCTTCATGCTATTGCATTGCTATTAGATTCCTCATTTATACATTTTGACCAATCAAATATTTAAATATTGTCTATTGATAGATCATTGTTGTACACACATTTCTCCTAAGAGCTTTAAGGAAAAACAACTTACATTTTTTATATTCAATTACTTTACAGCATTGGAGAATTATTGCGTTAAAACTAAAGCTCACAAAATTGTATTAAGATATTTGCCAATATCTCAGAAACTATTGGTTTTATAAAACTATATTTCAAATAAAAGTTCTTTATTTTTAATAATACTACAATTTTGCAATGAAAAGTTATTTAGTATCTCAAATAGTTGCAGAGGTACAGAAGTTTCTGCTTCTGTAAAGTACCCTAAAAGTAATTTTTATGGGTAAATTAAAATAGACAGTTTATTCATAATCTTAATCAACACCTAGATACAAATTTTAATCAAAATCGTTGGAGCCAATTTTAAGAAAATCAATGTTTTCTCTTTTCGCCCTTTATCAAACTACTCTTAATTTTAAGTTTAAGCAGACACACAGGCAGACGGCATTGCAAAGACCACTTTTTAGGGCTCAAGAGGGCCATGAGGTGTCGACATCCATCAACATTTCAAGTTATATATATTTTTTACAGTTGCAATACTTAACCTTTTGTGTTCAAAAAGTTAAAAAATATATATATATTTGTGTATAGCTTGAAAGTTATTGGTCTTATAAAACCATGCTTCAAATAAAATATTTGTATTATAAATAGACCTACATAACTATAATGATAATTAATATCATATCTTAAAGTTATTTTGCCGAAATATTGAGAGTAGCCATTTTGTTTAGAATATTTAAAAATGTTTAGAAATGAAATTTAATCAAAATTGTTAGAGCCGATTTGGAGAAAATTTACTTTTTCTCTTTTTGCCCTTCTGTAAGCCACCCTTAATTTTAGGGTTGGATATCCAATTCCAAAAATCCCTCTGAGCAACCCTATGAAAACCTTAGATGCAAAGTTTTAGCCTGATCAGTAAAATAGTTTAGGCTCTAGTTGGAGTTACAGACAGTCGGATAGAAATTCAAAAAACACTTTTTCGTGATCGGGGGAGGGGGGGTCATGAAACGTCGACATTCATAAAAATCTCAAGTTCAATTTTTTTTTTACGGTCACAATACTTTCCCGACCTGTAAAATAGCGAGAAAGTAAAAAATTTAATAAAATGAATAATTGCTTGATGGCTTGGAAATGTATAACAAGACAGTGTAGAAACACTGTACAATGATTTAAAGTAAGTTATAATGAAGGAAGCCAACCTGAAAGGATAGTTAGGGTAGGCCTATATAGGAACAAACTTCTCTCTTCATGTCTTCTTAAAATTTTACACTTACCACTTCTTCAAAACTTCCACAGCTGCACATTAGTTTGAATTTTCGGGAATATTACTTTTTCGTGTCTTTTAATGTCTCTTCATATGAAAAAGTAATATTTCCAAAAATTCAAAACAATGTGCAACTGTGGAAGTTTGAAAAAGTGGAAAGTGTAAAAGTGTAGAAAGAAAATAGAGAAGTGTGTTTGTTTATATCTAGGCTTAACCTAACTATCGTTTCAGGTTGGCTTACTTCACTATCACTTTACATTATTGTAGTCTTTACACTGTCTTTATAAAAAGTTAACAAAACCCACACTTTAATATTTAATAAGCTAATATTTCCCCAAAATAAGTAGCTTAATTTACCTTATAAAAAAAAACAAGAATCATAAACAGTTAGAAATTTGAAGTATTTCCTAATTCGTTCTTAATGTAATCGTGCACGTCTTCTGTTCCACTTCCATTCATCTACGTGCAGTTGTACGGGCTCTCGCTAGACATTATTTTATTGAGGAATTTACTTCAATTCAATTTTTAATGCTTATAAAAGTTACCTTAAAATTAAAACTAATATATGACTAAAATAATATTTCTAGCAAACAATATGAATTATTAAATGTTTTTTTAATATAAATGTGGTAAGATTGGTAAAATATGTATTCCAATAAAGAAGATCAACATTGATTTTAAACAGGTTAACCAACATAATTCTATAACTAATTAGTAACTAAACTAGAGCTAGTTTTGTAGCTAAACGTTTTAATTAATACGAGTTTAAAATATCTTGAGTTTGAAAACATGTAATACAATAATATGTTCTTGATATTATGTTTTTAATTTAATATAAATTATTATTTTAAAAAGCGAGCAGGTAAAAATAGTAAAAAGAATCTTTCAATTATTTAGTTTTCTTCTTAGATATTTTTATTTTGATAGTTTTGTCATGTCAATACAAGTGAACAACTTCAATCAAGTATAATTTAAAAATGGACAACAATATTGAACAAACATAACCATTCGAAAGTGGTTTTAAAACTCTACTACATTATCAATGTGAAAATTGAAATTAATTTTTAACAATTTGTTAAGTAATTGAATGATTTATATGTGGAAATGCTGATATTATCTTATTTTAAAAATTGATTATTAAGTACATCAAGCGGAAGCTCGAAAATGACAAGCCTACAAAACTTAAAATCTCAATCTTGAGCTCAAGTGATGATCTCTGCTCGAAACTCAGAATACAAGTACTCGCAGAGCCCTACTCATAATAATGAAACTACTTCAATCAACTGTAAAGTTGGCTAGTAATTAAATATGTACTTTAAAAAAATATTTTAAATATCTATCAATTTGTTGTATACACTATATTCCAATGATGATGATAATAATAATAATAATAATAATAATAATAATAATAATAGATGTGTGCCACAGAATTTTATAGCGACTATTAAATTATATTAGAACTGTAGTAGGTAGACAGATGGGTCTATTTGCCATAAATGCATTAAATATGTATTTTTTTCAACTGGGCTCTATTTGATATAATAATATATAAGACTAGTGTATGGTATTGAGCTCAGTGGCATAGTGAACCATAAAATAAAACACCTGAGAAATGTAGCTATATACAACCCTGATAAAACACTGCCTCCATCACAGACGTTTTAGTAGTGAAATTGTGGATTCCAGAGTTTCCAACATGTTTTGTATCTTATTGTATTAATTGGCTCTCATTTTCAATAATTGTTTCCAGTGGTAGTATAATAATTGTTAATGAGTTAAAATATTTAGGAACAATAACTTTTGCTAGCAATAACAATCTTAAAGTGGAAACGTCTCGTCTGCTTTCAAAGAATGTAAAACTCAAAATATAACAAACAATAGTATTACCTGTTCTCTATGGTTGTGAAACATGGTTTCTTACCTTATATGATGAAAAGAAATTTAAAGATTTTGAAAACAAGTTGCTAAAGAATATATTTGGTCTAAAAACATATGAAGAAATTGTGAAGTGGAGGAGGTTGCATAATGTTGAGTTACATGCCTTGTACTCTTAACAAGACATTGTTAGGATAATCAAATCTCACATATTACAGTGGGCAGCACATGCAACGCGAATACATGATTCCAGAACCCTTTTCAGGGTATTGACTCGCAAAACCATTGGGAAGAGACCACAAGAAGACCTAGATGCAGATTGGGAATAACATTAGAATGGACATGAAAAGGTGTAATGATATATAACTAGATATAACTAACTAGCCCAAGATAGGGATTGTTGGCATACTTTTTTGAGTGCAGCAATGAACTTTCGATCTGTTACTGCCTTAGTGTAAGTAAGTAAAGTAATATTCAATAATAAAATACATCCTCACAAACTGATGTCACTTTTGAAGCATAGTTTAAATTTAATTTAACATTGTTTACTTTAGAAGCGTAGTTTAGATATAGTTTACTGTTTACTTTAAGCTTACTTGTTTGATATACCTTATGTCAATATGTTAGTTAAAAACTTATTTTTAATTCCAGGTAACGATGGTGACTGCTAGAAAAGGTGTTGTTTTCGATTTGTTTCTGCAGTAGCTCTCATCTGCTGACTCAGTTTTACTTAGTTTTGTAACTAAAAATAAAGTATCTATCAAATATATTTATTTCAATCTGATTTATTTACCAAAAAGATGTGAATAATTAATAACTGCATTGAATGGGAAGGCCATCAAAATGTTTTAGCACCAATTACATAAACATGTTTTCAAATACAATTTTTTAAACTATATTTTGTGCTGTGATTATTTTACTGACTAAAGTGATGACATTCATACTTGTCCGTTTTCAATGTATTAGGTTTGAAGCGATGATTTAAAAGCGCTTAGGAAAGCACACATTTTTTGTAATATGTCTTATTGCTTGGTAAGGCAGTTTGTGGTTTAATTAATGCATAATGCATGAGGAAGTTATTCTAAGGAAACCCCCTGGTATCTGCCTGGACAGTGAATGATTAGTTATTTTATTTTAATTTAATCAACCCTGCTTCAAGCGCATCTTCTCAAGAGTTGGTCCTCAGCCTTTCTGATCATTCAGATTGTTAACCTCATTACCGTATTCTAAGGTGTTTGTCTCACAATTAGTTGGATTGCATATAACCAGGTTGAGGTTCAAGTCTTGGCCAGGCGTACGGTGAGTGGTTTTCCACATACAATTTTTCACTCTCTTTCACACTAATAGGATGCTATTACTAATAAAAGTAATAGTAAAAAATAAATAGAGGTGTTGATTTTGGAGTTTGGGCAATACATATGATCATTTCTTTACAATCAACCATTTTGTTGTAAGCGGATGTATGGGCTCAGGCTTGGGAAAGTATTTGCATGGACAACTTATGAATTAAAATATCAATTATAAACAGTGGCGCCCCCCAAAATATAATTGGGTGAGAGGTATACATTTAAAAATGTAGCCAGGATGAAGCTCCAGCTGTATAGGACAGGGGACTTTGTCCCAGCACCCTCCCAACTAAAGGGAAATACATAAATCTATGAATGTTAACTGCCTCTTTGATGCTATTCAGAGTATTTTTTTAATCATAACTAAGAGCAGCGATTTAAATAATACAAGAGGCATTGCATACACTGTATCAAAGTTATTATTTCTGTATTCTTTTTTTACACTTTGTAATTTTGAGTTGTATTTAATATGTGTAACCGTGTAGCTTTTTAATATCTAGCATAACCCTGACCGGCATCACAATATAACCCATACATTCAACACACACCTCTTCACTTTTCTCTATTCTATTTCTGCTTCATATGATCTAAGTTTTCATTAAAATTATTAGTACTATTGGGGTGCGCCATTGTTCATAGGGTCCATTAAATTGTTTGTGTCGGGGGTATAGAATAATCATTCAATTAAAACGATAGAATAAGTTTATTTTATTTTAAATTACAGTGTTTCTAAGAGTGTAGTTTCAACAAGTGTGAAATTTGTGTTTATGAAAGTGATAATATAATATATGCTTGGTTTATTTAAGGTTTGCTGTGACTTCATTAAATTGACAAATTGTGTTAGTGGTATGTTTATAGAAAATAATTATCAAAATCACTGTCAATCTTGTTAATATGTAACTATATCATTAGTACTATATTATTAACATTGATAATGTTAGTTGACAGTGACAGCTGCAGAACATCAGATTTGATATATGAATATATAATAATAGTTCAAGTATATTTTTGTAACTTTTCAATCAAATGCCACCCATTGTTTAGCAAAACACACTATAGTCACACACATATCTATATCACCTGACTGAAAATACTTTCCTTTCCCAAAATCTTTGTTCTTGATCTTAGAAACAAATGAGTGCATCAATCTAGTTTTTCTTTCAAAATAAATGCTTTGCTGAGAAGATGAAAAGTAGGCCCTTTATCACTTAGCAAGAAACACAAGTGTATTTATTCTCTCTTCTCTCTTTGTGTTTGATATACTATAGAAGACAGAAGAAAGGAAAAATATGTCACCTTTGGACATTGGATTTTTCCCACATTTCTTTTTTCGTAGGTGGGTTTTCTTTATCAAATTTGCTCTTATTAGTCTGATTTAATGTTTTCTTTAGTTTTATCAATTTCAATTGTTTAAGTGTTATGTGAATTAGAGTCAATTTTTTTTTTAATATATATATGTTGAGCTGGACAGTATTTTCATGTTTCAATATTATTCTAGCACAAATTGAGTCACAATTATTGCTTGAATGTATCAAGTTTTCTCAAACTTATTGTACCTGATCCACGGCAATATTTTTCAAAACATGTTTCATCAATATAAAATGGATACACTCAATAAACAAATATGTACGTACCCGGTGGTCACTTTGTACTTGGTTGTGAAATAAACATTATTTATAAAAGCAAATTTGTATTTGTTTTAATACTTAAATAGTACAACTATAATACCTTAAAAGGATTCTCATGGGAAGAGAGTTTTAGAAAATACAAACAACACATTTTGTAGAAGTGGATGAGATCCCAAACGCTCGGTGAAAATGTTGGGAATATATTGGGGAAAGACCTTTTCCTGGCACGAGTTCGAGGTTTGAGCGGTATATAAATCCCGCTTATGGTTCCAGCAGGTACTGCTGCCTGTGGCAAGACAAACAAGTTGGGAAGCCATGAGTCAATGTGCTCTGTCTATAAACAATTATTTGCTAGGTTCAGTGAGAGAGAGGAGCTTGAAAGTTTAAAAGACAGATATATTATACGCTACCATCTTTTGGGGCATAGAAATGGGGGAGGAGCTAACTTGCCAAGGTCAACTATTTATGAGCATCAGTCTGTCTGTTGTTAGCAACCAAAGAGTAGAAATTACAGGGGTGTCTATTCTAGAAAACATTAAAGGGGCATTAAACATAAATAGTATTTAAAGGGTAACAAACCTAGGAAACATTTAAAGGGGTTTAAACCTAGATAATCTTTAAGGGGTTATGGCCCTAAAACATTTAAGGTGTTAAAAGACAAGATTTTAAGAGGTTTCAAGCTTAGAGAACATTAAAGAAGAGTAAACAATTTATTTTTTGCACGCTTCCAACAATTAAATGTATACATCATTTTCAAAAAGGATTAACTAATAAAAATAATTTACTAAAACTAATTATTCAATATTTGTTCAAAGTTGTGCTACTTGTTACAGTAAAAAATACTATTCGCACACCTCTATATATACTATTATGTTTTTATGATATATTATTTGTATGTTTTATTAATAGCAAAGCTTTTACAAGTTTTATCATATTAGTTTAAAATATATATATTTTTAATCTAGAATCGTTCTAAAGCATCAATTTTTATAATATCCCGTTCCTGTCCTGAACTCAATATTTTGACTCATTTACTGTCTGGTTCCCAATAAAAAAAAATGTCATTCCTGTCCATATCTAACATTGATCAAATCAACTTTAAAGTTTAACCATATTTAAGGAAATTAATGCTAGTTTGTCTTGTATGCAACCAAATTCAGTTTGATTGCTAAATTTAAAAAATATTGGAAGCAATATCTTGTGCATTTAGTGTCCTGGACACTACTCATTTTAGGGACCACACTAAATAAACATAAAGTATGAAAATTTTAAATTTTGTAATGAAATTCTGGGATATGGAGGAGTAGAAGCTATAGTTTGAAAAGATTTTTGAAATTAGATATAACGTTATAATTTGGCAAACAGAAAAAAACTCCAGATAACCAAATTAACTTTAGAATTTAAAAATTTTCCAGGGTGATTTTGAAAAAAGGTTTGGAGGGATGGGGTCAAAAATCTACAAAACTACAACTACTTATAAACGTAGTAAAAAATTAAAGTTTGGGAATAAAGTAAAGGAAGATATCACTCCAAATAACTATAAGAAGTCTTGACAATTTTAAAATGAGACACTAGGAAATATAGGGGGTAGGAATTATAAAAAAAAGTTTTAAGTGTGGTAGAAAATTTTAATTTGGCAGAAAGTTAGAAGTTAACACCAGGTAACCAAACAAACTCTTTAAATTTGTAAGTGGTAGTTGGACAAATGGGGAGAGGGGGGTAAGCAGTAAGGTGATTCAAATTACAAAAATAAATAGAAACAATTTATTTTCAATGTGCTAGAAAACTAAAATTTGGAAGGGAGTTAAAAGGGCCACTTAAAATAACTAGAAAAATTTCAAAACTTAAATGGTAGCAGGATATAAGGGGAAGGGAAGGGGGTTAGGGTTTATAAAAAATACTTTTAGGTTTGGTAGAAAATTTAAATTTGGCAATTAGATAGAAAAACTCCTCCAGATAATAAGATAAAAATAGAACGAATTAAATAAATGATTGTGGAAGGAGGGATGAGGTGGGGCAGGCTATTGAGGGTTCAAAATTTTCAATACAAATACAGAAACTACATGTTTGTGTGCTAGAGAACTGAAATTTAGCAAGTGGGTTTAGGGGTTATTCCAAATTAACATAAAGTTCTGAATATTTTAAATTTCAAAATGTAACTTCAGAAGAAGTAGACCAAACCTGTTAAGGAATATAAAAAATTACATTTTCCAGGAATGTAAAGGGGACACACTAAATAACAACATTATTATTAAATATTTTCACTTTATATGTAGGGGTTGGTGAAATGAGTTTTAAAATTCCAAAAACTAGAATAAACAGCTTATCAGTGTGGTGGGAGATTGAAATTGGGGTGGCTGGTGTAAGTTCCACCCCAAACCCCAATGAAGAACATTATTAAATGTAAAAAAGGAGGACCAGAGAACGAGAAGAGGCTCCTGTCGAAATTTCTAAAACAAAAAAAAAGTTCATTCTCTATTACCTCGACAATATAGTACATAAGTTCAACTAATACAAGCTATCGGTAGAGCTAACTCTGCTATATTGTACTAATTTCAGCCAATTGGTCAGTTTGAATTCTGGCAGCCTGCACTCAGGGTGGTGTTACTAGGGTTTGATTTTTTTTTTCAGGTAAATGCTGGCACATTCCTTTTTAATTTAACTCATACCCATGACTGACCCATGAGGTACATTTGTTAGTACCGGTATTCAAAACTATTCTTAACCAACCTATATTATCTTTATCTAATCTAACCTAACAAATGCAGATAGTTAAATTATACAATTAATTAAATCTGAAAAGCACCATAGATAATTCACTCCCGCCAAAATATTGTTTATACAAAGTTTAGCTTATAGCTTAAGGTAAACAAAAGGTTATACTGCAAACAAATAATATTA
>CABFVX010000935.1:0-17461 GCA_902151425.1 Timema shepardi
ATTTTTAGGTTACTAATAGTTAAGCTGTTTTCAAGTTTATATACCAGTACAACCGTATCCAAAAAAATAGCTTCAGTTAATTTCAATGAAAGATAACACCAGATTCAATGATTATATTTTAGCTAAGGGTGATCGGGCACCCAAAATTTCGAGCAACTAAAACTCCTGAAATGTCGGGCGAGTATTTTGTTATGCCCGTATTTTGATCGGGCATCTCAAGAACTTGCTAAGTATATAATACCATGTTATCACCAACCTCTAATTCAAACTTTGAAAAAATTAGTGTTTAACTGATATTCTTAATTGAATTATATCAATTCTACTAATATTAAACAAAGGTAAGTATTATGTTTTAATAATTTGTAAATTATTATGTTTGCTTTCAACAAAACTATGATAACGTTTCTCACGGGTTACAAGTCTACAAAATAGCGAAATCAAGAATCCTACCATTTAATTTTCTCTATCAATGGCAACAACATAACAAACTTAAAATTTCCACACTGAGATTATTAGGCCCCATGCTTGCAAAAACTTAATTCAAATTATTTTTCTTTATATTCTTTAATTTATTATTATTAGCCAGATTTGTTAGGAAATGAATAGAAAAGTATGCATCAAATGAACATTAAAGAGGAAACGGACATTTTGCTTCAAGTAAACACGTTTTTGATTTCGATCTATGTATGTTACAAGTTTCGTGCATACTGAATCCTTTCAATTTTTTTAATATCTATTTGCAGTTATGTATTTAATAAATGATAAATTGTGCTATAAAGTAAATAAATATTATTTATTAAATGTATGTACTAGACAGAGGGAGCAATTATTCGAAGAAAATGTAGAGGAATTGGTTATGCTCCGCCAAAACTTTAACAGAGCAAAGCCAAATCTGTTTTAGTATTAACTATAAATTCTTGAGCTTAAACTAAACATTTTAATTCTCTAAAAAAATCAAATGTGACTGTTTTAACTTGTAATCTGAAATTTAAGAGGCCTGTGAAAAATTTTTTTTATCTTTTTTTAAAATTAAATTATACTGTTAAACTTATAATTTGAAAGTTTATAGGCTTGTGACAAAGTTGTTTGCAAAATTAAATGACCACCCTTAATTTTAGCTCTTGCTAGACCTCTAAACCAGTATCTTCTATCAAGATACTAAGCTGATTCAGCTAACACCACACAATATATCTTTTATTGACATTATACAATTATAGAGATTTTCATTAAATTTACAGTCTTCCCTTTCCTTTGGGAATAGCTAGCGAAAATGTCAAAGAGGATATGAGTTGTGATGTGTTGCCTAACCCCAGGGGCAGTCGATCTGGTTACCTGCCACATTCCATATCTCCAGTTTCCCACCAGCCGCACAAGTCAACAAGGAGGTCCGACTGAGCCAATGGAGGGAGAATATCCTGCCAGCCACCAGCACTGCGTCCAACTCTCTTACCAGTGACTCCTCGCTCACTGCAGAAAGCACAGTTCACAAGTCAACAAGCACAGTTCACAAGGTGCTAGTTGAAAACACTTCACAAGCCAATGGCTGAAAAGATTCTTGAGGACAAATATGATAACTACTGTAGTGTTATTTAACATTTAAAACAATTAGGAATGAACCTATTAGTGATATTCACTCATGAGTACAATATGTTGACAATATATATAAAACCGAATTGTGTAAATATAAGTTGTAACAAACTTATTTACTCTATGACATTAGGAACTCGAAAGTTCATCGCCGCACTTACAAATGTACGCCACCTAACCTTATCTTGAGCTAGTTCTATCTAGTCCACCTCATCATGCTCTCTTTTAGGTCCATTCTAATGTTTTAATGTTACCCTCCCATCTGTGTCTAGGTCTTCCGAATCGTCTCTTCCCATTGGGTTTGCCAGTCACTAACCTGAACATGGTTCTAGATTCTCCCATTTGCGCTGCATGTCCTGTCCATTGTTATCTATGAGACTCGATTATCCTAACAATGTATTGTGATGAGTACAAGTTATGTAACTTCCTCCACTCCCCACTATCTTCATCCCTTATTGGACCAAAGTAGTAACAAACTAACCAACCAAAAATTCAAATTTATTCTTTATAAAGTTACTGATGATTTAATTTCGTTTAGTTCTACAAACTATAGCTACAGTACTAAACATCACCTGCGTGTATGATAACAGTACCGCTGAGGAAGGCGAGGGCTACCTTGCTCCTACAAGGTGACATGACCAGGGACAAGCAGTTATCCGGGAGATGGGAGACTGGTTTGAGCCAGGCGGGGCAAATTCCCAGCTCACCAGCGATGGTCATAACCACTATATCCCCCCAGGCTGATAGGCCCACTCGACAGGGGGGCGAGGAAGGAGTGATACGAGTCACAGGTGCAGAGGACCCAGGATGCAAGGCCCACACGCATATCCCTCCATCCCTTCCTCCTGTAGCCTGCGGACACACAATGACGAGAAAACATTCGCTACGCAGGCAGGATTTGTTTCACTGCTAGTCTAAAACAGTGAATCATGTTCTCAACTTTTGAACAGTTTTTTAGTAATGGCTACTTTTTAAATTGTAAAGCATTTTAAAATGTATTAGTAACCAAGATGGAAACTAGAATACCTTCCTTATTCTGAATTAGGAGTTGAAATATTCTCTTTTGAAAGCGGAAGAGACTAAAATACAGACTAGACTATGGCAGCATGGCTAGAGGAAGGTCAAGGTCACTTAGATACTGTTGTTAACTGTTTCATAATTATGTGTTTTGTTGTGTTTAATTGTGAACTTTGAGGCCTACAATTTTCTGATCTTCTATCCTCTTTTCAATGTTTAATTAGGATAGAAATTAAAACAACAAAATTAGACTAAAATAATAAATTTACTCCAAAACTATCCTCGTTTTTTAAATGGTAAAAGATGGGACATATTGATACTACTTGAAAACAAAATCTTAAGGAAGATTTTCAGACCAGTCTGTGAGGGTGTGGATTGGAGGAGGTAAAGAGACACGGGAGAGCTATATCTGGAACCAGATGAGGTGGCAGAAGACCGAGGTGGGAAGGACATTGTGACGAGAAGACAAGAAGGATCAAGATTAAAGGTTATACAGAGTGAGACCCCCCCCCCCGGCCAACCTTGTGCGATATGGGAGCAGCAGAGAAGTGGGTGTGGAGAAGGCTTATTCGCGACGCAAGAAGCCAGTTACAGTTCAGATGGCCAGGGGACTAAGAGTAAGTAATAGATGAGGCAAATAAAAAAACTCCATGGTGTTAGCCCACGATCAATCCATACCAACTGAACGACCACCGTCTGTTGGCGAATATAGTGCCAACTTCTGCGGATAGAGGGTGTCGTGTGGTCAGGAATACAAACACTCTGGCAGTTAATCTCAGTTTTCTAGGGCGTAACCACTACTTCTTTATTCAAACTTGTCCTTGCGAGGCTGAGTTGATCCTGTTCCAGACACACTGCTTCAACAGAAAATCTGGAAATGCTGGGGATCGAACCCATGACCTTTGACCCCTGGACCACAGAGGTGGTTTAAAATGGCAGTGGTACAACATATTTTAACAACAAATTAATACAGTTTTGTCAGTGGGATCAATTCAGCAAGGGTAAGCTCAATGTTTTACCAGAAGGTTGAGTACCGGGCTGTAGTCGATGGCCCATATTCCCCCACTCTGGTGGGCCTTCCACCGATTGGACAAGGCCCTGTCAGGTCCCCACAAACACACCTGGGAGTCCTGAAACATGTCCCACATCACAGCTGGGTTATTAGTACCAAGGACCACCCTTTCAGTGAGCATCAAATTGCAAGTACTGCCTTATGAGCCAGGATGTTTCATAGGATGTTGGTTATTGTCAACCAAACACCTCGACTTAGGTACTCGCTTTGATGGACGTATAGTCTAAGGCAGAGGTCCCCAACCTTTTTTTTACCTTAGAGCACATTCAAAACTAACGGTAGTGCGGTGGGCACCGATTACTTTTTCAAAGGTAAATTTACTAACTCCGGCCAGGTTCAGAGGTCAGCCTCAACGCTATACAAACGACTGGTCAACTACTATGTTAAGTTTCCAACAGCGATTGTGACGTTACATGTGGTTGTGGGTGATACTCAAGGCCGTAGCCATGGGGGGAAGGGGAGGAGGATTAAATATTCAAGTTATTATAACTGCATCTAAATATCATATTAATTAAATTGAAACTCTTACATGTTCAGCACAGACTCAACATTAAAATATGAGTGAAGAATGACCCTGAGTGCAGGACAACTCCTGGAAAGCTCAGTTGTTAGAGCATTGATCAACTGGTCTCTGGCTCAATTCCTGACCTACCTCTCCAACACTTGCGATGAAGTCCTCTGGTAGAAATACACTCTTCCAGACTCGAGCCAGGTGTCCAAACATAGTGTATTGCAGGGTGATATGGGCCCCCTGCCAGTCCTGAGACTCCTGCTGGGTACTGGGGGCCCCGCACCATACCCTCACAGAGCGGTCGTCCGAGGTGCTGTATATTCTACCACTGTCCGGGTCATAGGTCACTGAGAATATAACCCCCTGATCAACACACGTGTACAAGGTCAATAAGTGCTCAGCATCTAAATGAAAGAGCATAACGGTAATAGTAGTAGTAATAATAATAATAATAATAATAATAATAGTGAATCTCTTTTAGTCAAACCATATATTGAGACATCCTATCTTAATTCTCCTTCCTTCTCCTAAACCTTTTACTGATCATTCTGACACAACGCTATTACAATCATTATTTAGGTTTAAAGGCGCATTGACACATAAAAGTTAATAGTGCCTCGGAAAAAAATTATTATAAGCAGACTATAGTCCCCAAAAGATGTAATAAATATAGTTAGCTCGCCTTCTTAGCACAGCAGATAAATACACTAAATACAATAATGAAATTTAAAAAAACCAAGAGTTTTTAAATGCTACTATAAGTTTTAACAACTAATTCCAACATGGGACAGTTACCAAATGAGTAATTCTATAAGAGTGAGCCTTAAATGGCACTTAAAAGATTCGCCTGACATATAAGACAGAGTAAGTAAATAACTCTATCAGCAACGTGTGTAATGGCATTGATTTTTTTTGTCCTTATTAATATTTAAAATCTTATTTTAAAGTAAATATTTTCATTTTTCTTATTTTCAGTTATTTTAAATTAAATTCATATTTTCTAAGTGACAGCCATGTTTCTATTTTTCTTTCTTTTAGCTGCACGTGTTCGAAGCATGGTTTATTTCCAGGTTGTATTAAGCAGTATTCAAGGGCAGATGCATATTCAAGCCATGCCTATTTTTAGTTTTCGCGCTCAGATAAAATAACCCCATTGGTAGATGGAAAGAAATCAAGTAGTGATCTGGGTTTGAGAGTACAAAACTACATGGAATACAGACCCAGGCCTTGAAAGATGGCATAGTTTTGAGCTGGTCTTCCCCGCTGAATTGTCATGTGGAACAGACGTGGTTTGAACCACCGTTATAAAATGTATATTATCAACATGTTTGAGTGTTATATGGTGTAACAAACAATACGTATTTATTTAAATAAATATCAACAAGTATTCTTCTTAAAGTAACATCCTATCAATGCAGTTCAATATGACATAGCTAAAAGACAATCGACGAGGACGGTGAACGATTCATGACAAAAGAAGCCCAACCCGTGGTTCGTTACATGTGGTGTAACAGATAACAGAGGTCACCATCTAACAGCATGTTCCCTTCGTACCATCCTCTAACACTCCTGTTTAAAAGATAGATTCCTCCCCATATATCCTGTGACCAAAGAGCAACATTTTAAGACAGCAATTGTTTATTGTTTGAAGACGTTGACTTATGATCATCATCATCATCATAATCATCATCATAATGAACAGTTTCCAGTCTCTGGCTTGGTCTGTATGGAACATAAGCCTTTCCAGCGTCTCCTTTCTCCCCACCTCCTCCACAATGAGGCAGTCTTCTACTCTCTCCTACACACCCCACTGACATGTGATGCAGACCAAATATTGCCTACTATGATTGCGTTGAAGCTGTCGCTAAACATCGGTTAGTCGTGAGTGATTCTCGCGTCCTATATACTACCTCTGTCCCCCAAAGAAAGGGTCGAGTGTAAGAGGCTATATACTCGCCTCATGTCCTGTGAGTCTGTGCAGGACTGGTCTATCCTCAACATCCTCCCCTTCACCGACGACCCACACTACAATCTCTCTGAACACTGTTCCCGCGAGGACCACCAAATCTGACCAGCGCTTGCCGCTGACACACGCGCTGTACCTAGCACTGAAGTCAAGGTCACACATGACATGGAAACACAAGTGTTACAAGTATGGAGCAAGGAAACACAAGTGTTACAAGAATGAAGCAAGGAAACACAAGTGTTACAAGAATGGAGCAAGGAAACACGAGTATTACAAGAATGGAGCAAGGAAACACAAGTGTTACAAGAATGGAGCAAGGAAACACAAGTGTTATAAGTATGGAGCAAGGAAACACAAGTGTTACAAGAATGAAGCAAGGAAACACAAGTGTTACAAGAATGGAGCAAGGAAACACAATAGTTACAAGAATGGAGCAAGGAAACACAAGTGTTACAAGAATGGAGCAAGGAAACACAAGTGTTACAAGAATGGAGCAAGGAAACACGAGTGTTACAAGAATGGAGCAAGGAAACACAAGTGTTATAAGTATGGAGCAAGGAAACACAATTGTTACAAGAATGAAGCAAGGAAACACAAGTGTTATAAGTATGGAGCAAGGAAACACGAGTGTTATAAGTATGGAGCAAGGAAACACGAGTGTTACAAGAATGGAGTAAGGAAACACAAGTGTTTGGATCAAATATTATTTTACAAAGGAATGATTGAGTATAGAAATGATTGATTGGTTATTTATTAAAAAGATAAACTTGACTTTAGTTAATCACTGTACATATTTCTGCTTAAGACCAGATGGTGACAGAAAGTTAACTCCGCTCCAATTGGCTCAAATTAAGTGTCGGCCTTCCCCTCGCAGTCGAAAGGATACAAGGTACACCTCTCACGACAAGGGACCCTCTTCAGTTCCGAGCCTGACTCCCACAAGTAAACCGTGTTGCTAGACGTCACTAACGCCATCTCAACACCCCCTAAAGAGCCCTCCAACCATTCGAGCGCCAGCACCCAATCACTCAACCACCATGACAGTCGCTCACAGAGCTGCAAGCTCGCACTGGAACAAATAGGACAAGGATACTCGAGTGTGCTTTGAGTTGATCGTATTCTGGAGTCGCAACATCAGCAACATTACATTATTTATATAGCCCAATTTTTATACGAAGGAACTTTTAAAAAATATGAACATATTTTTAGCAGTCAACCTTGATAACATTTTACTATATTATTACGGTTATTTTATAGGTCTTGATAGTATCTTATTTAGTAACTTTTCTAGCTCAGATAAGGTTCTTCCTATGAAAATTGAACTGTAGATAGGTTGATTAGCTCAGTCGATAGCGTGTCTATCTATTGAGCTAAGGGGTCCAGGTTTGATTCCTGGCATGGTCAAAAGATACATACTTGGTCGAATATGGGTTCATCCCATCACAGTGATGAATTAATGACTGGGGACTGGATGTTGTGCCCGT
The DNA here is from genome assembly GCA_902151425.1 of Timema shepardi. Classification (NCBI taxonomy): domain Eukaryota; kingdom Metazoa; phylum Arthropoda; class Insecta; order Phasmatodea; family Timematidae; genus Timema; species Timema shepardi. The sequence continues at coordinate 7,638 of CABFVX010000935.1, forward strand.
CCCAATCTTAAGTTAAGGATTATAAGACATATGACATTACGACAGGCTTATCCAGACGGTAGTGGAAAATATATTAATTGAATAAAAAACTGACCCAGGTCACAGGCTGGAAACAGTAATGGATGTAAAAAAAGATAAGTTGATGAGGTCCTTTGTGTTCCTGTTCCTGAGGGATAAACTTGATGGTCTAGTATCACCTCCTCTATTTGTGATTGCAAAACTTGATGAAACTGACTCAATAATTTAATAAAATGTATACATTGGCTCAGTTTAAAATAAAGAGGACCCAACGCTGTGACCAAGATGGTGTTGTTTCTTAAAATGTTTGTTCATCATAATCTATAAGATAATTTTTCAGGAAGAGACATGGTTTCTCATTTTCCATTCAGGCTAATGCCGCGATAGTTCCTTTTGATCTAATAGTTTTGTAAATTTTTTTTAGTGTGTCTTACTACCTGGTCAGGTTATACGCCTATGTACAAATTACACTAATGAGCTAGGAATGATAAATGTTGAATTCAAAGGAAGTGTACCCGCATTTGCATGGAAGGAGAGTGGAAAACCACCCTCTGTCCACCCGATCTGGATTTGAATCCCAGTATTCGTCATCAGTTTAACACAAGAATGGCATCTTAGATCACACGGCCACCGAAGCAGGTTTGTGTTTATGGAACAGTACTGATAATGATTATGATGCTAATGTTGGTTCAAAATATGCGCAGCACATGGCCTAAACATTTTGAATGCGTATTTTGGCCAAATTTCCCTCGTTTTCAAACCTGGTCCAGAGTGAGACACTGAATACTTTCCGAAGTGTTCTCCACCGTACCTCTTGCATTTCTCTGTGGCCGATACAAGTTTGAAACAAGACACCATCCTTCCCCCAAACACCGCTAACCGTTGTTCTGGTCCAGGGACTATCCCGTGCACTCTTTGGCCTTGAAAAATCTCCTCCTCCAGTAAAATTTTGGATGACACGACATCAAATATCTGGATATGGCCTCCATTGCCTGTAAAACCAAAACGTGTGTTCACAAGAAAATAACAGACCGTTTTAAAACTCTGTAGGAAATAAATGAGTCAAGGAAATCTCTTATTATTAAATAATGAGCTCCCAAGTTAAAGCCAAATATCTGCTTGGATGAAGTTAGAATGAATCTCAACAAGTAGGTTTAGGCAGCTATATTTTGGTGCCAGCCCTATTATACATCGCTATTTTCAGCCTAATTTCACCAATGACACCCAAACCAAATGATTCAACACATGCAAGTGTATGCGTCACCAGCAGGCCAGAACCCACTGGGGCCCTCACGCATACCTTATAGTGTTATGATATAAAAACGTTGTTTGCAGTTTCTGACTGGTTAAGTACAAGACATACTGTTTGTGATGTAAGAGGTCACAAAAAGTGTCGGCTCTAGTGGACACAATAACGTGGAACACTCTGTGACACAATAAATGGTTATATACCATACCAGGCAAAAAATAGGTTGTTTCAAAATAATAGAGAAAATTGGGCATACAGCTTTTTGTAAGTACTTATAGGCCTAGGTTGATTTTCTTTATTAGTATGAATTAAATTGAAAAGTTTCAAAAGAAAAAGAAATTAGCCTATTTAATGGCTGTCCTAATGACCAGGATTCGATCCTCAATCTCTTTGCTATCGGCAGTCTTGTCTAAAACGAGAGTGAACCCCTCAGACCACGCAGTCACCAAAACAGGTTTCTATTAAATTTAGGTACACATTTAAAAGTAAAAATATGTTATTTTATTGTCACGGTGTCACGAGCATGATCCTGTTTCCTTTTACAACAGAGCAGCGGAGTTTTGTGTCACTGCTGATGTGGTGGGGTTAAAAACAAAGAGGTTTATTTTGACAAAAAAATGAAGGTTCAATTGCGAGTTAAGACCTAAGACTCAATGAATTCGAGAAACATATAATTGTGAGCCCGATAAAATAAAGGCTGGGAACTACTTACTACAAATAAGATAGTTATCAATAAATCGTACAGTTATTACATCAGTTGTCAAACAAACTGAGCGGTAATTAACTAGAGAGGTTTTTTCCATGAGAATAAATTAATAACAAATAATATTTGATTGTGTTTGAATTTTAAAATATATTTGCTAAATACTATATTATAATATCATAAACTCTATGAATAGCGCCATATTTGTTTACAGGTTTTGTTACCAAAAACCACAACACTGACTTCGTATCGATATCCTTTATCTATGATCGATAGGTCCGTGGTCCGTAAGTCGGGGTGCGTACGAAATCGATGCCACAATATAGGGATGTTCGATCTTCAATCGATCTTTTGGAAAATCGATTATTTGCCCTCAGTTAATCGATTTTTTGGATTGATTCAAAGGCCTCGATCTGATTCACGTATCGATTCTTTTCCTAGCGATTTCTAAAAGATCGAATCGAAATATCAAAATAAATCAAAACTTCGAACCAATTAAAGGAAATTTAATATTGTTGTCTTTAGGAAATGTTTTGTTGACTTTAGTACTAGGAAAATTCCGAAACCAAGTCTTGCAATCTTGGGCTCCTAATTAGTTATTATTTGTCTTAAGTTAGTAAAGTGAAGATCTGCTCTTTTCACGTCTAGGCTCTGTAAATGATCACATCACGTTTTTATTCTGTAATATATTTATAGTGACGTGTTGGCCAGTATAGTTAATTAGTCAATAAATTGAAAGTATTTCGTAAAAACGTCATTTTCCCTTTAGAGTTTTAGTAGTTATAGAATGCTTACACCTACAATCTACACTTCCACCAAGCTAGTGATTCCCAAGTTTTGAGACACACCCTCCAACAAAAAGTTGTGAGGATTCCTCAAGATAGTTGCCAACAATTGTGTTTAGTTTTAGTACAATCACTAGTTCTCGATCAATTAATTCAAACAAATAAGATATACTGATTTCACAGTTTCTGAAAGATTAATTCTCTGTGACTGAGAAAAGAAAATAAGTGCGTCCCTCTCTGGAGTCTAGGGGTTAAGGTTCTGGTTTTTCTCCAATATGTAGCTTGATTTTCTTAAAATTCTTCTGGAAGCTCCTGAATCCCCGATCTCCCTTTTGATTTGGATGGCAAAAACCTTTTAAAAAAACATAATTTTACTAACTGCCTCCTTCCCCTCATATAAATATGGTTTTCAACCAGCACTGATTCTTCTCTTCAAGTAAAACATTTAAAGTGATTCTCAATGTGAAAAATAATTATAATAGGCCTACCACTACACACAAGTGCATTTAAATTTAAAAATTGGAAAACAGAACAGGAATAAAGTGTACATTGTATGTAAGGCCATACACATTATTTAAATCACTGCCCTTTGTGGTTACCACAAAAATAATTTAAATATATTCTAGAGGCATTTAATATGTCTCACAGTTTTGCTGCCTCTACCCCCCTCCTCCTAATATATTTTGACGCCTCCCCACCACTCCACTCAATACATTTTGACGCCACCCCCACCCTCGGTACATTTTGACACTTCCCCCCTCCTGTCGATACAATTTTGACGCCTCCCACACTCTTCCCTAAATACATTTTTGCTGCCCCCACTCCACCCCTCGGTGTAAATTTCTAGATGCGCCACTTTTGGTTAGCGTAGAGCAAACTTTATTGACATGAATCGTTAGATCAATATTTGGAAGATCGATTCAATGCACTCGATTTTTTGCCTGAATCGATACTACGTCTCTTGATCTATATTGATCTAGAGAATTGATTCAAAGCCCATGAATCGAACATCCCTACCACAATATTAGATTGCACTGGCCACAGAGTCTTTATCAGTAAGAGCTTAAAAGCCCGTATCACATGACACTAGCTCGTACTAGAAATCAAGTGTGCTAGCTAGCGACTAGATATCTGTATACTAGCTAGTATAATATAAACAGGACTAGAGTATTCACACGCTGCTAGTTTGGTACTAGGTTCTAGTGCAAATATTTATGGAACTTCAGAGATTAATTTCGGGTGCTACACCTGCATTAATTGCTAATAAAGATATTGAAAAATATGAGAGGGAGCCTAAGAAAAAGAATATGGACACGGGGCTTGTTGGGAAAGACGAAATAATGGTCTCAGGATGCTAAATATGATACATTCGGAGGTTAGGTAGTATACATTCGGGGTGACACAAACGTTTAGTATCTCTTTAAATTTGTATTCATTTATTTACGATGTGGTTAGAAGCCCCTAAGCCCATGGGTGTCCAAGTACAGTATCCTTGATTCACAAATGTTCTTTTTTAAGCCTACACACACTTTATATTCTAGAAAAAAAATCCAAGGTTGGCATGCTATCAAGTTTATTTAGATTAAAATTGGGTCTGGAACACAGTTTGTCATTTTTAGATGACATGTTTTAAATAGAATTTATATATATTAAATATATTGTCATATTGTGGCAATTTGGTATTATATAAACAAGGATGTTTAGAATAATTTTCCGCCAACAACAAAATCACATCCGAAGACCATGTCGGCGCCATTTCTATTATTTACTCTACACATAGTCTGAGCGGGCATTGATTGGTCGAATTACACAAACTAGTGTCGGAACTAGTACGAAAATAGCGCATGTTCTATCCTCACAACTAGTATGGTAGCCAGTACCAAGTGGCAGAACCAGTGAACTTTTTCTGATTCACATGACGTTAGATGATGACGTGCTAGCTAGCACACTGGATTTCAAGTACTAGCTAGTGTCGTGTGATACGGGCTCCGGAGAAGTTGCCCAATATAAGCTTTCTACGGACTCGTTTATATGGACTACCAATCACTGCCGAGTAAATATGCGCATGCGCCTTGAAATAAAGAAAGAATAGTAGTGATAGAATCTGTCGCTATGGAAACATATACAAAATGAAAAGATGACTATACGTAGACCTATGACGTGGACCTTGTTAGAAATATTTTTCTAAAAATGTAAACACCCAGAAAAGAGTGAATTATAGGAAAATGTTTTCTGAGAAATACCAAGTTCTCAGAAATATTGGCTTTGCTTATGTAGGTTCAACACCCCTATTATTTGGTTTATACTCCATTTAGTAGCGTCATTTAATTTTTTGTAATTGATAAATTATGGATACTAGTGATTTTGAAATGGATTATCTACTTAATTATTGTGTTCGGCAAAGGACTCTTTTGTTTGATAAAAAAACTTAAAGACTTTAAATACGCTCTAAGAAAGGAAAATGCCTGACTAATTATTATTTTTTTCCATAGCACCACGTCTTACTACCTATTCAAGTGATAGGCCTGTATACTAATTACTAACGGGTTAGATATCAGAAAGGTTGGATTCAGAGGAAGGGATCATGAAGGTTGAATTCTGAAGTATATAAAACTGTATTAACGCCAACGTTGTTTTGTGAATGTGAAGCGTGGTTTTGTAAAGAGAAACACAAGAGCATGGTGAATGCATTTGCAATGAGACATCTAATAAATGTATGTGGAGAAACTAATATGGACAGAGTCAGTAATGACTTGGTACTGATTGAGTGAGGTTTGAAAGGGAATCCAAGAGGTTAATGTGAAAGAAGTGTATTACGGTGGTTTGGGCATATTGAGAGGATGAATATGGATCAAGTGACGAGACAAATATATAAAGGTAAAATATATTGATCAAACCCAAGTAGACCATGTGAGCTGGGGCTAAATTTTGTGGATGAATATGTGGAAAAGATAAACATTGCGCGTTTTAATAGTAAAAGATCATGTATGACTCGGTGCATGGAAGTTGTTAAATTGAAGGAAGTATGTAAGGATAGGAAAGTGTGGAGGAAGTTAGTGAGGATGAATTAAGTATGAAGTTGTTTACTGATCTATATTCATAGTTTCTTGCCTACTCCATAAGGGAATGGTGTGATTAAATATGTATGTATGTATTTAATTTGTATGGGATTTTTTTGTTTTCCCAAAAAGTTTAAAAAAAATTAAGAATTGTTTTGTTTTAAGAGGGCTAAAAGCCATGGCAACCTATTGTATTACTGGTATATTTATATTTTAAAGAGAAACTAACATATTATGTAACAATAGGATAGCTACTAACATTAATTGGGGCTCTTGAATATATGTTTATTATAATGGAAATATTATTAATGTGATAATTAAAAGTCTAATACTGTTAATATGAATAATATTACATGGGAACAATTTACTCAAATGGTATGTTCTTTTGATAACATAGAACATTTAACAATAAATCTAGCATTGTCTTTATTTTAAAATTATTATGATGCTCATGACCATTCCGAAATATTTATTTGAATTAATTATGGTTGGTTAGCTAAAATGTGGTATTACGGTAACCTATAGAACATTATTTCAGGCCTTCCAATTTGCAGACAGTAACAACAAAGGTGGTCTGAACAAACAAGACTACAAGGTGGCAATCCTTGCTTTGACTGGAGCTAAGCCTGATAAGGTGACATATGTTAAAACTAGTAGCAAAACAATAATTAGTATCAAAACGTGGATACGTGTTAGGAATTGATAAATTGGGGGATATGCTGCTATTTTATGTTTTGTCAATATGAGATACAAATAGCTTTTTTTTTGCACAGCGTTTTACTATTTGAATAATACTCATTGTGACAGCTAAGCTAACTTGTTATAGATGATGAAAATTAAATTTATAACATGTGTACCCCCATTTATGTGAAGGAGAGTTGAAGACCATTTAGTAAAAACTATCCTCAATTCATCTGATCTGGATTCTATTACCAATCTCTCCGTCTTCAGCAATCAAGTCTATTGAAATAGGAATGCCTTGGGACCTCGACAATTGAAGTAGCTCAAAAAGAGTTTCTTGAAATTATTTCCAATGGAAAAATTGAAATCATTATCATCCAAAATTGTAAGATGGCCGATTAATACATAGGTTATACAAGTATATTTTTGTTTACTTTTCTTTATCATATTATCAAATGGCCTTAGTGGTCACCTTCGCAATATACTAGATTGCCAATGGTGGGAAAATCAAAGTTGCAATACCCGTTGAGTGTATCGAAGGTGGTTTTTCCTAAATGTTTTCCCACTCTTCCTTCCTCCACGCTAGTGTGGGTACGTTTCCTATAACTTCAACATTCCTCGCATTTACCACAGTAGCGTAATTAGGTTATATGTGTACAACACAAGAGAAGAGTGAAATCCGGCGACAAAACATACCTGTACAATGACGGTAAATAATACAGTTTTGTCGATGCTTGCTAAGGATAATCATATTGTACAGTTTATAAAGACTATTAATGTGGTTGTTTCACCATATTAGGAAGTACGCAAGATGTTTGGAGCCAATGAAAACTGTGAATCAAGTAGCCTTATTTCCCTAGAACAGTTCTCCAGCATGACCAAAAATCTTTGGAGAAACAGGGACGGAAATAAACACATTTGGGACATGTTCCAAGCGCTGGACCCCACGGGTTAGTAACTAGCATTTGCCATGTTTTGCGCTGTAAGAATCTATGAATCTCTGAAAATTGGTTAAAATTGGAGATAATGTGCATTCACACGTTCGCTGTAAAACGAGAGCAGTGCTGATATGTTGTCATGTGACAGCTCTAATCCAATCACAAAAGGTTCACATGGGCAGCGTAGCCCGCACTGATAGAGTAGAAATAATCTCAACTTTTCCAGCGTTTCTACAGAAAACAGGCCAAGTAGACCTGATCATCGCATGCACAAACTTTCAAACATGAGTTATTTATAAACACAGCATATTCTCAATATAGCCTATCTCAAAAGTGATTATGAAAAACAACAATTTATTGGAAGCCATGTGTTTTATCAATGACAAAATCGAACCCAGGCTGTAAGTAAAACATCTAATTTTATTTTAAATACATTAACTTGCACTGATTGTAGTGTTTTAGTTTTTTTATGTTTGCCGTTTCAATGCATCATGGGTATAGTGAGATTTCCAACTTTCCGCGAGTGTGTGAACCCCTAAAAGGTGCGGACGCACTGTACTGCTTTCAAATTTCAGCGTACGTGGGAATTCGACTTTAAACTGTATGCAGTATAAAGAGAGGTCAGATGTTTCTTGCAGATAAAGTATTCCTCGTACTTGAGGATTTAGAACAAGCTCGCAAGCAAGTGGTGCCACACTTACAAGAGTGGAGACTACGAGAAGCTTTCCGTCAGACCGACAAGGATGCGGACAAAAGAGTTGGATTTAGAGAATTCCGAGAGTTTGTGACGCAAAACATGGAAAATAATTTGTTTCTAAGAGACAGATGGTAAATCGATCAATATATGTATAGATTTTTTAATATTATTTGTTGTGTATTTGCTACTGAAGCAACATTGTTAAAATTAAAATTACCAAATACGATTAATATTAATCAAAACAATTGCTTTGAAGACGTTCAAAGGAATTCATTGTGGATATTGTTGGTATGGGTCGTTCCATTTAAGCTAGAAAATCTCTTTACATCCAAAGTGTGCGAGTATAAAAATATATGTTTTGGGTCTTAGATATAAAACCAGCTTATCAAGAAAGTCAATTGATTAAGAATATTTTCATTGGTTTGTCGACAAATATTATTACATTACTATTAGTACAATCAATGTGAAAACAGGAAAAACTATTTTCTCAGTTTTAGAGTTCTAGGGGTGGTGCTTTCAGCGGAAGGGGTGACTTCAATATGTCTGTTTATACAACTGCTGTGTTTTTAATCGGCATAAATTTTTATTTAAAAATATCTCTGTATATAGATATAACTACAAAAATATTTTTCGTAAATACAGCTTACATCTAGGATAGCTGTATCAATATACTACAAATACAACGATTTGATGATTTACTTTTGAGCCTTCTAATGCGTATCCACCCAAATAATAGATGTCTTTATTATCCAATTACAATGACGTAGGTGGCATACCAACGCCTTTGAGGGTCCAGGGCAAGAGTGTCTTGCTTCCACCCCCACCCCCACCCCGCCCCACCCAACCCAACCCATTATTAAGTAATCACCATATTGTGCCTCTACTATTGGCACCACAAAACCGTGCTCAATCTTATATCCATAAGAACTATTGGGGAAAAAAAGAAATGCGGAAAGAACTAACTATGTAGGTATTGATAGAACTTAGAGGAAAACTAAAATTAAAAGACGGAATTTACGTGTTTTGATTATTTTTTCAAATATGTGGTTTTTATTTCAATTTAAATTAATGAAAACATGGAGAAAAATGCTTCATTTTTTAAATTTAAACCCCTACTACGTACATGTTCTGGTGTATTATAAAACAAGGTAAAATATTTAATTAACTCCAATACAGAATCCGTATGTTTTGAACATTATTTGATAAAAATACATTTTCAAACATTGTTAGTTTCAAATGAAAGTGTAGTAATGATAATTATGTGCTACAAATATACAACTTTCTTAACATAAGGAAGTATCTAAATGAAGAACCTGTACAAAATCATTACAAACGAAATTTTTTTAGCCTTCACATCCTTATTCTTCTTTCTTGCCTTACTACCTTTATCCTACAATCTCATCTCTTTATGTCTAACACCAACAACCTGTGGCCACCATCTAAGAACACACTTGGAATTACCTTGATATTTAAGGTCTGCCTTTTCATTTCTTCATCCATGATAAAGTAGTGTATCACCGACTTATGCTTGCTATTCCATCTGTATCTGTATTTTCCCTTCTTATACCAGCCATTTGCCACGTTAATTTCTTTCTTACACATAACTCCAACAGCCTTCTACCTTCCTAATTTCTCTCTCCTTAACCTTCCTTCCCTAACACCTCCTCAAACCCTACACTCTTCTTCTACTTTTG
>CABFVX010000935.1:24596-80845 GCA_902151425.1 Timema shepardi
AATACGCCAAAAGGCTTGATGCAGGTGACAAGAATGCCTTTTGGAATTAGTGCAGCACCGGGGATATTTCAGAGACTGATTGAAGGTATATTAGCAGGTATACCAGGTACAGCGGTACTCCTGGATGACATAATTATATCGGGCAACAATATAGAACAACATAATTCCAGAATACAGGAAGTACTACAAAGGTTGAGTGATGCAGGGTTGCGGTTAAGGAAGGACAAGTGCAGGTTTGGAGTTCCAGCAGTGTCATTTTTAGGGTTTCAGGTAGACGCCCAAGGCATTCACCCCTTACAAGACAAGGTTGAAGCCATATACAAAGCTCCAGCACCTAAGAATAAAACAGAACTTCAGGCTTTCTTGGGACTTCTCAATTTTTATGAGAGATTCCTGAGGGACAAAGCTACCGTTTTGGAACCCCTACACCGTCTTCTAGATAAAGAAGCACCATGGCAGTGGACCCAAAACCACGAGAGTGCATTCAATAAGGCAAAAGCCATTTTAACATCAGACTTAGTTCTGACACATTATGATAGAAGTAGACCTTTGATAATATCTTGTGATGCATCTCCTTACGGGGTTGGAGCAGTCCTCTCCCATATTATGGACAATGGAATGGAAGCTCCGGTAGCATTTGGATCAAGAACACTGTCACGAGCTGAGCGTAACTATGCTCAAATCGACAAGGAAGCTTTGGCGGTTATATTTGGTGTCAACAAGTTCCAACAGTTTCTCTTGGGTCGATCTTTCACAATAGCCACAGATCACAAGCCACTTCTAGGATTATTTCATCCTACCCGCCAGACGCCAAGTGTTATGACACCTCGGATGCTACGGTGGAGCTTAATGCTAGGAGGTTATGCTTATAACATTATTTATAGACCGGCGAAACACCATGGGAATGCAGATGGGCTTAGCAAACTTCCATTGAACACTTCAGAAACTGTGAATATAGAACCCAGGGGCATCTTTATGCTAGACATGGAAGACCCGCCTATCACTAAAATGCCATGTTCACGGAAACAACATTTAGATTAAGGCCCCATTAGATTCCCATTCTATGATATGAATACTATTTCATACTTCTCTTTACACATATTTACAAAAATCTTATCTTAATTTACCTACTACCTGACCCAAATTAATCGGAATATTTGATTTATGACGCACAAAAGGTTAGGTTGGGATATTTTTAATTTATAAAAATAACAATTGGGTGCAAAAATAAATTTAATGAAAATTAAAATATAGGTCTACATGTTGCACTTTAAATACCTAATGGGTGACTTGGCGGTCTAGGGGTAAGGTGTCAGACTTCTGTGCTGACGGTCGGGGTTCAATCCTCGGTCCCGGCACATATTTATATGATTACCAAACCCTTCCTTCACCTCTGACAAGACATCTTGTGAATGTGGGAATGTGGGGAATGCCAGGCCTCCACCGTGGTTCGGATTCCACGTTAAACTCTAGGTCCTCCATTTCATCTCACAATCACCCTACCATGTTACACATTAGCGTAAGTGCGTATAACCCAAACGGGTAGTAAGACGATGTGCTAGTAATAATAATAATTAATACCTAATGTTACTTTTAATCTTTTTTCAGGTTTAAAATCATTTGGAAAAGTTTCTGCTTCACTAACCTGGTAAGAAGTTATTTTTATGCTCAAGGAGCAATGGAAGAAGATACGGAAATGGATGACCCATTTGACTGTGATGACTTTGAAGTCCTTGATGAAGTCGGTGGGGATGATGAGCTTATGAACGACTCGTGCTCTATTATTTGTGACGACGAACATGAATCGTTGGTCGAGGATCTGCAGCTGGACGAAGTTCTCGTCTTTGAACCGGCTGAATCTACTTTTGTGGAAACGATCGACAACACACTTGGTTCTGAGACAAAAAAGGACAGAAAAATATCCGCAGTACTTAAAGAAAGTAATGCTTCTTCAAAAGAAACACATATTCCAGCAAGTACTGATTCTAAGAAAGAAAAGCCTGCTGCACCAAGTTCTGGTTTAAAGGAAAAAACGCCTGCCGCACCAAGTGCTAGTTTAAAGAAAGAGACACCTGCTCTGTTAAGTGCGGATATAAAGACTGAAGCTCCTGATTCACCAAGTGTTGGATCAAAGGAAGAAACACCTGTTCCAACAAGTGCTGATCTAAAAAAAGAAACAAAGAAACAAAGTGCTGGTATAAAGAAAGCAACACCTGCTTTGTTAAGTGCTGATATAAAGACAGAAGTGCCTGATTCACCAAGTGTTGGATCAAAGAAAGAAACACCTGTTCCAACAAGTTCTGGTTCAAAGAAAGTAACGCTCACTCAAGTAAGTAAAGAAAGCTCCTCTGGAAATAACGGTAATGCGGTGAAAGCATCGGAGACTGATAAAAAGATCCCTTCTTACTCCCCTAAAGGAGTGTTGACTGTCACACGCGGTAGTGGGGAGTTGTCTCCGCTGAAAAGGGGTAATTTTGACGGTAGTAGAGTTTCGTCCGCCAGCTCCATAGGTAAAAAGGTTTCTCCAATAAAAGAGAAGATTACAAACAAAGACATAAAAATGGATAAGGCCCATGAGACTATTGCAAAAGATGTAAGTATATATTTTTAAATAGTACTTCAGATAGCGTGATACTTATGTAAACAATCCATCGTGCACAAATGGAGCACTGCTGTGGCTCACTGTCACAAGTTTCCATCGTTAAATGATCCTGGTTTTAATTATCGGCCAGAAACTTGAAGCGGCGATAGCTAGGCTCCATTAGTGTCTCAATTGGACCAATGGAAAACGCTAGTTAAGTGTAAACTAGCCTGTGCCTTATAACTTAGCTTGGTTGGGGTAATTGTTGATAGGCATTTAACTTGCGCTTGTCATCCATCAACCATTGGGATGTGTATATTTTAACAACACAAGATAAGTGTAGCTGCATGCCACCTTGAAAGATTGGGCTTAGGGGGTAGGTCCACTCATCCAAGAAAATCTTGGCAGACCTCATCTTAATCACACCCCATTGTTGAAGCATGTTCTCTTGTATAGTAAATTATACTGTACTATTTTCCAGGCTGACCTTCTCAAAAGGAAAAGGGAAACTATTGAAGATAAAAAAGTACCCGCTAAGAAACAAAAGGAAGCGGCTGGCAAAAGTGTAGGAACTTTAAAAGTTGCAAGTGTAACAAGTCCGGGGAAAACTGCTAAAGCCTTAGTTGTAAAGAAGGTCGGTCAGACTTCTGGGGATAAAAGAGACGTCCCAGGGAAGAACCAACCTAGGTCCCCAGTTAACATCATTAAGACCGACTTGGAAGTAAGTCGATATCTTTATTTTAACCATCAACACTTTCTATACGCTGAGTTTGGTAGGAAAGGGCATCTAAAAGGCCTTTTTTTTTCCCTATTAGAATCCCAGTGTACTCAAGGCTTTTGGTAGGAAAAAGAGTCTTTTAACCGTTCCTATGAAATTGGAGCTATAGTTTAGGTGGCTATACTAGATTTTTCAATGCATTTTGAAGGAACTTAACACACTAGGAAACCTGACACTGCACTTCTTCCCAAAAATAAACATACACCTGTTGGGGTTCAAACATGGGTAAGCTACAACCTTGGATTGGAACTCTCGAACATTAGCATCAAACCACTTGATTGTTTTTATTTAGAGTACTTTATTTAATTTTTACAAAACATAAGCAGGTCTGAGAGGGAAAAACTGGATCACAAAAATATATAAATACATATTTTCTGAATGTCTTATTTGCTCGCCAAAGTACTTATGTTTGTGATGTATCTGTGAACAGAAGCGGGAATATTTCACGAGCTGCATTAAGAAGTTGACGGTGACCTTGAAAGATAGCTATTACCAGTATCGCCGCTGGTCAGAGAAGAAAAGGAAGGACAGCTTTATCTGTCCCGTTGTGGACTTTGCCTCCTCAGGCCAGAAGATCCGCTACCACAGGTGTATGTTGTACGCAGGTGAGTAACAGCATTTGAAAATATTGGTCAAGGGCCGGATACCCGTTAATTCTTTTTAGAGTGGAATAATATCATTTTCCCGCCTTAACCCACACTTAACTCATTCTATCAACACTTTTAAAAATAACTAAAAGACACTAGAATTTTGATTGATTTAATTTTCAAACAATAATATGAATCTAAATTAGCACTGCTTCCTCTACCTCAGGTAATCAACATCCTCATTACATGCCCATACCATCTGATTCTTGTTCCTCTACTATTCTTACTTGCTTACTTACTCTCATTGCTGCACTTAACAACAGTACCACACCTAGGGTGACCTGGTGGTCTAGGGGTAAGGTGTCAGACTTCTGTGCTGGCGGCCGGGGTTCAATCCCCGGTCCCGGCACAGATTTATCTGATTACCAAACCCTTCCTTCACCTCTGACAAGACATCTTGTGAATGTGAGGAATGCCAGGCCTCCACTGTGGTTCGGATTCCACGTTAAACTGTAGGTCCTTCATTTTCATCTCACAATCACCCTACCATTACACATTAGCGTAAGTGCGTACAACCCGAACGGGTAGTAAGACGCGGTAGTAATAATAATAATAATAATAATACCCCACCTAGCCTTATCTTGAGCTAGTTCTATCCAGTCCACCTCATTGCACCCTATCCCTATCTTGAGCGAGTTCTATCCAATTTACCTCATCACACCCTATTTCTTCATGTCCATTCTAATGTTATCCTCCCAATGGTCTCTTCCCATTGAATTTGTCAGTAACTACCCTGAACACAGTTCTAGTTTCTCCCATTCACGCTGCATGTCCTGCCCACTGTAATGTGCGACCCTTGATTATCCTTAACAATGTCTTGTGATGAGCACAGGATAGCTAACACATTATTATCTAACCTTCTTCACTCCCTTGTAGCCTCATCTCTTTTTGAAACAAATATCTTCCTAAGCACCTTCTTTTCGAGCACCCAAAATTTGTTTTGGGCATAAAAAGTTACGAGACCACATTTCACACCCGTCGAGAACCACCGGTAAGACTCTTTGTTTTGTATATTCCGAGTTTGACCTTCCTTGAAACCAGGCAAGTTGTCAACAACTTACTACCAAGTAATAGCATGCATGCGTATAACCCGAACGGGTAGTAAGACGCTGTGCTAATAATAATAATAGCATGCATTTCTCAACTTTATTCTTTTTCCTAATTTTCAATCAAATATTGTTATTGCTAGTTAAGGAAAAGACACGCACAAAAATTACACTTACAAGGGTTATGATATAAATTATTGGGGTGTTAAGTATTAAAACTATACGAAGCACTCACCCTTGGGGATTTAATATAAAATCAGCATACAAGAATGAATCTCTCTTGTTTCAGGAGTGGACAAAAATACGCGCAAACTCATACTTGGCATACGACGACAAATGTTCGTTGTTGTACCCAACCCGCTCAACTTTGCACCGTCCATAGCAAAGACCATAAAGGTAGGGATTAAAACTCCTAAGAGGTTTTTATACTCTAGGTATTTTATTTAAATGTTTGTTTTTAGTAATATTTTATACATTTCTATCCTTGAGAGTTATTTTGAATGATATCGTTCCATTCGTACTTTGTTTTTGGTGGCATAAATATAGTTGAGAAATGACTAGGATTTGTTTATGGTGGTATAAAAGATAGTTGAGAAATGACTAGGATTGGTTTTTGGTGGTGTAAAAGATAGTTGAGAAATTACTAGGATTGGTTTTTGGTGGTATAAAAGATAGTCGAGAAATGACTAGGATTTGTTTTTGGTGGTATAAAAGATAGTTGAGAAATGACTAGGATTGGTTTTTGGTGGTATAAAAGATGGTTGAGAAATGACTAGGATTTGTTTTTGGTGGCATAAAAGATAGTGGAGAAATGACTAGGATTTGTTTTGGTGGCATAAAAGATAGTTGAGAAATGACTAGGATTTGTTTTTGGTGGCATAAAAGATGGTTGAGAAATGACTAGGATTTGTTTTTGGTGGCATAAAAGATAGTTGAGAAATGACTAGGATTTGTTTTTGGTGGCATAAAAGATAGTTGAGAAATGACTAGGATTTGTTTTTGGTGGTATAAAAGATAGTCGAGAAATTAATATGATTACAAATTAAGTTACAGTAGAGCTTCGCTTTACGGCATCCCACTGATCTAGTGGTTTTCAATTACATACATGTTTACTATGTTTGGAGCTCGTCTCACTCTTCTGCGATTGTTCTGCTGTTTACCAGGGTTGTGGAGTCAGTACAACAAGCCTTTTGACTACACTTATTCTAGTTTTCTACAGTCTGACTCCCACTCCTTCATAAATGGCTGATTTATGACATTGTGAATTTAAATTTGAATAAACTTGTCATTTCAAATTACAAATATTGCTTGTAAAGAATAAAAAAAAGTTAAAAATTAAAATTAATATAGTACCATATATTGTTATAATATAAGTTTTTATTTTGAGGGTAGAATCAGAATTGACTCCACCCAAAATTGCTTCTGATTCCACAGTCCTGCTGTTTACAGTAGTGATGGGATACTATTGAATGGTTTTAACTGTCAATTATTGTATGATGATGTGTTTACTGTATATTCATTTTACTTTTCTATTTTATTAGTTGTTCTATTGTGCACTTTATTATAATGATAGTATAAACATGTTATTAGTATTTTATATGCATTTGAAAATTAAAAAACGACCATGTTCCGCTTTACAGCAGGGCTCTGAAACTTAACCCGCCGTGAGACCATACTTTATCTTGTTTTAAAAATTGTATATCTTTAGTTTGAGATTGTAAACTCGTAAGTTTCCTGAGTGAAATGGTATGTTGGCCAACCTGAGAACTATGTTATATTTTAATAAAGACTTTATTACAGGTTGTGAAATAATGGTGAATGAAGAGTTGCCAATTTGTTAAATGTTGGGGTTATTTTTAGGGGGAAAATTGTGTTATTTTTCTCTCGAAAAGCGATGTTATTATAAGCTTAAAGCGGTGTTATTGTTTACGTAAATACGAGTCAAATTAGTATTTGTTAATAAAAAAACTAGGATAAAACCGTCTAAAATTTTCGTTCATATTGTGTTTTGTCGCAAATGTGAATTTTCCATGTCTCTAATTATATGATATATATTGATTGTTTTTAAACTTGATAAATAGTTACATCAGATTTTGTACAACTGTTGAATGTTTGTTGCTGCAAAGCAGTTTATTATAAATTTGAATGGCCACATGGTTATAACGACTAGCAGACAATGCAGAGCCCCACTCCAGCCTGACAACCTAGTATGCACTCATAATTATTTCCAATAGCAAGATTTAATGGAAGAGAATAAAATATCTTAGAAAATTGGGAATCTTTTGACATGAAGTTATTTTAGTGCAAAATAGTTGGGAAAATATGTAAACTTTACATTAAACAGGTGGTATGGATAGGAAAGATAACCTTCAAATGTATGTTTATACGTCACCAATTATTAAATTTACCAAAAATGGAAAACATTACTTCAAGTTTATCAAGAATGAAAAACATCACATATGAGAATCATCCCATCTTGAAACTATCAACAATGAGAAACATCACTTTGAAACTATCAACAATGAGAAACATCACTTTGAAATTATTAACAATGAGAAACATCGCTTTGAAATTATCAATAATGAGAAACATCACTTCAAATAATCAGCAATGGGAAACATCACCTCTTTAAATGTATCAACAATGGGAGGTACATCACTTCTTCAAATGTATCAACAATGGGAAACTTCCTCATACACATCACCGATGTGAGACATCACTTCAAATACATCAACGATGGGAGAAGTCACCTCTTCATATATATCAGCAATGGAAGACATATTATTGATGGGAGACATCACTTCAAACATATCAACTTGGGAGATATCACTTCAAATATATCAATGATGAGGGACATCACTTCAATCATATCAATGCTGGGTGAAGTAAACTATTCAAATGTATCGACATCATATCACAGATGTGAGACATCACCTCTTCAACCATATCATACCAACGAAGGGAGATGTCGTCTCTTCTAACATATCATGTCAACGATGTGAGACGTTGCCTCTTAAAATCTATCAGAGATGAGAGATGTCGCCTCTTCAAATCTATCAGCGATGAGAGATGTCGCCTCTTCAAATATATCAACGATGTGAGATGTCGCCTCTTCAAATCTATCAGCGATGAGAGATGTCGCCTCTTCAAATCTATCAGCGATGAGAGATGTCGCCTCTTCAAATCTATCAGCGATGAGAGATGTCGCCTCTTCAAATCTATCAGCGATGAGAGATGTCGCCTCTTCAAATATATCAACGATGTGAGACGTCGCCTCTTCAAATCTATCAGCGATGAGAGATGTCGCCTCTTCAAATCTATCAGCGATGAGAGATGTCGCGTCCTCAAATATATCAACGATGTGAGACATCACCTCTTCAAATCTATCAACAATGTGAGACGTCGCCTCTTCAAATCTATCAACGGTGTGAGACGTCACCTCTTCAAATCTATCAACGATGGGAGATGTCACCTCTTCAAATCTATCAACGATGTGAGATGTCACCTCTTCAAATCTATCAGCGATGTGAAATGTCGCCTCTTCAAATCTATCAGCGATGTGAGACGTCGCCTCTTCAAATCTATCAGCGATGTGAGACGTCACCTCTTCAAATCTATCAACGATGTGAGACATCGCCTCTTCAAACCTATCAACGATGTGAGACGTCACCTCTTCAAATTTATCAGCAATGTGAGATGTCGCCTCTTCAAATCTATCAACGATGTGAGATGTCGCCTCTTCAAATCTATCAGCGATGTGAGACGTCACCTCTTCAAATCTATCAACGATGTGAGACGTCACCTCTTCAAACCTATCAACGATGTGAGATGTCACCTCTTCAAATCTATCAGCGATGAAAGATGTCGCCTCTTCAAATCTATCAGCGATGAGAGACGTCACCTCTTCAAATCTATCAACGATGTGAGATGTCGCCTCTTCAAATCTATCAATGATGTGAGACGTCGCCTCTTCAAATCTATCAACGATGTGAGATGTCACCTCTTCAAATCTATCAATGATGTGAGACGTCGCCTCTTCAAATCTATCAACGATGTGAGATGTCACCTCTTCAAATCTATCAGCAATGTGAGACGTCGCCTCTTCAAATCTATCAATGATGTGAGACGTCACCTCTTCAAATCTATCAACGATGTGAGACGTCGCCTCTTCAAACCTATCAACGATGTGAGATGTCGCCTCTTCAAATCTATCAACGATGTGAGATGTCACCTCTTCAAATCTATCAGCGATGTGAGACGTCGCCTCTTCAAATCTATCAGCGATGTGAGACATCACCTCTTCAAATCTATCAACGATGTGAGACGTCACCTCTTCAAATTTATCAGCGATGTGAGACGTCGCCTCTTCAAATCTATCAACGATGTGAGACGTCACCTCTTCAAATCTATCAACGATGTGAGACGTCGCCTCTTCAAATCTATCAACGATGTGAGACGTCGCCTCTTCAAATCTATCAACGATGTGAGACGTCGCCTCTTCAAATCTATCAACGATGTGAGACGTCGCCTCTTCAAATCTATCAACGATGTGAGACGTCGCCTCTTCAAATCTATCAACGATGTGAGACGTCGCCTCTTCAAATCTATCAACGATGTGAGACGTCGCCTCTTCAAATCTATCAACGATGTGAGACGTCGCCTCTTCAAATCTATCAACGATGTGAGACGTCGCCTCTTCAAATCTATCAACGATGTGAGACGTCGCCTCTTCAAATCTATCAACGATGTGAGACGTCGCCTCTTCAAATCTATCAACGATGTGAGACGTCGCCTCTTCAAATCTATCAACGATGTGAGACGTCGCCTCTTCAAATCTATCAACGATGTGAGACGTCGCCTCTTCAAATCTATCAACGATGTGAGACGTCGCCTCTTCAAATCTATCAACGATGTGAGACGTCGCCTCTTCAAATCTATCAACGATGTGAGACGTCGCCTCTTCAAATCTATCAACGATGTGAGACGTCGCCTCTTCAAATCTATCAACGATGTGAGACGTCGCCTCTTCAAATCTATCAACGATGTGAGACGTCGCCTCTTCAAATCTATCAACGATGTGAGACGTCGCCTCTTCAAATCTATCAACGATGTGAGACGTCGCCTCTTCAAATCTATCAACGATGTGAGACGTCGCCTCTTCAAATCTATCAGCGATGTGAGACGTCGCCTCTTCAAATCTATCAGCGATGTGAGACGTCGCCTCTTCAAATCTATCAACGATGTGAGACGTCACCTCTTCAAATCTATCAACGATGTGAGATGTCACCTCTTCAAATCTATCATCGATGTGAGACGTCGCCTCTTCAAATCTATCAACGATGTGAGACATCACCTTTTCAAATCTATCAGCGATGTGAGATGTCTCCTCTTCAAATCTATCAGCGATGTGAGACATCACCTCTTCAAATCTATCAGCGATCTGAGATGTCACCTCTTCAAATCTATCAACGATGTGAGACATCACCTTTTCAAATCTATCAGCGATGTGAGGTGTCTCCTCTTCAAATCTATCAGCAATGTGAGACATCACCTCTTCAAATCTATCATTGATGTGAGATGTCTCCTCTTCAAATATATCAGCGATGTGAGATGTCTCCTCTTCAAATATATCAGCGATGTGAGATGTCTCCTCTTCAAATATATCATATCACCAATGTAAGACGTCACTTATTCAAACGTATCATATCATCAATGTGAGACATTGCCCCTTCAAACATATATCATCAATGTGAGACATTGCCCCTTCAAACATATATCACCAATGTGAGGTGTCACTTCTTCAACTGTATCAACAATGCAATTATAACTTCATATCTATCAACATGCGCCATCATTTATCGACGATAATTTTTCCTGAAGATTGGTCAAGGATTTCCCTCCATTAATATGTTATGTGTTAGTGCTGGGCCAACAATTTATTGCTCTCAGAATATTTTTAATTGCTCCTGGTTTCTATTAATTAACACGTCATATTGTCTCCTGCTTTGAGTGAACATTTCCTGCTCAGTCAGTTTTAGAATAATACCACTTGTAGCTTTATTATGTTGTTGAAATGGTGTTACATTTGTCAATGCTTTAACCACTTTCACATTGTGATATCTTTGAGATTCGTCAGATTCTTAAAGATTCCATTACTACTTGGAATGTTATTTAAAATTTAGAAAATCCACCATTGTATTAGTTAAGTTTTATGTTTGTGTCATATATGGTACTCAAGATACTGAATGTTGAGTAAATTAACTAAGCTCTTTACCACAGATTATTTCAAAAGTCCATCAGTGAAGTAGAAGTAAGGGTAAGTGTGAGAAATATTAAAGATGAGTTAGGTTAATATAGCACTTGTTCTTAAATTATGATTAAAACAAAAAAAAAACTCTATTGTTATTTTAAAGTTAGAAAAGAAACTAATAAATACATTTTGACTTTACATTGGCCAGATATTTGTCAATGTGGGTTAAGGTGGGAATGTAGAGGAATTGAGAAAAGGTCAATGGGTTTCAAAGTTTTATATAAAAAATTTCATTCAAAAAAAATCAAATATTGTTCCAATATAAACAAAGAGTTTAATTTTCTTCGCCTGTTGATATCAACATTTTTTTTTAATATTTGTAAATATTGTCCTGGAGTTTAATGACATCTTTTTCTCTTCATTTAAAAGCTTGTGCAAGAATGTTGTAAGTCAAGATAATTCAAATCTCTAATTGACACTCTTTTTTGTGTTATTTTACATTTTGAAAGTGGTCCAAATAGTTAGGTAATTCAAGTTTTACCGAATACTCTAAAATCACCATAAATAGTATGTCATGTCCCCACAGTGTGTTTGTTATAGTATCTACTTACTAAACCAGTAATTGCACATTGATGTGTAGATACTATAAACAAGGTCTCTCGATAAACAAATCAACAAAATGTAGAATAATATCATCACTATCATCATTAATTGTTGCCTGCCAGTTAAGTGAAATGCCTCCATCTTCCTCTCAACTGTACGCTTTCTGTTATCTGCTGCTATCATCTCTTTCTTGGCCTCTCTTGCGTTCTTTTTCCTACATACTTAATTCGCAACATTTTCTTTAGTATCCTTTGTTTCTCCATCCTCATTACATGCCCATACCATCTCAGTCTTGCTTCCTCTACTATCTCATGTACTCTCTGAACCCCAACTCTTCCTCGGATAGCTTCATTCCTATCTTGTCTCTCCTCATGACAGCTAACATGCTCCTCACAAACTTCATTCCCATGGCCTCACCTTTCCTGGTCTCTCTTACATTCAATGTCCATGTCATGGCCTCACCTTTCCTGGTCTCTCTTACATTCAATGTCCATGTCATGGCCTCACCCTTTCCTGGTCTCTCTTACATTCAATGTCCATGTCATGGCCTCCTCTTTCCTGGTCTCTCTTACATTCAATGTCCATGTTCCTGCTTCATATGTAACAGTGGGTACAAAGTACGCCCTGTACAACACTTCCTTACTCTTCAAGGTCACTTCTCTTCTACATAGCAAGTCTCTTACACACCTAAAGAACAACTTCCCCTGTTTGCCTAAGGGGAAATTTATTATTATTAATATTATATCCTTTGGCACATTTTCATTTTGTCTTATCTATTATGTTCGGTTGAACCGAATTGTATTTTTCTTTTCTTTATTATATTACCAAGCCTTCTCCGCATTAACTAGTTTATCTCTTGTCATTGAATACGTTACAAATAAAACAACTGAGGAAAAAGCCAACTAATCTTGGAATTTGAAAAAATTACTTCAAATTTTAAAACTTTCCATACAAATATACATAAAGGTTTTTTTTTTTTTTTATCTAGTGAGAACATCATGAACATGTTTTGAATACACTTATAATTCTTTTATAAACTGTTCTGTGGAAATATACTAATGAAAATATATGCCTGAGTTGACAAACTAGTCAATCTCGCACATAGTGATTTAATTTGGTAAGGATTGAATCTACCAGGGCTACGAAGTCGGTACCCCAAGCCTTATACTCCAACTCCTTCATAAATGACTAAAGTAAATTAATTAGTAATATCAAATTTACTGCAATTAAGTTTTCCAATACACATGACTTTATGGGAAGCTTCTTTGGCATTGTGAATGAATAATTAATTATTATGATATATTATACCAAATACTGTTATTATATTATAAGTTTTTATTTTGAAGTCAGAGTTGGTACACTCTTACAGACTGCAACTCCTCCCAAAATGGCTTCAGACTCCACAACCCTGGAATTTACCATGTATTTTCTTTTGTAATAATCTAATTGTAATGTTGGTGTTTTTTTTAATATATCAGGAAAAACACCCTCTTTTGGGTATTTGCCCTTTCTCAGCGTTGTTGAGGCCAGTCAGCACGGATTGATGAAATCTGGTGTGTCCTCTCGTTGTTCAGAAGACTTGACATCCCATTGGTTTTATAAAAGAACCAATGGTGCACCATCATTTCCTGGAAGCCCGACAGACCCTTTCCTCTTCTTCTCCAACCGTTGCCTCAAATTTGACCCTATTTTCTTGGTAGGCTTGCCAAGACCTGGTCCAGATGGTGGGGAAACCCATATTTGACGAGACGAAGGGCAAGGGATTCTGGCGGTCGATTATGATTCGCTGCAATGAGGCTGGCGACGTCTTGGTGCAAGTGGACCTTCACGCAACAAGCCGCAAGGCCGCCGATGCTGTCTTCAAGGAGATGAAGTCTGTATTGATCGAGTTCTTCGGCACGGGCGGCGGCAAAGATTGCAACGTCAAGTCACTCTACCTAAAGATTGTGTTAAAGTATGTTTATAGTTTATATGTTTCATGCTATTGTTAAGAATTATTTTTTATGACTAGGTCTTGTCTGTTTCAAAATGTTACCAACCCGATCATTCAACACGGATTTAGATGTTCTCGATTAAAAGGACAAAACGTCATTATGGGATGGATCTTGCCGTCATTCTCCAACCTTGTTTCGAGATGTTTAAAGGTCCTAAAAAGATATTAAATGTTAATATTTTATCTGATTCTTTCAACGTGCTTCTTAAGCTTCATACTTAATCTATAGCTATTACTCTATAATTATATTAGTGTCTTGAACCTTGAAAATAAAATGCAGATAAATACCATGGACAAGATTGAAACACCATGCAGATCTAAACAATTCACAACTTTGAAACAAACTGCAGATATACACAGTGGACAGTTTTGAAACACCCTGCAAGAATACACGGTGGGCAATTTTGAAACCCCTTCAAATCTATAATGGAGGATTTTTAAATGCTTATAGATCTACATGATGGCAGATGGCAGAGATATATATAATTGACCATTTTAAAATGTCCTGCAGATATACACAGTGGACATTGAAACACCTTGTAGATATTCATAATGGACACTTTTGAAACATCCTGCAGATTTTCTTGATGGATGACTTAAACACCCAGCAGATCTTCACGATAAACAATTTTAAACACCCTGCAGATCTTCACGGTGGACCATATTGAAACACCTGCAGATCATTACAATGGATGATTTTTAAACATCCTTTAAATCAACATAATTGAACATTTTGAAACATCCTGTAGATCTACACAATGGACAAGTTTGAAATACCCTGCAGATTTACACGCTTGACGATTTTGAAACACCCTGCAGATTTACACGCTTGACGATTTTGAAACACCCTGCAGATTTACACGCTTGATGATTTTGAAACACCCTGCAGATCTACATGCTTGACGATTTTGAAACATCCTGCAGCTCTACCAGATTGACAATTTTGAAACATCCTGCAGCTCTACCAGATTGACAATTTTGAAACACCTTCTAGATCTACACAATGGGGGATTTTGGAACACCCTTCAGATCTACACATCTACACAATGGATGATTTTGAAACATCCTGCAGCTCTACCAGATTGACAGTTTTGAAACACCTTCTAGATCTACACAATGGGGGATTTTGGAACGTCCTTCAGATCTACACAATGAACCATTTTAAAACACCCTGTAGCTCTACCAGATTGACAGTTTTGAAACACCTTCTAGATCTACACAATGGGGGATTTTGGAACACCCTTCAGATCTACACATCTACACAATGGATGATTTTGAAACATCCTGCAGCTCTACCAGATTGACAGTTTTGAAACACCTTCTAGATCTACACAATGGGGGATTTTGGAACGTCCTTCAGATCTACACAATGGACCATTTTAAAACACCCTGCAGCTCTACCAGATTGACAGTTTTGAAACACCTTCTAGATCTACACAATGGGGGATTTTGGAACGTCCTTCAGATCTACACAATGGACCATTTTAAAACACCCTGCAGCTCTACCAGATTGACAGTTTTGAAACACCTTCTAGATCTACACAATGGGGGATTTTGGAACGTCCTTCAGATCTACACAATGGACCATTTTAAAACACCCTGCAGCTCTACGAGATTGACAGTTTTGAAACACCTTCTAGATCTACACAATGGAGGATTTTGGAATGTCCTTCAGATCTACACAATGGACCATTTTAAAACACCCTGCAGCTCTACCAGATTGACAGTTTTGAAACACCTTCTAGATCTACACAATTGGGGATTTTGGAACGTCCTTCAGATCTACACAATGGACCATTTTAAAACACCCTGCAGCTCTACGAGATTGACAGTTTTGAAACACCTTCTAGATCTACACATTGGGGGATTTTGGAACGTCCTTCAGATCTACACAATGGACGATTTTAAAACACCCTGCAGATCTACACAATGGACAATGGACCATTTTGAAACACCCGAAATATCTTTACGGTGGACCATTTTGAAATACCTAGCAGATTTACACAGTGTATGACTTTGAAACACCCGGAATATCTTTACGATGGACCATTTTGAAACACCTTGCAGATTTACACAGTGGACGACTTTGAAACACCCTCCAGATCTACTTTATGGGTTATTTTGAAACACCCTGCAGATCTACATGATGGACAATATTGAAACACTCTGCAGATCTACACAATGGACAATATTGAAACACTCTTCAGATCTACACAATGGACAATATTGAAACACTCTTCAGATCTACATGATGGAGGATTTTGAAACACAAAGAAGATCTTTACGATGGTTGATTTTGAAACACCCTGTAGAGCTAAACAATGGATTATATTTAAGCGCCCTGCGGATCCATGCATGGGACGTTATTGAAACATTCTGTGGATCTCCACATCACACATGGTTGAAATCAAACAAATTTACATGCTTCACAATATGTAAAACCTGTTGGTATGCAGGATGCACAGTATTGAAGAACCCTGCAGAATTACTTTATATTGAATGGTATTGAAACTTATTTCAAATCTATGATGACTGAGAGTGATAAAATCATTACAATTTTACTTCACTCTTATCATAAATGATTTACCATTCTACCTACACACAAATGTGGATACACTTCCTCTAAATTCAACCTTTCTAATCCCATCCACATTAAGATAACTATTACATATGTATACAGCCTGAACGAATAAGAACACGCGCTGACAAAAAAAAACATGCTTTAAGTTTTTACCATGGCAAGCATTTAAACCCACTGATTTATTCTTTGAAATTTACTTCAATTGTCCCATAATGCTTAGCTTAAAAACCGTCTATTGTAAATTTATGAAGCATCAATTTAAGTATTATTTAAATATTTTGTCCATAAATTGATATTTTGACGTGTTTTATTTCCTAATTGGGAATGCAGCATCATCAACGTATCATAGTACAGAGCGACGTCTTTACTTGATTCTGACACAGCATCACATTGAGTATCTCCAAACGTCTGGTGTCCTGTCACATAAAGACACGACTGAACTTAACATGAGTCCATATAGGTCACATCTGGTGTCCTGTCACATAAAGACACGACTGAACTTAACATGAGTCCATATAGGTCACATCTGGTGTCCTGTCACATAAAGACACGACTGCCATAATAGTTGTTGTCTGCCGACACTTTATCATTCTCTTTTTTACCATCGGATGGATGCCAATTCACATCTGGGGTAAATGTAGACATGGATGGAAACATCATGAACAAAATGGTATATTGACAGGACGGATCTATAGATCTCCTTCGAACAACTCTACAAGCGACCATTAAGTTGATAAGCAGTTTAATAAACTGATAAACGTCATCAAGTATTTCATTGAATAGCTTGCAGTCTGCATTTACCTCGATATTGAAGATTAAATTTAAATATCAAGTAAGACATGGGCTTTGTCACAATTATGAAATGAGAGTGAAGTTTTTTGGTAACGGTTGTGTCTTGTATTTTGATTGTATTGACAAGCTTGTTGAATTGTTTTCTGGTGAGCGGTTGTGAGAGGAAAACCAACTTTTATAACAATTTTTTCCCCATTGCGCAGGATTAATACCTTTTTTTTTTTCTATACTAATTATTAAGTCCTTCACTTGTGTGGGTAATTTGTTTCAAAGTTTTCTGTGCTACTTTAAAATGCATGTAAATTGAATGGTACATAGATATTATGTATTTTTTTACTTTTAAGCTCCTTTTAAAGGATAGTTAAAGGTGAGGAAGTGCTCATCCATGTAATGGTGCTGGGAGGGGAGTGTCTCTAAGGTGTACATCAAGCTTGTCAAAACTTTTATTATTATTATTATTATTAGCACCGCGTCTTACTACCCGTTCGGGTTATACGCACTTACGCTAATGTGTAATGGTAGGGTGATTGCGAGATGAAATGAAGGACCTACAGTTTAACGTGGAATCCGAGCCACGGTGGAGACCTGGCATTCCCCACATTCACAAGATGTCTTGTCAGAGGGGAAGGAAGGGTTTGGTAATCAGATAAATCTTTGCCGGGACCGAGGATTGAACCCCGGACGCCAGCATAGAAGTCTGACACCTTACCCCTAGACCACCAGGTCACCCTTTATGTCAAAACTTGTTTGATCTTAAGGACCAGGTTGAAAATACTGAGAGGAGGCATTTCAAAGAATTTATCCTGCCTTCTATTTTGTTTTCATTAGAAATACAGAACCGTTTATAAGTAGGCTTTAAACTTGGTGGTGACTTCACTTTCTAACTGAAGGCAAACACATGCCCATAAGCTGTGATCTCTCAGAAGTTTGTTGCTTTTCATAAGATTGAATTATAGTCTGCCAAACACTGCGCATACTTGGTGCATAAATCTAACAATTTTTTTGGAATTAATCTTTGGGTTGTAAAATGTAAAGATATGGTTATATCAAATTCACCTGCTAGATTTCCCCAAATAATGGCCAATTTAAAAAAGCCATGATTTGAAATTTAGTATCTCTAAAAGGTTTACAAAAAAAGATGAATCCGGCCACATTGTATGTTAGTTAATTATAAAATCCACAGGCCACACAAAATCATAAATAGGGCCCCATCTGACAGTTAGGAAACGCTACCATGTATCCATTCGCCAAACAATGCGATCTGTGAGACCATACGCTGGGTTTTTTTTACTTTTAATAGTCAAAACATTCACACAAACAAAAACAATTTATATTTCATTATTAACCGTTATTACATTATTGAAACATGAACTTATGAAAATAACCATTTGGATGTTTCTTTTTTTGTGGAAGCATCTGTGGTTTACTTAAAAAAAATATTTTCAAACAAGAGGTTTTAAAATGGGTTGTGCTTTTCTGAAATCAAGATGGTGAAACAAGGGCGGTTAGTGTTCTTGCACTGTTTACAAAATTAAAACACTATACTTTGAAACTAATATTTTACACGGTGCTCTTGCTCTCTCTAAGTTATTTTGGTGGCCAGTTATAACACGGTGCAAGTGTGAATATAATAGCTTTTAATTAATTATTTCATGTACTCTAATATATCTTGTTGCCATAACAGCAAAACAAACAAAAAATAGTTTTATAAATATATTTTATTCTTTCAATAAGTTAAGAAAATGCCAATCATACATTAAGCTTCAGGAAAGTATTATTAGACTCGTTTGATTACACGTGTGTATGATAATATAGTATCACCCGCCTCGGAGGCGTAGTTGGCTAACGCGCTTGTCGTGTTGAGCTCGACTGCTGAGGACGGGGAGATCGAGGTTCGAATCTCGGTCGGGTGAACTGGGGGTGGTTTTTCCTAAATGGTTTTCCACTCTCACTCCACGCAAATGCGGGTTCACTTCATCTAATTCAACCTTCCCAATTCCTAATCCATTAGTGTAATTAGTACTTAAAGCGTATAACCCGAACGGGTAGTAAGACGCGGTGATAATAATTATTATTATTAATATAGTATCAGTAGGCAAATAATTATTTCCGAATCGTTTGATATTAGTCGCTTGCAATGAAGTACAGTAAAGTCTCGGGAACTACCGTGTATCTACTAATCAGCGTAACTCGAATTTATCTAAGTTCAGGACTTTATGTACTTGTGTCAATGCTCCTCCCCCTCCTTAGAGATCTAGGAGGGGAAGTTGAAAGGCAAAGGTAAAAACACGATTACACGTTAATTCTATCATGTATTATATGTATTTGTTAGAGGTGAGCAATATTTTGACAATTTATAAAGCTACATCATTTAAAATATTGACGGGTAAGATACTCATTTGTGTTCAACTCTTGCTCTTTTGAGCTGAAATATATTACAAATTCTTGTTGGAGTTGGCTCGACTCCCCAATTTACCTTCGAATCCAAATCATGGAAAAAATTATGAACATAGGAGGAAATTTAAATATGATATAAAATATTAACTAAGTGTTAAATTACTGGTCTTGGGTTTGGTTGTTAAGTCCATCCTAAATTATAATTGGTTAGAAACCACCGTTGAGTACTAGAGTTCTAGAACAAATTTTACTTTGAAATCAAAAGTTTTATTTTTTTAGGTATTTAAGTCTTGAATCCAAAATATTAGCTAATTATTATTATTCATATGGAAATTTGAAGTAATTGGATTGCATGCTGTGATAACTTGATTAATCAGATTAGTTTGAGATTTTACAGACATTTGTCAATAAAATATATAAATAAGCACAATATATTATTTTGCCAGCATAAATAATTATAACATTTTACTACATTATTATTATTATTGCTTTATATGTTTTAATAATATCCATCAAAAGGGACAGCTGCAGATCACATGACTTGACGTATGAGCATGTGAGAGTAGTAGAACAGGTAAGTTTTCCAAGCCCGCTTCGGTGGCCGCGTTGAAGACGGGAATATCGGAGTTCGATCCCGGTCAGGTGTACGGGGGGAGGGGGTGTTTCTACTTAAATGCCGGTAAACTTCCACTAAATTCAACCTTCCTAATCCCTAACACATTAATATTATTAGTAAATAAGTGTATAACCTGAATGGGTAGTTAAACGCGGTGCTAAATAAAAAACTTTTCTCGCCGTTAGATAAGAAAGACTTGTTATTATGATGATTGCTGGTTGTAATGTTGGTCACGGTGTGTTAGGGACCTGCAGTGTATCAAAGGCGCCCGTCACATCGAGGAGACGGTGGGCGGGATGAAGGTGAAGCTGTACCCGCACTCCTACTTCAACACGGGCACGACAGCTATGAAGACGCTGGGAGAGATCCTGGCGGCCGTGGCCAAGCGGGAGGGCACCACCGAGGTGCTTGAAGTGGGCTGCGGGACCGGTATCATTGGCCAGATGCTGTCAAAGGTTGGTTGTTCCTGTCCGGAGTTGCCAAACACCAGGGAGGGGCAATCGAGCGGCCGCCGTCGTTGGTAATGATAGTGCCAACTTTTGTGGATAAAGGGTGTCATGTGGTCAGCGCAATGAACCCTGTGGCCATTAATTTCAGTTTTCTAAACTGGAGTTGTCACTGTATTCAAGTAGCTCCTTATTTGTCCTCGTTACAGACCCGCTGGTTCACAGATAAATTTTGTAAGTGCCAGGGATTGAACCCGAGACACATGTATCCTGGACCACAGAGGTGTTTCCAAAACATCAGAAAAACAAATTCTAAACTAGTTGAACATTTACAAAGTTGAGAACAACAAATTATGAGGATTTGAATAAATTAAGGGCGCCAACTATTTTTACGATGCAAAGTTCTCGTGTTTCTTGGTTTTTCAAAAGCAATTTTTATTTTTACAGAGAGTAATTTTGATGAATGAGATTTTATATTACACAAAAGTGACTTTGATACGAAAATGTATGCAGATATTATCCAACCTTATGATTATCTTTTTTTCCAGGAACATTTTGTTAAATATGGAAAAGGTATAAGAACCAGTGATTGATCAAATCTGAATCTAAATTTTATTTTCTTATCTTGAATATCAAATTAAAATCCTGATTATAACAAATTACACCTTAACTATAGATTAAGATTTTTTTTTCGATCATGTTTTAAAGTAATCAACCCCAACCATCTCTCAGAAGATACTTGTTTGGATTCAGTCAAATTAAGCTATAAGGCATTCACGAGCTAAGTTTACCTGGATGACAGCTCGAAATGTTACTAGAAGTAATCCCTAATATATCACTACGCCAACAGCCGACATCTATCACTTTGGATGACTGTAATGAAAACAGATGGTAATATATTAATGTGATAGTTAACCACAGTAATTTAGACCAATATTATTTATATATTTATTTGAGGTCGGACACAAAGTTTATTTATAGTTTTATTCCCCTTAAAAAAATATTAACACCACCTTCACAAGAACTTCAAACGAACATAGCCTCAAAATGGCGATTGACGAATTTAAACCATATGGTTGAACATAACGGTAAACAAGTTTTTTACAATGATGCGGACACGCAGTTGATGAAAATACTTTATTCAGTTAAATATTTCAAAATAGATAAAATAATCATAAAATCATTTATTGTGTGTAAAAAAAATGACAACAATTTTCTCTTTTCCAAGTAAATACGATGCCTGTATTAAAAGGTATTGATGTGTGCACTATATTACATATAGTCAATAACGTTCCAAAACGAAAAATAAGTACTTTTAATTGTGTTTAAAATATTGTTTCGATTTGGACAAAAAGAAATTATTTGAAAAAATTAAATAGTATGAGAAAACTTAATTTTACGTTATTTTAAATGTAATATATAACAGATAATTAAAGATCTTTACATTTATAACAAAACTGTGATCTCTTACAAGTGTTGGCAACCCAAAACCTAAACATATGATTTTCGAACTGTCATCCAGGTAAAAACTTATCGTGAACGGAATATATCTAGACTCATGTTATATTAAATCAATCAAAAGAAGAGTGACTTTTAGCTCGCTTAAGAAATGCTGTCAGACTTTTTTATACCATAACAATTATTATTATTAGATTATAAAAAAATATTTTGAAAATTGAAAAATGACACATAGACACGGGACCTTTGGCTTAGTACTCCAATGCTCTTACCACTGAGATAGAGTAATACTCACTAAAATTCATAAATATTAGCTTTGAGCGGCTTATCTCTTAAAAAGGACTAATAAAAGGAACAAACACAATAAACATTTCTATCTCCTTCACAAATTTGTTTTTTATATATTTTCTAGGTTATTTTTCAACTGTTGAAACAATTAAGAGCTATCGTTAATAGACGAGAAGATTATCCGCTGTTATTGGTGTTTTCTTTTGGTTTTCAGCACTCCAAAGAGGTGTATGGCATTGACACAGAGTCGGCGGTAGAAGACGCCCTCGAGAATGCAGACATGAACGGCATCAAGAACTGTTACTACTTTGGCGGTAACACTGTTGTGGGGCTTAGCGAGGTGTCTAAACTCCTCTCGGCATCCAGCAACGCCCTGGCCATTGTCAATAGCACCGGAGCAGACGTGCTCTCAGGTAAGCACCACTTCCACGGAACGAACACAATCGATATATCCCTCATATTAAATTGGTTCTGAACCACGCAAATAAACAGTATTAAAACATTTAACCTAGGCGGAGGGGTGGGGGGACTTTTTTTTAGCATTTGAGTCTTGCGTTTGAATTATCCTTAAGGATTCGAGGGCTCATCCCTCATAAATTTGAGGTAAAGAAAGTGTTTTTTTTTTTCTCTGCTTGCAGGTGCTAAGGTTTTGAAGGAGCTGTGCCAGATGGCAGGGATCAAGACGTTGGCGTACGTAAGCGTGTTCAGCAAGCGATGCTGGGTCAATATGTTGGAACTACTCAAGCCCCAGGACACAAAACCAACTTTCTCTTTCTTACCGTATTACATGATACCTATTGATTTCGGCTTACATAGCTACTCGGCCATCGTGGTCATGAAGCACATAGAGAAGAACTTTGTATCCGAGCTGTATGATCTACCTAATTCAATAAGTCTCAAAGACACCTATAAGAAGGAAACAGGAGTCAAAAAGAATCCGACACTTAACGTCAATAAAGCAATAAAAATGGGAGATAAGACAAAAGTCAGAGCCAGTCTGGCCAAGCTTTGTGAAGCCAACAAGGAGAGGTTTTCCGTCGCTCGGAAGCCCCTTTGGACAGCAAAAACTGCATTATCGAAAGCCAAAAATACTGTGAACACCAAACTCTTGTCTCGACAAAGAATTGAGTTTGGTGAAGCCAGACGGAAGGAAAGGGGGATGTTGGCTGATTCCAGGCGGGATATCAAGGTGTGGGAGCGCGAAGGGGGAGGGAATTTCCGGAAGCCTGCGACTGACAGGGGTCCGAGACCACAATACACAGGCCATAGTCTGGGTCGCCCCAGGGGTTCTACAGACCACCGGCCTCGTAGCAGGGAAAGAGCTGGAGGTATTTTTAGGGGGCACGATCACTACCCCAGAGACAGGCCCCATTCTAGAGATCAACGTAAGATATCAAGCGAGAGAGACATAAACAAACACACAGCACCCACAAGAAAGGATTGGAATGACGGGGTCTATATGAATGTTGTCTATAGGAATAACGAATCAATCATTGAACAAGACCCCAAAAGAAACGTGTGGGTCCGTGAAGATGGGTTGATAACTGCTGTTGTGGAAGGTGCCGATGGGAAGATCACCGACACTAAACTCGGCTACAACGATGGCGTACAGGACCTTAGGTCACTTCTGCACAAGGCTCCAAACATAGAAGCACAGTATTCTCCCGAGGTCGACTCATGGGGGAACGTTATCAGCCACAAAGACGGTGGTGATTTGAGGACATTTCTGCAAGTCAAGAGAACTTCTCATCAACATCCTCAAGCCTCAGATATGGCTTTATTTGTAGGGGACATGGAGGACAATAGAATGTTTGTCAGGAATAATGAAGAGGAGCAGCTGCTGCACTCTGGACAGTTCGGCTCTCATTTTGGTAAAGAATTTCCTCCAGCCAGACATGACGCAGTCCAAGAAAACCAGGATCTCAGGGAGGTTCTTCAAGACAAAAGAACTCAGCTTTATGATTCACCGACATTTGACAGATCTAATAGAATAGACTTCCACTATCCCCACGCTACTGAAACAAAGGGTCCTGTAAAATTGATAAATAAACCTTCGCAAGACCTTAGGACAGTCTTAGAAAGAGGGCAGCACCAAATCAGTGAAATATCTTTCAAAGAAAAGGAAAGCGTTTTCAATGCTTTGAGGACAAACTTGGCAACAGATATTAAGATTAATTCAAAGAAGAGGAGAAGGGGGGGCAAGGCCCATCAAAAAGGACCGAAGCTATGGAATCCATCCAACACTAGGATGGGTGACGATCGTTCTGTAGTGGCCGGTGATCAAAATATCAAAGTTCAGCCAGAGGATAACTCATTTAGCCAAAGTGTGAGTCGCCCTCATGATATCCAAGACAAAGGGATGAGCGCTTACCCTACCAACCCTCACGATAATAGAAAGAATATTTACAGTCCAAATGTTGGCGGCAACATCAGAGGCACCAGGATTGAGCGCAATCCAGACAATGGCGCTCCTTTCCAGAGACATAGCGCTCATATGTTTGATTCTGCCTCCCAACCGGTTAACAAGATTGTTCATGCAAACTTAGACGCACGTGACACAAGAATAAATTACAGAGATGGTGATAACAGATCAAACACGAGAGATATTTCATTTCACGGCGGAGGAAATTCCTCTCGGGACAGGAAAAGTGCTCCAGATATAGCCACAAGGGAAAACATCAGAAATAAAGGGGACGATATCGACAACTTCCATAGAGGTTATGGTTCTCTAGATAAAGATAGAGAGAATCTTAAGAGCATAGACGCTCGAGAGGTTAGAACAAACCCACGTGACTTAGACCTGCACATCAGCAAACCAAACATCCCAGGGGCAGACACTCTGGATAGCAGAGCAAGGGGGGTAAATGCTGTTGAAAGATATGATAGACCGGGTTTCAGGGGGACTGATATGAAAGTTCCAAGAGGAAATAGAAATATTGACGCAACAAGGAATTTGTTTGATCAAAATGTTGACAGTCGAGACAACAAATTCAAGGAAGCGCTCAGTGTTTCGAGCTCGAAATCCCAGAATATAACAAATGTTCATAATTTTGATCATGGATCCAACAGAAGTCGCGGTCTTGAAGTTGGTGAAACCCAAGAACATAACAAAAACAGAAAGTTTGGAAACAGCCAAAGTGTCTCAGCTAGAGAAGGGGTCAATTTTAGAGGTCATAACACTCCTCACAATGTTGGCACTATCCGTCAAGATAACACAGCATGGTACAATGGCCCCCAGGAAAATCATTCTATTCTTACAAAGCATGATATTCACAACAATAAACCTTATAACCAGACTGTTGGCATCATTGACAGGGCTTCTCATGGCAACATGGAGGCTCAGCGGTACAACCCGCCTGCTCATAGTGCAGATTCTCTACAGTTTGACCCACCTGCCCGTAACGCAGATTCTCTACGGTTTGACCCACCTCGTAACACAGATTATCAACGGTATGAGCCACCTGCCCGTAACACGGATTCTCATCGGTTTGACCCACCTGCTCGTAACACAGATGCTCTACGGTTTGACCCACCTGCTCGTAACACAGACGCTCTACGGTTTGACCCACCTGCTTGTAACACAGATTCTCTACGGTATGAGCCACCTGCCCGTAATATAGATTCTTTACGGTTTGACCCACTTACTCATAACACGGATTATCAACGGTATGAGCCACCTGCCTGTAATACAGATTCTCTACGATTTAACCCACCTGCTCGTAATACAGATGCTCTACGGTTTGACCCAGCTACTCGTAATACAGATACTCTACGGTTTAACACAGCTACTCGTAATACAGATACTCTACGGTTTAACCCACCTGCTCATAGCACAGATTATCTACGGTTAGACCCACCTGCCCGTAATACAGGTTCTCTACAATTTGACCCACTTACTCGTAACACAGATTCTCAACGGTTTAACCCACCTGCTCGTAATACAGATGCTCTACGGTTTGACCCACCTGCTCGTAATACAGATGCTTTACGGTTTGACCCACCTACTCGTAATACAGATGCTTTACGGTTTGACCCACCTGCTCGTAATACAGATGCTATACGGTTTGACCCACCTGCTCGTAACACAGATTCTCTAAGGTTTGACCCACCTACTCGTAATACAGATTCTCTACGATTTGACCCACCTGCTCGTAACACAGATTCTCTAAGGTTTGACCCACCTGGTCCTACAGATTCTCTACAATATGGCCACCTTGCCCGTAGTACAGATTCTCAGCGGTTTGATCGATCTACTCAAATTCTTAACTCTCAAGGCAACATGACAAGTGAATATAATGACAAGAGAGCTATTGGTGGGGTAATAAAAACTAGGGCCCCTTTAGATGACAAAACTAGGCTACAAAACCAGAACAGACAAGATGTTGGTCGGCCCTTGTGGGGCGATTCAGAGCTAGGGGCACAAGCCAGGCCATTACGTAGCGATTTAGGTGCCTTTGGAGACAAATCTAGTCTTTCGAGCGATGGCAGACGTTACAGTAGCTCAGACAGGAAGACGAATATGACAAGCCGGCGTGGAGAAGATCTCCATAGCAGAACAGGCCACAGAGGATCTGTTGAGAGTAGAGTGAGAAGTTCTGATACCGGCTTGAATGCCCCAAGAAGGCCAAACGTAGGCGGGGACATGAAATGGAAGACGTCCCAACGAGAGAGTAGAAGGGAAGACACTGATAATACTTGGAGCAGCACACACCGGGAAACATTGACCAGGGATGGAACATATGGCAACCTCTCTGGTTCAGCGTCAGATAGGTATCGGCTTGCTGAAACCACAGCAACTGGTCGGGCAACAGGGAACCAGCTGTTGCGGCGACCTGGGGAAATAGACGCAACCATGAATGTATCTCCCTCGCAGCAACTGTTACCGCCGAGGGAGTCTGCCCTTTTCTCAAAACCCTATGTAGGCTCATCTCCGAACCGGTCAAGTTTTGCTAGGACTACTAATGTTCTGCAGAGCGCAGAAGGGGTTAACAAGGCAGGTTCTGGCTTGTATACGGCCGGTGTGCCAGCCACGGGGCCGCTCCAGCATTTGGGGACTGGGGCCCAGTTTGGGATGTTCTCAAACCTTAATCCTCACAGTAACTGGGTCAGCGGAGGAGGGCCCACTAACAGGCTTGATTCCGAGTCTGCATCCAGGGGGCGAACTTACCGCTAAGCAGCTTTGATGTAATAAGAGGTAAAATTATGCATCAATTCATATAAAGCATTTGGTTATTTCAAAAACTCAGATTATGAATAAATATGTGAAACTAATTATTTCTATTTGTGCCAAGATTGATCAGGGGAAATTTAAAATATTTTTACTAAGGTTCACTTGGAAAAATTAATTTTTTTGAAAGCTTTTTTTCTTGAGAATTAAATTTTATAGGACTTTGACATCACTTTGAATATCCGTTTGCTTCGACTTTGATTCGAAAGTAAAATTCTGGATATGACTTATGAAGCTCTGTCATAAAAAAAATCTACTGTTTTTTAATCACATATTAATGTTCAGACAAAAAGAATTAAAATGACATATTAAATTTTGTAAATTATATTTAATACCTAAATTTATGTAATCATGTAGTTATACAAAGTAATATATTTTTATCCAACATTAAATATTTTTTTTAATATTCAAACTCTGATTCAGTTTCAGGAATATCTCATATTATTCGGATTGAAAAAATGGACCCGGCAAACCCAACCATTTTATATGTGGATACGCCAACATTTTTAATTCAGAAATCCTATCGCCAATTAGTAATTTTAGAAATCATTAATTATAATGCAAGAGTCATTTTAAATTAATATCTCTTTCATGATTCTGATGATCTCTTTCGATTCAAGTACACACTGCTAGAAATAACAAAAACTTCACGTTCATTTGTACTGTGCTTTATATAAATTCCGAGACATATTTTTAAGCTTTCAAAAACATAAAATCTAGTTTTAATATATTGATTGTTACATTAGCCTCTACTACTAAGTGTACTCATTGAAGGGCTAACATAATATTTGGTACCAAAATTAATGTTACCAGTATTACCAAGGCAGGTATGGACTGATATAAGCAGTAATGTTTCATTTTCCCCAACCATATTTGATTAGAAATTATTTTTTCTTAGCCCTAAAAGACTATCATCAATATATATAGTGTTCTTATTGATACGTAAATCTGATGTTATAACCGATAAAACCTATTAAGTTTCTTACGTGATCTGAGTTTAATCTTTTAGTTATTGTTTTTTTAGTTAATTCGTTTTGATTTAAATTTTTTGTATCTTAATTACATCAAACTATGCAAAACAAAAAGAATCAATATTTTTTAAAAACCTTTGTGTATTCAATTGTTTTTGTGATGGCTGAAGCTATCTAGTTATTAGTATAACAGAAATAAATATAAAGATATATTTATTCAACCAATTTTTTACAGTCTGGGCCCAATTAGCTATGATGTTCACAATATATATATTAATTAAAGCTATTGATATGTAAATCTGTCTTCTACTTCCAAATAACGTAATGTAACGTCCAAGATGCAAACACCCTGTTGATTGACGGTTGGAGGCGTATCTCGAAGGAGGGTAGGACCGTGGAGTGGGGCCGAATTGTTTAGGCACTACACATATATTTTACGTACGAGAACATTCTAGGGTTAAATTACATGACAAAATTAAAATTATGTCATTACTTTTAATGTACACTGGGCTTATCTTGAAAAGTAAGAAGCCTAGCGTGCTTGTTTTCATTATGGCAATGTTTATTACTGGGCCATAGTAGAACTCCTACAAGGTAAGTCTAGCTCTCACTGTAAGCAGAGTAGTATATATCTATAAGGAAAACCTCTTTTTGCGTAATGAGGTAATTGTATGATATTTGGAAGAAGGATTACTAAAGGTGGATACAAGCATAAAAAGGATCAAGACACAATATGACTTTTATGATGAAAAGAAGAACACAACTCACATTTTACACTGCTGCCACTGGTTAAAGAGAGGTAATGGCTACCTCTTGAAGAAAATCGATTGCTACCACCCAATCACCTGACCCAAGCTTTGTTCTATCGAAACTCATCCGTAGAGAGTGCAAAACAAGTGACCACCTTCCTAAAATAGGTAACCAAACCAAAAAGGAAGAAAAGGAAATAAAAAAAAAAAATATAGGAACATGTAAAAGAAATAAAGTGTCCTATCGTTCTTTACAAATTTCCTTTTTCTCCCTTTTGTGTTTTTTTGGTTTCCTCTTTTAGGAAGTTATGTTGTTCGTTTCGCACACCCTCCTGATGAATTCCAATTGAATGGAACCTCGGTCAGGTGATCGAGTGGTAGCAATCAATTTTTTTTCAAGGGGCAGCTCTTCCCTCTTTGTCCAGTGGCAGCATTGTAAAGTGTGAATTGTTTTCTTATTTTCTTTATAACAGCCATATGTGTCTGCTCCTTTTATATATATCTCCATCCACTTTTACTCTAACTTCTGTCAAATATAATGTAAACAGAGTAGGTAAAACTTTTAACGGATTGTAGTCCGGCTTTTATCTTTTAAGTAGCGAGCGTTCACGCGGCTGGTTTAGGAGGATTTATTATTGAAACGTGTGTCTGCCTCTTCATAAAACAAATTATTGAAATAAATGGGAAATTAATTTTATCTTTAAAAAATGTTCTCTGGTATGAAGGTGAGACTGTAAGGGATGTGAGCAAAGGCCTTTTTTTCAGTTTTTATAACAAAATAAGCTTTTGGCCAAAATAAATCAAATAGTTATAATTTACTTCCCACAGTGATATCAACAGTTGTTGAATATTTGGCAAGGATCTCCTGGAATTTAATGACAACTCTTTACTTAAAAATGTTCTCATCTAATGTTGCTATGTTCATGACAAATAATCAACGACACTGTTGATATCTCTGGGTGAATAAAATTAAGTTCTTTGTTTCTACTGGAGCAATATTTGACTTATTTTGGTAAAAAAAAAAAAGTTTTGCTATAAATCTGCAAAAACCCAGACCTTTTCTTGCATGCTCTGCATCTCTATCATAGGTTGAATCGGGCTATCCACTTGAATTAAGGACAACCCCAAATTTTAAACGTCTTTTTGGCTGTAAATGGTTATTTATTTGATTTGTATGAAAGAAAAATGTTTTATTTTACTCTTGTGCTAAAACTTATGAGGTAATTTCATTCTGTTAGAACATGAGGTTAAGAAAATACCAACATTATAAAAGTTACTTATAATAATAGTTCAACGCTGAAACTAGAACCTTTTGGGTGGATTGGGAAGATTTAGGTCTTAATATCTTAACCCTATTTTAAATTTCACTAATAATGTTCAAGGTTCTTGGTACAGTCAATTTTTCATAGGAGAAACCTTATTTAACAAACTAAATTGCCGTCATTTTTGTTAAATATAATCAATAGATACCTATTAAATAACAGTAAATATGTTGGTATTTTCTAAATGGTTTTCATGCCAAAATTCTACTTTTTTTAAAAAAAAAAATTATATACATATAAATTGAATAGGATGAGGGGAGGGGTTGATCTCATAAACCTCCCTCCAAATTCTATGGTCATGCCACTGACTTATTAGGAGAGTTTTCGCGGTTGACCTGATATTAATGTATACAAGTGTTTATGAACGAAACGATACCAGACCTCAGTTTGGTTAGGTTTTCCTTGACCAGACTAAACAGTCTGGTTACAGCCAATGAGGTGAGAATTTTGCGCCAATTTTAAAACAGCATGAGTCTTTATGTTAGATTTAAACAAGTGTAACTTTGTAATCAATGGATTTTAACAGTAAGTAGGTATTCAAATACAGTTTAGTTATGGATAAAAGAAAAGGAGTATTATATGATCTAGGCCTATTTGCTTTAACATGTTTTCTAAACCCATTCCCTGAAACATGTTCAGCACAGCAGCCATCTTTCTGCTCGTATTCTCTTTTCCGACACAATTTCTCATTTATTGCTTTATTCATGGTATTATAGCATTGAACTGGTAGCTCCATCTTAATCAGCTTCGATAAGAAGTATTCAGACTGGCTAAAAGTAAATTGGTTCGTTAATAGATGGCACTACAATAACTTATTGCAATGAAATGTCAATTTTCACCCACGCCCAGGAACGTTTGAGATAACAAAGATGTTCAACGTGCCCGCTTCACGGAATGGGTTGAGTCTATTTTGAGGATATATGTTTAGCTTAATATGTTGTGTAATTATTTAGGCCTTGTCATCATAAGCACCGATCTAAGAGTAAAATTAAATAATTCATTTTCTGTCTATTTGCAGTACATATAGGTTTACATACATTAACCTACCAGATTTTAGATCTACTCCACCCAAACCACAATTTTTGTTTTCACATTTCACCTTTGTTGAACCACTCGATACCAAGATGTAACCAAAGTTTCTAATTCATAAATTTGGCTATGAAGGTCGCAATGATTGGTTAACCACTTTGTACACACTTATAATGTCTAGAAAAGCGACTTATTTGTATTGCTTTCTATAGTACTTAGTTTGTATTTTTTTTATGTTGTGCATTAAACATTTTCAAGAATGTTTCATTTTTGTGTCAATAAATTGTGAGTTTGAAGTCGACTATCTAAATGACAAACTGTATATTTAGATGTTGACCTCACTGTTCTTTCATACAACTGCCAAGTTTTTCATGTATTGTAACTTTAAGAGAATAAAACATATGTTATAAAGGTTGTGGCTGTTGAATTTCATTTTAAGAGATTCTCCTTGTAATTGTTAAACCTGCTGTAAAAGAAAAATTGTATAACTCTAGCAAAAATTAACATCCCTTCAACACAGATTTATGAAGAATGTTGACATGGTAACATATTAACTGAATGTGTATAGTGTTTTAATTATTATTATTAGCACCGCGTCTTACTACCCGTTCGGGTTGTACGCACTTACGCTAATGTGTAATGGTAGGATGATTGTGAGATGAAATGGAGGACCTACAGTTTAACGTGGAATCCGAACCACGGTGGAGGCCTGGCATTCCCCACATTCACAAGATGTCTTGTCAGAGGTGAAGCAAGGGTTTGGTAATCAGATAAATCTGTGTCGGGACCTGTGATTGAACCCCGGCCGCCAGCACAGAAGTCTGACACCTTACCCCTAGACCGCCAGGTCACCTTAAATTATTATTAATTCCCAGCTGTACGAATATAATTTATTTTTGCATGAATATTGGAAAGGAAGCAGTCTCCACCTTGACTAATCACACTATGGCATTGGGAACTCAAAAGTTCGTTGCCGAACTTCTATATTAGTTTTTATCATCATCATCAACACCATGAACTGTTTCCAGCCTGTGATCGGGTCTGTTTAGCCAAATACCTCCATTTCCCTCTGTTTTTCCACCATTCTACTTTATCAATCATTTATTGTAGAGCACCTTGTCTAGATAAGCTCCTAACATTCTACATCCCAATCATAATCTTCTTCCTTGTTTTACAATCCTATTACTCCCTCCAAAGATTCAAATGAGAACTATTTTACCAGTGGCCGAGATGAGACATTTCTTAATTAAAGTGTTGTTTGTTGCTAAATTAAGGGTCCTTATAGTTGTATTGTTTGTTATGTCAGTTGTCCATGGTTTATTTTATTATGATATTTTACCTTAAATCATTGTTTTGGAACACGAATATAAATAATTTTTAGTCAATTTTATGCATCAAAATTGTGTACATACAAGTATGTAAGCCTATTAATTATTTTTAAATGAAAAATGAAAATTATTCTCTCTAATTTTTAAAAGTTTATATGAAGGGCTTCACTGAATAGTGTAATTAAATAGATATTCATTTAATAATAATTATAATCAATAATTCCTACCCTTAATATATTTTAAATTAATTAATAGTTTCAGAACATAAAACTAAATGCACCAACATGTGTTAGGAAATCTTCTCGCACACCTGGGTTGCCATTTTTTTCCCCCCCCCCAACAACTCTTGTATGGTCAGCTTATATTTTTTGTTTAATATTCCCACATACCTATTACAAATATTTGTGAAATATAACCGCTACAAAAAAAACGCCTCCCCTTCTGGAACAAATAGAGCATGGTTCAACTTAAAGAAGGAATATTCTAAAAATTGAAAAATGACACCTGGACACGGGAATCGAACCCGGGACCTTTGGCTTAGTATGCCAATTCTCTAATCACTGAGCTATCCAGGATTCGTCCCGTGCCCAGGGTCATTCTTTCCTCATATTTTAAGACAGAGTCTATGATGGACGTACGGAAATTGTCGACTACAAATATGTGATTTTATTAAGATCACGAGCTATCTGACAACGCCGCCACCTTCGACTCGGTATTTGGATTATTGCTGCCACTTTTACAATTATTATAATTGTAAGGGATCGCATATTTAAGAATAAAATAGCCGAATCTATTATTTATTGATATAGATTATAAATAATAGCTTTGGCTATTTGATTCTTAAAGAACGAAGCCTCCAGAACAATTTTTTTCGGACTTTTATACACTAAAAATAGAAGGTTCCTCTCTTCACTCTGTCCAAAGCCCTACTGAGAAGCGCTCCGCGATAAACTAATGTCGAATTCAGTCCGTGACGCGTTGAGCTATCTATCTTATGCCCCCACATC
Organism: Timema shepardi; assembly: GCA_902151425.1. Taxonomy (NCBI): domain Eukaryota; kingdom Metazoa; phylum Arthropoda; class Insecta; order Phasmatodea; family Timematidae; genus Timema; species Timema shepardi. The sequence continues at coordinate 58,706 of CABFVX010000935.1, forward strand.
GTGTGTACAAACATAATTATTCAAGATCAATTGCTTTTAAATTAATAAAAACAAGTTTCTACAAAATTAATTCTTCGCATATAAATAGTATTAATATCGAACCCTTAAAATCATAACCGCCATTCCTAACAAGGAACTCCACCACTAGAACTTATCATTACAATTTGGCGCCGACAGCCTGGGGGCTCGATCATTCCAAACCCAGAAAATAAGAGATGCATCACCGGCCAGCTGAATAACCGAAATGAGTAGACAATGGTGATACCAGAATCCGTGTCTACAAACAAGAAGGTCAACATTCTCATGACAAGTACAGTAGCCCCATGGCTTCTTTGGTGTTGACTGTCAGAAGTGACAGCTGCTAAACACATGTTTTTGCAGATCATATGGTTCTGCGTAGGGATTCATAATTTGGTCTGGTAACTTTGCAAAGCCGTCAACTGTGAGCTGTCAGTCAGTACCAAAGAAGCCATGGGGCTACTGTACCAGGTTCTAATAAGTGCAGATTATAAAAAACATTATTTATGGAGGAGGAACTTAGTAACATAGTAAGTTATGTAGATTGTTCATAAGTAGAAAGTATACCCAAAAAGTTTTAGAACTGGACCGGTTTGAAGTTACACAGTTGGAATTCAGAACAATAAAAATGAAAAAGATAATTGAATTAAATAAAAAATATAGGAGTTGAGAGACAAAATTAAATTAAAATAGAGATTCAAAAAATAAAGATCAATGTAACGGGATTAAACTTAATTTTAAAGAAAATATTCAGAAAAATGAGGAACATAAAAGCTTAGAGGATAAAAAGTTCAGAATTAGTGTTGAAATGGAACAGAATAATTTAAATAAGAAATTAGAGATGATGATGCAACATACACAAAAAGACCCAAAAAAGGTCAGTGATGATTGTAGACAATAAATTAAACGAACACATGAACAATTATTTTTAATGCTAATAAAAAATCAAAACAAAAACGATCCAATCCAATGTCGAACCAGAACCTAGGTAACTCAATCACTACACTAAAAAAAAAGGGTTGTTTAAAATACAGCCCACCAAACATCGTTGATCCTGGAGGCAATAAGAAATTATTCAAATTTCAGGTGATTTAAATAAAATTAACAGTTAAATTTAAGTATAATTTTAATCTTAATAAGAAAGTTAATATTCAATATATAAATTTAGTAATTTTAATTATATAAATATGTACTGTAACACAAAGATTTTATGAACAAAAATCGGCCTCAAACAAGCTGATTATAACACAACGATTCCATGAACAACGCATGGACGCGGGAGAGTCAATAGTCGGATAAGTTTCAAAAATCTCAAATTTGGCACAGAAATTGAAAGATATTGGTCAAGTAGTGGATGAGGTGACAATTATGGAAAAGATACTCGGAAGTTTACTGTCAAAATACAAATCTCTGAAAACAGCATGGAATATAGTGCCAGAACAAAATCTAACAGTGAACAGTTTGATAAAGAAGAAAACCGTCTCACACTAGATGAAAAAGCAAACGACTTATTTTCCACCATGAACTTTGATGACAGGAAAAAGGTTGTGAATCTGTGAGAAAATTAAGAAGAAAATACCAATTCGATGCAGAATGCTTTTATTGCTGAAAGAAAGGTCATATGGCAAGGGATTGCCGTAAGAAAACCCATGACCAGAAGAAGAAAGCTCGGTCATCAGAAACATCGTCAAACAGATGTGCGTTCATAGCAACAAAAAACGAAAAGAATACTAACCTACTTTTGGAGGAACAAGTACAGAAACTACTAAGCCTTGATACAATTGAAGTCGGGTTTACCGATAGTGGCACATTACAACACAAACTAGATGTTTTTAGCTGTGGCATGTTGGATGTTAGCTTCCTATATATTGGTTCTTACCTCCATAAACTCCCTCGGCGCCTTTGGGAAACATATTCCAAACATGGCATAAAATATATTAATATCAGTGGCGGCTCGTAGCTAATATTAGTGGGGGGAAATGGGGGGTGCTGCTCCAGAAATTTTTTAGGTTTTGTTTTAAAATTGGGTAAAAAGAAAAAAAAACATGTATAAAAAGAAAATTTATTCAAGAACTTGATAAAATCTTAACAAAAAAACACATCTTTTACTTACTTTTGACTTAAATTGTTACAGTTCAAGTTTGATCTATTCATTTAAATATGAAATCTATTCTTCTTGTTTTAATTTGCGCAAAAAGTTCAATAATTTTCTCCTTTATCTCTGAATGACAATTGAGTAAATTTTCTCCATTGAAAGTATTGCAAGCACATTTAGTCTTTCCAGATTCATAGTGCTTCTTGAAAAAAGTTTTCATTCTTTTCAATGTTGTAAAGCAGCGCTCTGCCTCTGATGTAGTCATGGGAAATGTCAAGAGGGTTTTTATCAGTTTCGTAATTTCACTAAAAACATCATCTAGATTATTTTCCAAGATAAATTTTAGCAGCTCAATTAATTTGCAATATTCATGAATATCAGTCCTACAATAGAATACTTTTAGTTCAGTTTCAAGCTTTTCTTTGTGTATCGTGGGATAAGCTTCAGTGGTCAGTACTATCTCTTTTGTGGGATGTTCATTCTTAAATCTACTGAATCAATTCTTGTTGAACAATTTAGAAGCTACTAGGTGTTTAGTGAAATAATATCTGTCCATTATATCAACACATATATAGTTACACACTTCCTTAGTTACAGTCACAGAACTTATTTCTTGGGGATGCAAGGCCATGGTTAAAGTTTTCTGTTAAATTAAAGAACCGAAATATATGAATCAAATAGAATAGCTGGAAGCAGGATAATAATCTAATTCTACACTCTTCTACACTTTATCACATTCAAGAATATGGTACACAGTTCTTAAGCACAACACACGCTGAGTAAAAATAAGCTTCCTTCCACCATCACGCCAGGGCCGGCACTGCGAGAGAAACAGTGCTATTTCTACCTGGCAGTCCCAAATTCCTCCCCACCATCCTCCTATGGGCGCATGGGCACAACAATCAAACACCACGTCGCTGGCACTGTGAAGCGCACAGTTCCATACAAAGATTTTTGTATCTTTTTCATAAACTAGGGGATGACTACTGAAGTACTGATATCAAACTTAAGGAATACATATTGTACTACAAAAATAAAGAAAGAATTAAAATATTGTAGGTACCTTGTGATGATTGTAGCTATGTCCAACATTTATGCCTAGCATTTATCTGGGATTTAATTCGTAGATATTTTCATTATCGCTTGAAATTTGTTGAAACTAAGTTGCCCAATTTGGAGATTGAACCTGGCACTTTCTCTTGAGGTATACTGAAATTTTGGATGGCCGTAAATAATGGGATATTCTTCTTTTTTCCTGGAGTAAGAAAATTCCTTTTCGTAACATTTTTATTAAATTGATGGAGACGATTATAGATAATTTGAGAAATCCTTTCAATGGTTCTAAGTCTCGTGCCAGGTGAGAGGTATAGACAAATAAAGGACAGAAGTTATGGTTCTAAGCCTCGTGCCAGGTGAGACGTATAAACAAAAAAAGGAAAGAATTTTGAAGATGTTGCTTAAAGAGAATCAAATACAACACACGGAAAACCATTAAACAAAATATAATAAAAGATATGTGGTAAAGAGACGCGCAAATAAGCGTCCACATTAACAAAGCGTTTAAAATAGCGTGGCAAGTAATAACTATTTACTAGCGTCCATGGTAAGAAAGCCTTAGAACTTACAGACTAATAATCGTTTCATGACAACTAGAGAACATTACCTGGTTCTCCAAGACAGATAAATACTTTCCTCAGAAGATATTCGGTTAACTACTGGCTAACGTCACTTGTTTTTAGAAAATCAAGCGTATTTCTTCTATTGTGATTAGATATCGTGTTTCTTACAAACAGGTGAGCAAAGTGACTGGTTTATAGCAACTAGAAGTTTGCTTAAAGAAATGAAATATTCTGAAAACAACAAACTGTCCCATACGCCAAATGGCAAAAACTTATCCCAACACTAGAAAGTTTTTAAATGAGGGAGGATTGGGCTTAGAATACGTTATTTGCTACATTACTTTGCTAGATTTTTGACACATTAAACTTCATGTATTGGTTTATAAGTATATATAATGGATGTAGCGCTTTTTTGGGTTACAAAACTCATTTCTATGCAGTTTTATGACATTTTCTATTAATATTCTGATAATATGACCACGTCCTTTCGAGATTTAATACAAACACCCTCGCATAATAGAGAAATCTACACACGTATGCTCTTTTTTGTCTTTTAACCCATATATGTACCCATTTGTTAATATAAGCAGACCTTGATATATGGTAACGAAAGCAGCGCTATATTGTTTGTATTATAAGTTTAAATGGTATTTCTTTTATTTCCACGAACCGATTCTCTTTTATTATTATATTATTTATGTTACTTGCAATTTGCAAATCGTATTTATTTTGTTTGGAAATTTAACCAAAACATTGACGTATTCAACTAATTTTTCATGAATTAATTGGATCACTAATTTTAATTTTAAAATGCCAACATATGAAATGCCACTCTTACTTAGAATAATGTCTCGTGTAAGTATTCATTGACATTTTATGCTATTTCCCTAAAATAGACTATTTTAATAGCCATAGGCTGCACAAATATATTTTAAACATGATGTAGTTAGTGTAATTATTATGATAATGCTATTGGTGCTTTCAATTTTTGACGTACCCGCTTATTTTGCTGCTATTGGTAGAGCTTAGCAGTCCTTATAGAATAGTTCTTGATCACATGATATTGATCGATAAATTTAAGTGTATTCAAATAGAAAAGTCGCCCTTGGACCCATTCTTTCCTTAGTTTATATAAATGATTTACACAATGTTCTACTAAATAATGTATAATCCGACGTACCTCCTTAGCTAGACTAGATTCATACCAACAAACACACTATTAATTTTTTTTTAAACTAAATTTATCCTATTCTCAAAACCTAGCTACAAGAAAATATTTAATGGAAAATGAGATGCTGGAATATGTAGACTCGATTACATATCTGGGACTAACTATTGACAAGAATCTCTTATGGGACAGTCACATAAATAATATAACAAAAAAGCTAAACTTTAAACTAATGTAAAATTTCAATTTCTGTAAAATTTCAATTTCTGTAAATTGACAGTCCTAAAAGTGAGCTCTTTACATCATGTAATTAATCATCAAATAAAAAAAAAAGTTAAAGTTTAGTAAACTTTTAAAGAGTTATATGGAATTAAGGAAAAGGACTCTATACAGTGCAATCTGTTATTGTGGAGTCAATCTCTTACGCATACGGAATCTGTAGACGGGGTTTTAATTTGAACAAGTAGTAAAACATGGCATTAAAAAATTATATTAATAAACATATCCAAATAGATTGCTATTAAAATTATAGAACGTTTAGGTATTGAAATAACTAATTGCATGTGGTGTTACATGGAGATACAATACAATTAAAACTCACATGTTTCTTAAGTTGACCGACACTTATAATCCAACTGTAAGAAACTTGGCTTAAAGCTGATCTGGTTTGCTAATCATTTATCTTAGAAGCAGCCCTTAAATTCTAAATACTAGTTGTAGGCTATGTTTGAATTATTTTCCATGATCTTGCCTTTGTCTTATTGATAGCTACATCAGAAAGGTTGTTGAGTGTTGTCAAATGTCAACCCGTGTGTATTGGCGTGAAGGATTCGAACACACACTCCACCCTTGACATTAATATTTTTTTTTACATCCATTACCCTTTCCAGCCTGTAGCTTCATATGCCTTATAATCTAACTTACGACTAAGACAGGCACAACATCCAGTCCCCGGCTGTTGATTTATCACTGTGAAAGGGTGAACCCACATCTCACCAGTGATACATTTTTCAGCCGTGCCAGGAATCAAACCCGGGACCCTTAGCTCAGTAGACAGACGTGTTACCGACAGAGCTAAGGTGTCTGATCCTTTGTTATTACTGAAGGGAGTAATATTTCCGCTAAGACCCTTGCAAAGAGGATTTGAAGTTCAAAGTTTTAACTATTAATATTGTTTGTTATTTTTCTGTTGGATTGCCTCAGGGTACAATTGGTGTTGTTTATTATTATTATTAATTATTATCAATTATTATTATTTATTATTAATATTAATTATTATCAATTATTATTTATTTACTACTACTACTACTACTACTGCTACTGCTGCTACTCCTGCTGCTACTCCTGCTCCTGCTACTACTACTACTACTACTACTACTACTACTACTACTACTACTACTACTACTACTACTACTACTACTACTACTACTACTACTACTACTACTACTACTACTACTACTACTACTACTACTACTACTACTACTACTACTACTACTACTACTACTACTACTACTACTACTACTACTACTACTACTACTACTACTACTACTACTACTACTACTACTACTACTACTACTACTACTACTACTACTACTACTACTACTACTACTACTACTACTACTACTACTACTACTACTACTACTACTACTACTACTACTACTACTACTACTACTACTACTACTACTACTACTACTACTACTACTACTACTACTACTACTACTACTACTACTACTACTACTACTACTACTACTACTACTACTACTACTACTACTACTACTACTACTACTACTACTACTACTACTACTACTACTACTACTACTACTACTACTACTACTACTACTACTACTACTACTACTACTACTACTACTACTACTACTACTACTACTACTACTACTACTACTACTACTACTACTACTACTACTACTACTACTACTACTACTACTACTACTACTACTACTACTACTACTACTACTACTACTACTACTACTACTACTACTACTACTACTACTACTACTACTACTACTACTACTACTACTACTACTACTACTACTACTACTACTACTACTACTACTACTACTACTACTACTACTACTACTACTACTACTACTACTACTACTACTACTACTACTACTACTACTACTANTTCATCTCACAATCACCCTACCATTACACATTAGCGTAAGTGCGTATAACCCGAACGGATAGTAAGACGCGGTGCTAGTAATAATATTAAGCTAGCCTATGAACTAAAGCTAAATTTGTATTAATAAATCAACCTTTTGTTTGGAAATTTTTGGGGCCATAAACATATTATGTAGACCTACTAGTTGAGTTAATGTGTTAGGGATGAGGAAGGTTGAATTTTTGAGGAAGTGTACCCGCACTTGCATGGAAAGCGGAAAAACATTTAAGGAAAACCACCCTCAATACGTCCGACTTGGATTTGAACCCCAATCCCCCCGTCATTGGGAGTTCAGTCTATTGCCAGAGGGACAACGCCTTGTACCATGAGGCCACAGAAGCGGGTAAATTAACTTGTTCCTAATTTCCCCAGCCTGAGGTAGTTTCTACATTAAAAAGGACATCAGAAGCAATTTTCGAAACTGGCGGCTTTATCCGGAAGTTAGAAAATCTTGGCACCCGGGAAATTCCTTACAAGACGAGCGCCCATGGACAAGTCCACAAGAAGGCGAGGTAATGGAACTCCTTAGTTTACTGCCTTGTATGAGTTGAGTGGCATTCAAACACACTTTTCTTCCTCTTTGCCAACCCGATGGTCGTGGGATCAAACTCAGCCGAGGTGGAGACTTTTTTATTCTGTCGTGTTGGCCAAGCAATTAAACCTAACTCGATTGAAAGACTACTTCATGACACAGTATTGGATACATTTAAATAGAATTAGTAGGCCACAGTTTAATCTTCATGTATTCATACATTATGTCATATGTTATTTGCGGTTGTCAGTTTTGATAGATATTATCAGTACTGATAAAATAATAACAATAATATGCCTAAAGTAAAATATGGTCAATGTTGACTGTAAAATAAATGTTTGTATTTTCTTAAAAGATACTTCCTATGAAAATTGGACCAACTGTAAGCCTAATAAATCTTAGGAGGAAAATTTAAGTTTCAACATCTTTAGGTTTAGGTCCTGGCACTTGCAAGGTTATTTAAATTGAATTGTTTCGTTTTGAGGTTTGACCATTTTTTACTTGCTTCCTGCCATCTTGTGGATGCATTGTTTTTGCTTACTTCCTGTTGAAGTTTGACAAAAAAAAAATCTTGTTTCCTGCCATTTATTTATTTGGTTTTAACTGTTTTTTGTTACTTCCTGCCAGTTACTTCATGTTGAAGTTTGATTATTTTTTCTTACTTACTGCCAGTAACATTCAGTTGAAGTTTGGCCATTGTTTTTGCTTACTTCCTACCATTTATTTTATTTGGTTTTAACTCTTTTTTGTTACTTCCTGCCAGTTACTTCCTGTTGAAGTTTGACTGCCCACCGAAACACTTGTATGACCTGAGCGAAGGCTATGGTCGAGATGTAGACATTGTCCGACACAGGGTGTACAAAGTGAAGGAGCCGGAACAGTTCGAGTGCACGATAGAAGAGGAGACCAAACCACCAGCATACAGGCAAGTTATCATCAGTACTCTTTCCATACCTGGTTTGTGAAGAGATCGACGTTCTACTCTGGGACATCCTGTGGGAAACATTGCCTTGCACAATTGTTCGCTAAAGAATCAGGGATTAGCTTGTAACCTTGGTTAATGAGAGACCTTTTAACTCTGTTGCAGATTTTTCTCACATACTTTCTAATGTAAAAAAATTATTTTTTTAAATCAAAATCAGGCACATATAATCATAACCACCTCAATATAATTTCTTCGATAAACTTAAAAAAAACATTGACCAAGAAGATAATGACTCAATGTCGATCGCTCACAATATATATCTCTGTGATTGGTTTGGTTGGAATAATCAGACTAGTCTATAAATTGACCTCAAATTATCCCTCACGCCATACTGATGTATGTTTTTTTTTTAACTACAGCAGAAATGTCAGAAGACTGTCACAAATACATATATGTTTTTGAAGGGTTGTTGGCACTGAAAACCTGCTCGAATTTTATTTTGTTAAAGCTTCATTTTTATGTCATTATTTGGAGATAGACATGATTGATGTCTTTGAAATAATTTTGTATTACTTGGAGATATAACATTTATTTAAAACAACCTGCCTCGGTGGCGTAGTTAGTTAATGCACTAGGTTTGAATCTCGCTTCGGGTGAACTGGGGGTGATTTTTCCACTCTCACTCCACAAAAATAAGAGTTCACTTCCTCTATATTCAACCTTCCCACGTCCCAACCCATTAGCATAATTAGTACTTAAGCGTGTAACCCAAACAGGTAGTAAGACGCTATGCTAAGTATTATTATTTAAAACAGTTACACATGTTAAGGTGTGACGCGCCTCTTATATATTTTAATATTTCCAAGTTCCTAGCAACCTGAGACTTACTCATTTAATTGGTGTTAGCCTACTATTTTTAAAGATCTATAGCCACTCTTTCATTATTCTCTGTCTGAGCTGCGCTGTTAAGCTTTCTTTGTGATACTTAACACACTACGATAGTATTTACTACTCTCAGCCAATCAAAGTGTGCATAGCAAATAGTTATTGGACACAGAGCGCACTCTTCTATCCTTGCTTTTCCCAACTGCTGCGCACCCTTCAACCCATATTCTTTAGCTCCAATATTCTGTTTGGCAACCTCTTTTTTTATCATTCTGGTAACATGCCCATATCCCCTCATTTATGTTTCCTCTTTTAGTCCATAACTCCTGCTAATAGTAACGCTAGGCTATATATTTCTCTATCCTTCTCCTCTAACTTGCACACTTGCTGTTATCTGCTCCTCCCATTTCTTTCTCGGCCTCCCCCGCAGCTCTTTTTCCTACTTAATTCATTTCCATAATTTTCTTTGGCATCCTCTCCTCCATCCTCATTACATGCATGGCCTTACCTTCTCACTATTGCTTCCTCTACTATCTCAAGTACTCCAACATCCTCATTACATGACCATACCATCTCAGTCTTGCTTCCTCTACTATCTCATGTAACTCCAACATCCTCATTACATGACCATACCATCTCAGTCTTGCTTCCTCAACTAGTGAATATTACAGAAGAAATCCCAAACTATTGCACACTGAAGCACAGAATTGTTCAAATGACCTCTCCTTTGTCAAACTACAGCCCACCCCTCCCCTCCCTAAATTCTACAGCGAGCTTTTTTTTAGGTTTTAAATACACTGAAAATAATTTTCAAAGTGATGTTCACTAAAATGTGACTGAATCTGTATGAGAGCTTATCATCACATTGTATTTTTCTTGAATTCACAGGAAAGAGGTCCAGAAAATGATGAAGGGAGGAAAGAAAAGATTCACTCATGTATTTGATTACAATACAGGACTAGATTACTTCCCCTTCCAGAAGTAGAGTTTATACTACTTGCAGTAGAGAACTCTTATTTTAGCTATGGAAGAGAATTGCTAATGTAATGTGGGTTATGTTATTATTAAATCTATGCTTTTGTTTTGTAAATAAAAATGAAAAATCAAGCCTTGATTTTATTACAACCATCATAGTAAAATAATTAAAAATGAAGTGGCCCAATAGCTAAATAATTTTATAGTAAAGGGAATTGATAAAACTAAAGAAAAGGGAAAAATAAACTACCAAGAGTAAATTTGATGAAGAAAGCCCACCTAGGGAAAGAGGTAAAATGTGGGAAGAGTCCAATGCACAAAGGTGACATCTTCTTCCGTCTTCTATAGTAGAAGTAGTCACACACACATTTTAACAATAATAAAATAATATTTCAGCATTGTTGCCTTTATCAAACACAAAGAAGAAGAAGAAGAGAGTACAAATAACACAAACAATGGATTACTACATATTGAATTTAAAGAAAAACTGCAAGAAAGACATTGTACCAACTGTTTTTTGGGAGTAAAGACAAATTCCTTGACTATGATTAGTATTTATAGACCTATTTAATAATAATAATAATACCCGCCTCAGTGGCGTAGTTGGCTAACGCGCTAGTCGTGTTGAGCTCCACTGCCGAGGACGGGGAGATCGAGGCTGAATTGGAATTGGTGAACTGGGGGTGGTTTTTCCTAAATGGTTCTCCACTCTCCCTCCACGCAAATGCGGGTTCACTTCCTCTAATTCAACCTTCCCAATTCCTAATCCATTAGCGTAGTTAGTACTTAAAGCGTACAACCCGAACAGGTAGTAAGACGCGGTTCTAAATAATAATGATGAATAAGAAAATTAGTAGTAATAATAAGAAAATGGCATTTTTAAAAATAAACTATCTTCTGTTGAAGTCTGGTGGTAATCCATTGGTGGGCCAGTTCCCACTGTCTAAGTTGAGAACTGTTGCACTGTTTGGGAAATGCTCTTAATATTTTGGTAGGTGTGGTCTAGGTTTGAAAGTCCTGGTTGTGGGTACCAGCATGGATGGGTACAGGCTTGTCCAGATCTTTGTGGTTTGTGTCAAAACGATGATTGTTCATTCACTGTCCGAGAGAACCTGTAGTAAGGCCTATATACTCTGCATCACATGATTTGCACTCTAGTTGATATAACAAGTTATTGGTTTTGCAATTGTAATAACCAGGGATCTTGTATTCCATTTTGGTTACTTTGCTGTTGAAGGATGTACCTGGTAGGTGGACTTCACATCTGCTGCAACGGGTGCTACCGCAGGGGTATGAACCTTCGGTAGACGGTTTTTCTTCTCGAATTCTCTTGGGGTCAGGAAGTTGGGGATGGACTAGGAGATTAGGTGGCCGTTTGAAAGTGACTCTTGGGGGTGAACTAATAAGGTTTTGGGTCTGAGTGAAACTAGTCAGGAATTTGTAACCACTTTTGTTGATACGTTTTAGACCAGAATGGTATTGATTTTCGAGAGGGATGTCCCCAACTTTTTTTTTTGGAGGGTCATAGGCATTCCTGGAGAGTTCTCTGGAGATTTGGTATTCTATTAAAGGCTTGGGGTAACCTCCGATTTTGAAAGCTGTGGAGTCGTTTACGATATTCAGTTAAATCATCAGGTTCTGAACATATCTGTTTGGCTCGGGTGGTAAGACTGAATGGTAAAGACCTTTTTGTGTATGAAGGATGGCTGGTATGGTAGTGGAGGTATTGTTGGTGACTACTTCTACCAGAGAAAACGGAAGAAAGGAAGGTGTCACCTTTGTGCATTGGATTCTTCCCACATTTTTCCTTTTTCTTTAGTTTCGTCAATTTCCTTTACTATAAAACCATCATAGTAAGTAATCCAAGTCACAAAAACTTATAGTAATAACACAAATCGCTGTTGCTATGGTTACCATGTCACTTAGCTGTGTGTTAACCCCTCCGGTGTCACTTTCACGATAGACCAGACTACCAATGACTGGGAGACCGGAGTTCGAATCCTGGTTAAATGTACTGAATCTGGTAGTTTCGTAAGTATTTTTCCATTCTCCCTCCACATAAATGCAGACAGACAATCTTCGACCATTTCATGTTATTGTGATTAGTACATTAACGTGTAACCCAAATTAGTACACGCGGCTAAAAAAAAAACTATTGGTGTATTACATTGAGCTGTATTTTGCACCATCTGAGACATTTGTTAAGGTGCGGCCGAAGGGAGCGCGAGTACTTTTACAGTTTTTATAGCATTACATATTTTTTTTGGCCAAAATAAATAAAATATTTCTCCAGTAGCAACGTAGTGGTTAGTTTTCTGCACATGTTAGTATCAACAATCCTGAATATCTGTCAAGGGCTTCCTGGAATTTTGTCAACACCTTATAAATAAAAACAAAAAGTTTTGACAAAATTCCAGGAAACCCTTAACAAATATTCAAGATCTGTTGATATTAGCATGTGAAGAAAACTAAACTCTACGTTGCTACTGGAGAAATATTTGATTTATTTTGGTCAAAAAAAATCATATTCTATAAAAACTGAAAAATACTTGCACCCCCTTCTGCCGCACCTTAAGTTCATATTTAAATTATTTGATTTTACAAAATCTAGTTTATGTGCGTGCAGATCAAACAGTGAGCTCAGCTAGTCTGCCGTTTACCATTCCAAAGCTACACATAAATGGAGGTACAGTTCTTCTAAATTCTACCGTTGTAATCTCTACTCTGTTATCTTATTAAATGTGGGTAACTCGTTTCGTTGGCCACATGGTCTAACGCACTACTCTTTTGGTAGACTAGACTGCTGGGAGATGGAGGTTTGAATCTCTTTCAGGTGTCCTGAGGGTTTTCCCCTTCCTTTAAATATAACCTTCCTAATCCCTACCATGATCAGAATTAGTACAGTAAGCATATAACTAAGGGGTAGTGGCAAAATTCTTTAGTAGCTTATGGCGTGGGCTAAATGCCCAACCTTACACTTAGAATGGGTTAAATGCCCTGCAATGGTAACCTTACGCTCAGAATGGGTTAAATGCCCTTCAATGGTAACCTTACACTCAGAATGGGCTAAATGCCCTTCAATGGTAACCTTACACTCAGAATGGGTTAAATGCCCTGCAATGGTAACCTTACGCTCAGAATGGGTTAAATGCCCTGCAATGGTAACCTTACGCTCAGAATGGGTTAAATGCCCTTCAATGGTAACCTTACGCTCAGAATGGGTTAAATGCCCTTCAATGGTAAATCTAATATCATGGGACGAGTTACATGCACAAAATAACACCAACTGCTAGAAATAAGTCAACCATTACCCTGCAATTGTTTCATTAATTTTATTAACCACAAAGATCAATATTACAGTGAAACAGGAAAATAAAGAGTTTAAGAAGAACATGTTAAATATAATAGTAAAATAGGCTAGACTTTATTCAATTCTCAACTTTGAGCACATTTCATTGTGGTCTACAAATAGATTCTTATTTTAATGTTTAAAAACAATATTATTCAAAAATAGTTTTTTTTTTATATAACGGTGTAAACCAATTTTCAAGATTTACAATAGACTATACAAGATAATAAAAGAAAAATTTAACAAAAGGTAATTTCATAGTTTCTATTTCAACAGGAAATTACAAATTCGGTTCGTCCTACTGTCTAGGGAATGTGTCTAGCATAGAGGAATTTCCAAGAGGGAAGATTTTCAACAGGAACATACCAACAACAGAAGGGCTTTCTATCTCTTTCTCTCGCGTACATCCCAATGATGGGTAGTATTATTAAATATTTTGTATTGCAATTAAGCTCACCATTATTACTTTTTTTTATTCCTAACACAATAATTGGCACAAGAATACATTGTGCAGTTTACATTTAAATAATCAGTTCATTTATTCTTTTCTTTTTTATTCCCCCGCATACTTTATTGACAGTCCCTCACAAAACAATCATTTGTTGGACCCCGTGTCGTGTCTACCGCTCGAATTTCTTAAAAAGTATCTCGATAACGTCTGCTTAACATTTACTCTAATGGAACTGTTGCTAACAGTACTCACAAACTAATTAGGAACTTCGCTAATCCAAAGAGTCAATTGCCATTTTAATTAAGGAGTGGTTATGATTATGATCTCGGGGTTTTCACACAAGTCGTTATTAATGAATGGTTTGAAGTGACTCCTATGTGGGTAAAATGAAAGTTACCATGAAAAAAAAATTTTTAAAAGCTTCTCAAAAAGAGAGCAATAGCCAGAAGTTTTCTGTATACATAATTAATTTAAAAAAAATCATTAGTATTAATTTATAGATCTAATTCTGGTGTTTATTTAGTAATTACTCAATTATAATATATAATTCATATATATAATTTATTAATTTATAAGTAATTATTTGTTCAACATTAAGTGATAAACCTACCTAAAATTTAAATATAAAAATTTGGGTTTTTCACAAAGTTAGCATAAAAATCTTTTAACGAGTATATATTCTCATAAACTTTTTAATGTTCTTAAATTTCATATTTCTACTCACAACTATTAAGTGTTCAGAGTATTTAGAAAGTGCCCTTATTTACAAGAGACCAAAAATTCTTATCTAATAAGAAAGTTTGCGTGGGTATTGCGGGTACTGTCAGCCCTCCAAGTTTATTCAATAGGCAGGTCGTGTGCCACGGGGCCCTACCCCCTGCAGTGCAAGCCTACATGTGCCGGGTATTGCCGAAGTTGATACCGCTCTGCGTGGCCCCCTTGTTGCTGCCGTACTGCAGGCTGATCACGCCCTGCCCCGCCCGCATCTGCTCCTCGCTGAAGTTCCGGACGTTCTTCTCGGCCTCCTTGGGGCCGATGCTGGGCTTGCCGTAGTTGTGCGCCTGAAATGTGCGCACAAGACAAGGTGATATTAGCAGGGGCGGCCTGCAGAACACAATTCGCACTGCTTGTAAAACATAAACAAGGAACATGTTAACACAGGATACGATCAAGATGATTGTCTGCAGATGATTGCCTGCGTTCTATTTAACCCATACATACAGTCCAAAGAGACTTATCTGACAGCTATTAAAAGCTACTAGATCTATTTGAATATATTCATACGTCAAGTCATGTTATCTGAAAATGTCCAGTTTTGATAGATCTTATCAATACCAGTAAAATAACAATAATGGTAGAATGTTATCAATGTCCACGCAAAAAAACATAAGTTTGTTTTCCTGATGGCTTTTCCTCTGAAAAGTGGACTACAAGTATTGCATCCACCCTCAAATAAATTGGTAAACTGTATTAGCTCGCAGGTATCAGAACAATATATATTGGCTCCCAAGGTTATTTGGAAGATATCGTCTTGTTTTTATTTTAAATTTCATACAAGAACCATATGTCTGGGCTATATCACTCGTATCCCAGTCTGCGGAAACATCCAGTACTAATGTGTCGTTGCCCAGGAGACGTCCTGATGTTCTTATCGTGCATCCTTTCTGTGGAGGGTATTTCCATGTCCCAATGAGATGAGGTGATGGTGATAGTATGAGGGTGTGAAACCAGTGGAAACACTTAAACCTAACTTAAGACTAACTAACCAAACCCCGGTGACCATTGGGGTAATTTCCCTTACAAGAAAAATTTCTCCACATCTGTCGGGAATCGAACTTGATACCTCTAGATCAACAGTCAGGGACACTGACAACTATAACATGGGGTATACATCGGATCATAGTGATATCAGTCGAGGTAAGACTACTACCTTGCTTGGTTCCACTGTGGTATTTGCCTAAATTATTGTTAACTATCACATTCATTCATTATCATATGTTATTACAGTTATCCAAAGTGACATTTCAGCTGTCGTCGTAGGGATACATTAGGGACTATTTCTAGTAACATTTGAGCTGTCACCCAGGTAAACTAAAGTCGTCAATGTGTTGTAACCGAGTGTACACGCCACAGACTTGGACAAGAGTTGCCGAGGGTCAAGATGAGAGCTATTCTTACCTTCCTGCCGAGAGACTGCAGGCAGATGACCACAGAGTTGAGGTTCTGTCGCTCCCACAGGTCCACTGTCTGAAACGTCTCCTGGGGCGGTACCCCGAGGTTCTTGGCCACCTCTAGGAACTGGTTGATGTTCTCCATGCACTTGAATGCCATCTTGCTCTCGTTGATCTTCTTCACCGAGTTGGGCTGAATCAGGTTCACCAACCTGACGACAACATTTCAGTTATCACTTTGTTTTTAAAATAATCTTGTCTTGGATTGTGTATCTAAGATGTACCTTTGGTTCAAACTGTGTGTTGGTTAATAAATATAAAGATTATGTGGCAACTAAAGTGCCTGCTTGCATATAGTTCCCTTCATCTTCAATATCTGAACTACGTGTAGTTCCTGTAGTTTCAGACATACAAACACTTTGTCCCCCAATCAGGAAATATTTGTGGAAAATGTAATAATTGCAATTGATGCACCTGTAAATTTTCTTTCAAAGGGCGCCCTTGACCCTATATCCATTGAAGTGCCTCAAGATGAACCAATAGCTGGTACTACTCCAACAGACAACAAAGTAGCTTCGTGTCTGATCTTCCAGTCTTAAAGCGCTCACCTCCAGAGGAGGGTCTCCCCGGGGACTCCCGAGCGTCTCACCTCCAGAGGGGGGTATCCCCGAGTGTCTCACCTCCAGAGGGAGGTCTCCCCGAGGACTCCCGAGCGTCTCACCTGCAGAGGAGGGTCACCCCGGGGACTCCCGAGCGTCTCTCACCTCCAGAGGAGGGTCTCCCCGGGGACTCTCGAGTGTCTCACCTGCAGAGGAGGGTTCCATCCTTGAGCAGTTCATAGAAGTTGTCCATGGAGCCATCAACGTTGATGTCCTCCCCGGTGATCTCTTTGATCCACTCGAGCGACTCCTGGGCCAGTTCCTCGCTGTATTTGCTGTTGATCTGGAACATGGACAACGCCAACGTTGTAAACATAAATTTCCCTGAGAATAACACCTTTTTTAAAACCTCCTTTCTTCATCCCCAAATATAATGTTTCTTGCTTTCATTTGATTTCCACGACTTTATAGTTTGTGGGAACTTTGTGTTGTGTTTGTAGACCTGGAATGATAGGAACATCAGTGGTACATGTCCCCATCCACATATCAGACAGCTACAGAGTGTTCCTAAAGCGACCTGCATTTATTCATACGAGAGTAACTGGAAACTATTTAAAATAAATTATATTTTGGGAAATAATAGCTTCAAATTTTTTCAAAAAATTGACTATCAAATAAATGTCTATACATTTTATTTCGTTTGAGACATGTAGTGTGCACTTTCTGGACCAACACGAGAATTTCTATGAGCGAGAGCGAAAGGACCTACCAAATTTTCTGAGTGTTATTTTAACATTCCCTCCAAGTTCCAGGGTTCTTCTACCCGCCCTAATCGACTCAGGACCGGCTGGGTTTGAACCCACAAACATCATAACATCTAGTCAGACCTCTTTGCTGGGGATCCGGGGTTCAATCCTCGGTCCCGGCACACATTTATCTGATTACCAAACTCTTCCTTCACCTCTGACAAGACATCTTGTGAGTGTGGGGAATGCCAGGCCTACCACCGTGGTTCGGATCCCACGTTAAACTGTAGGTCCTCCATTTCATCTCACAATCACCCTACCATATACACATTAGCGTAAGTGCGTATAACCCGAACGGGTAGTAAGACGTGGTGCTAATAGTAACTTTACATAAACCCTAAAGAGTTGTATTCTTCAACACACATCATCACACAACAACAGTCTATATTTCAGAGTGTTTTTCATGGATACTGTCATTTAGTGAGGAAATCCTTTTTGAAACTCTATATAAGTGTTTCGAGATTATGGCAATCTTATTCAGGTGTGTGCAAGATGTCTTATCACAAGGCTTGTGGAAACTATTTATAAAATATATATAGCTCTTTAACTTGTGGTGACATCAAGATCAATAGTCTATCTTCAGGAAGTCCAAGAATATCACTCGCCTGTCACCGTCATCAAAAAACTTGGTAGGTTCTTGTCAGTGGCGTAGCCGGAAACCTTTTATAGGAAAAAAAGGGGGGATTTTTTTAACACTAGATTCTATATTTCAGTGATAAGAATTGTGTGAATAGCTTTAGCATGTATATTACCGGCTTTGGTGGTCGAATGGTCGACGGCGTCACTCTCGCAATAGACTTGAGTGTAGATGAGGAGATCCAAGGTTCAAATCCCAGTCGGGTGTTGTGAGGGCGTTTTTTCCCCTAAATAGTTTTCCACTATTCCTCTATGTAAATGCGGGTACACTCTCTAAATTTAAGTTCCTCATCCACAACACATTAGCGTGATTAGTACAGGTGTGTACAACCTGAGAGGAAATTAATCGACGAGATTATTATGTTCCTTATCAAATTGGAACTTTACCCAGTACCGATATCAAATTGGAACTTTACCCAGTACCGATATCAAATTGGAACTTTACCCAGTACCGATACCAAATTGGAACTTTACCCAGTACCGATACCAAATTGGAACTTTACCCAGTACCGATACCAAATTGGAACTTTACCCAGTACCGATATCAAATTGGAACTTTACCCAGTACCGATATCAAATTGGGACTTTACCCAGTACCGATATCAAATTGGGACTTTACCCAGTACCGATATCAAATTGGGACTTTACCAAGTACCGATACCAAATTGGAACTTTACCAAGTACCGATACCAAATTGGAACTTTACCCAGTACCGATATCAAATTGGAACTTTACCAAGTACCGATACCAAATTGGGACTTTACCCAGTACCGATATCAAATTGGGACTTTACCCAGTACCGATATCAAATTGGAACTTTACCAAGTACCGATACCAAATTGGAACTTTACCCAGTACTGAGTGTTATCTTAAGATAGCCGAGTTGATAACAGGATAATCTGACATTGATAACATAATCTGGTTTATGGTTTAATTCAAAGGAGATATCTCAAGATCCTGGACAAGAAATGTTCACTGTGTTCACACTTGGGAAAGTTTTCAAACCGGCCAAACTAGTTCCAACAGATGACCGGTGTTCCGAACGACCCGCTCAACACAACCTCCGTGAAATCTTATATCTCGAGTGAACGCTCACAAATACAACCAAGCTCAATTATATTTACCTAACTACCCGTGAGAGTTAGGAAACTTTGCGGAGTCGTGCGTACATACAATACAAATATCATAGGAAGAATCTGATCTGAGAGCTATAACAGTTAATAATATTATAAATTGTTATCAATGTTGACCATAAAGAAATGTATTTGGGAGCTGTATAAGTACAATGTACAGTAATTAGGTACAGTCCGCGTGTCTGCTTAATTAGATTATTATTATTATTATTATTGCCGCGTCTTACTACCCGTTCGGGTTATACGCACTTACGCTAATGTGTAATGGTAGGGTGATTGTGAGATAGAAACGGAGAACCTACAGTTTAACATGGTATCCGAACCACGGTGGAGGCCTGGCGTTCCCCACATTCACAAGATGTCTTGTAAGAGGTGAAGGAAGGGTTTGGTAATCAGATAAATCCGTGCCGGGACCGAGGACTGAACCCTGGACTCCAGCACAGAAGTTCGAGTCTACTTAAATTAAGTGTCCCGGATTCAATTCCCGAAATGGCCGAAAACTGTATCGGTGGTGAGATGTGGGTTTTCTCTATGGATGATGTGTCTGTTCATAAGCTACCAGCAGTAAAGTAATTTACCCCAAAGGCTGTCTCATAAATAACCTATATTGCCGGCATTCTCCTGGGGTCAAACCCGAGTCCTTCACCCGATGGCGGTGTCGGAGCCCTATTTGAATAGGTTGGGACTAAGAGGGTGAGGAATTAGCAACCAAAAAAGTGGTGGGGGGTCCTGGGACCCTATCCCAGAATGTTTGGATATTAGATGCCTCTTGAGTCGACAATGTTACCCTGACATAATCTCGTACCGCCCTGGCGTGTCATTACATTTAGTTTATATTTATTAATATGTTCATATAACAATGATGCTGCTTCATTTTGTTAGCTCTTCGAGCACGAGTCCTGTGCTAGTGGCCAGAGCACAACGCAAATCATTCTGAGGATCAAGACCTTTGTTCAAAGCGGTACTTTAAATTGTCACAAGAGGTAAAAAGAGCCTTTCAACTTCACGAATCAGAATGTGTGTCCCTGAGCTGGGTACGGAATTAAACGTACAGGAGGATTTCAAAACGTTGTTTCGACATTGTCGCTATTGTCAGAATTGCAGTAACTCTTCATAATGTCTCAACTTGATGGAGTGTCTTGCAGTAACTCTTCATAATGTCCCAGTTTGATGAAGTGTGTGTAATTGTAATGGTTCATAAAGTATGACAAAATCGAGACCTTCCCATGACCTTGAGGAACATCTTGCGACCTTCCTTTGGGTCGCGACCCAGGGTTTGGGAACCTGGTTTGATGCAAAGCTTCATACCCCCCACCCCTTCAA
The DNA here is from genome assembly GCA_902151425.1 of Timema shepardi. Lineage (NCBI taxonomy): Eukaryota > Metazoa > Arthropoda > Insecta > Phasmatodea > Timematidae > Timema > Timema shepardi. Next base: position 79,573 of record CABFVX010000935.1, read on the forward strand.
TACGCGCAACTCAATGGGCCATTGACTACTTGAGTTACGTAACTCCACTTCATCAGCCACGTCAGACTCTCACACCCAATAAGGCTGCGAGCTGTCATTGGCTGTGAGAAGGTAAATACAGTGTTGCCGCATAGACGGGAACAAAACTCTTATCAACTAAAGTTTGATTTTCACCTGGGAACTAATGTATCCACGTTGGCGTGGGGGGATAATACAATTGTATTTATATTCTTGGTAAATTTATCATATTACGACAAATTATACAATAAAGTATTGTTGGGCGCTTATGTGAAACTTTTAGATTCACTTATTAATTTATAAATCAAAAGACATATTTCCAGAATGCCAAACTTTAGTAACTTTGAATTAATGTTGGTGGTCGAAAGTGGGCTTCCAATCAAAATTAGGGTCTAGTGGAGACAATTTTTAAAAAAATACAATAACTCTAGCTTAGAAAAATAAAGTTTGTAATTTATAGAAACAAACTTTGTATTTACACGATACATTTTAACATTTTCGATTGACTGCTTTAGTTAGATTGTTAGCAACTATCAAAGCAACCTGGTACGATTTCAATTTTCTTTGCTTCAAACAAAAACAAAAAAAATCTTCCATTTCATTTCTTCCGACCCAATTTTTAATAAGTTAAATAAAATTAATCAAAGATTTTTTTTAAATGCTAATTTCGAGGTGCACATGTTTGTCCACGAGGGCTACCGATTTAGTTTTAGTTTTGTAATGTTGCTATGGGTGACCTGGCGGTCTAGGGGTAAGGTGTCAGACTTCTGTGCTGGCGGCCGGGGTTCAATCCCAGGTCCCGGCACATATTTATCTGATTACCAAACCCTTCCTTCCCCTCTGACAAGACATCTTGTGAATGTGGGGAATGCCAGGTCTCCACCGTGGTTCGGATCCCACGTTAAACTGTAGATCCTCCATTTCATCTCGCAATCACCCTACCATTACACATTAGCGTAAGTGCGTATAACCCGAACGGGTAGTATGACGCGGTGCTAATAATAATAATTTAATGTCTTGCAATGCTGACAGACAATCAGCTGACCACTAGAAAGTTTCTAGCGATCCTTCCCGGAAGTATGTCGAGTCGAGTGGGGGCGATATAGTGACATCACTCGAGTGTAATGACTAATTACAGTGATTCACGTGGTCACGTGTTGGCCTAGGGCGCGCAGGATAATAGAATGAAAATAGTCTTAGCACGCGATACACATCATCTCAAATTATATGGTCGAGGCAATGCAAGCATCCCACC
>CABFVX010000935.1:82952-100380 GCA_902151425.1 Timema shepardi
GGATAAACAGAATATCTCGACAGGGTCATCACTCAATGTGTCAGAGGACTACGTCATCAAATGGAGTTGTTTTTTATATTAGTAGCCCGTCGTGGAAAAGTTGGACTGGACAGAGGAACGCTGTTTAATTATCTCGAGCTATTCTGAATGTATTTTATGTTTGTCGAGGAAATTATATTGAGGTGGGTGTGAATATGTAACAATTTTTACAATTTGAGAACGTGATCGAAATCTACTACGGCGTTTCTGATTACCAAACCCTTCCTTCACCTCTGACAAGTCGTGTATTAATCACAACTTGTGAATGTGAGGAATGCCAGGCCTCCACCGTGGTTCGGATCCCACGTTAAACTATAGGTCCTCCATTTCATCTCACGATCACCCTACCATTACACATTAACGTAAGTGCGTATATTATTATTATTATTATTATTATTATTAGCACCGCGTCTTACTACACGTTCGGGTTATACGCACTCACGCTAATGTGTAATGGTAGGGTGATTGCGAGATAAAATGGAGGACCTACAGTTTAACGTGGGATCCGAACCACGGTGGAGGCTTGGCATTCCCCACATTCACAAGATGTATTGTCAGAGGTGAAGGAAGGGTTTGGTAATCAGATAAATCTGTACCGGGACCGAGGATTGAACCCCGGCCGCCAGCACAGAAGTTTGACACCTTACCCCCAGACCGCCAGGTCACCTAAGTGCGTATAGCCCGAATAGGTAGTAAGAAGCGGTGCTAATAATAGTAATAATAATAATGTTACGGCGCTTAAAGCGGGGATATAGAGGATGCCATTAAAAGGCCAGTGTTAATGCAGCTTTTATAGCAAAGGCGATTAACGGCAGGAGAGTTCGTTGTGCTGACGACATGACCCCCCTTTATCAGCAAATGTTGGCAGTGAAATGGCCAACGGTGGCGGCCGCTAGGTCGGTATAGTTCGCTCGTGGATTTACGCCATGGTTTTTTTTAATGTTTAAATTCAGAATTAGTAGTGGGGTATTTAAATTCACCGAGTTTTCCTTATTGTTTTATCAAATTCTTTTAAATCACAAAAAAAAAATCGTATAATGTATTAGTTTAAAAATAAGCTTTTAACCAATATTACACTTGAGTGGCGCCTATCTGGCCTAAAGTGATGGTATCCTGGGCCAGATAACGGAAAAGCCGGCCGGATAATATGAAATCCAAGTGTAAAATATAAATTTTAGTTACTACCCGTTCGGGTTATACGCTTTAAGTACTAATTACTCTAATGGAATAGGAATTGGGAAGGTTGAATTAGAGGAAGTGAACCCGCATTTGCGTGGAGGGAGAGTGGAAAACCATTAAGGAAAAACCACCCCCCAGTTCAACCGACCGAGATTCGAACCTCGATCTCCCCGTCCTCAGCGGTCGAGCTTCAACACGACAAGCGCGTTAGCCAACCACGCCACCGAGGCGGGTGTAAAATTAATTATTCTTGTAAGTTGTGAGACTTGAAAAAATATCGTTTCCTATTTGAAATATTTAATTTACCTGTAAATGCATGCTTATATAAAAAAAAATTGAAATATTTTGAGTAGCAGCCTTTTAATCGGTTGTGTTTATTCCGTGAAGATACGGATACATTTCCTTCGCACCAGTGGTCAAGTTGTCCAAGGCGTTGTACTCGGTGGATGTTCACGAGAGTTCAAAGTCTATCTTTTAAGATAGTTTACTCAGGTCCAAACAAAGTTTACGTCGGAACAGTAATTAATTTAGTCCACACCTTTCATGAATGAAAGCTGCCGACTTTCTATCTTTCTTTCTTTTTATGATGGCTTGTCTTGATTTAAAACAATGTTTACCCGAAAGTCGCGGGGCTCAACCAAGATAACATATTGCCATAACAAAACTGATTGTTCAGAGGGTTTTGTTGAAGATATTAGAACATTCCTGAAGCTTTTGCGGTTTTTGTTTTAGAAACAGAAACTTTGGAAGATCTCCAGGGTCCGGCAAAGAATTTATCTCCCTGTTATGGGAAGGGGTGGGGGAGAGCTTTTTTTTTTCTATGAACGTTTTAACAAAATAAACCTTCAACCACGTGATTTATTTTTGTTAATAAATCGGCGTGCATTCTGTTTTGCGTCGTAGAGTTAATTAATATTATTATTACCCCTATGGGTGTGCCTCGTAAAACTGTTAATGTTTTTTTTCATGGTGGTAGAGTGGCAGTTTGGATCACAAGTTCTTAAACTGTGGGTCACGACACCACCGGGTGTCGCAGCAGACATTGACAAACGTGAATAAAGTTAAATATCTACTAGACAAATATACTACAAATTTACTATATATATATATATATATATATATATATATATATAGAGAGAGAGAGAGAGAGAGAGAGAGAGATAGATAGATAGATTAACCTAAACAGTACTCCATAGCGTTATCCAGCATAGAGGTTGTCACGCGTTCAACACGAGCCCTCCGGTCGTTAATCTCAGTTTTCTAGACCAGAATTGCTACTTATTTATACAAATAGCTCATTTGTATTCAAGAGGTTGAATTTGACCTCGGTCCAGATTCAATTATTCACAGGATTCTGCAAGCACCGGGGATCGAGCCAGAGACTTCTGGATCTGTAGCCAGGCACTCTGACCACTAGACCACGGAGGTGATTATAATTAATCTAAGATAAATTAATAGTTTCCCTTGGCTATCTCTTATCTACGTATAGAAAGTTTGTTAAGAAAATTAGTAATATTTAAAATATCTGCATGTATGCATTTTTTTTGCAGTAAATATATTCACACTTTAACATTTGATCCAAAACTGCTCAAATTCTTAATAAATATCGATTTTTTTTTCCACAAAAAAGTGTTGTATTTTATAAAAGGCTCTTCTTATGAAAATTGGACTTAAGTTGTCATTTAAATAAACACAATTAGAGATATGAGACTGAAAATGTTGAATTATTATTTCTGTAAAATAATTTCAACTGATTAAATGGATAATAATAATTAGTATTAGTAGCAGCAGTAAAAACACCTAGTGGTCGCACGGTCTAACGCGCTACTCTTGCAATAGACTAGACTGCCGATTACTGGGACATCGGGGTTCGATTCCGGTCGGGTACACTGTGGGAGGTTTTCTACTCTCACTCCACACAAATGTAGGTGTAATTCCTCTAAATTCAACCTTCATCCCTAAGACCCCAACACATTAGAGTAATTAGTACATAGACGTATAACCCGAACGGGTAGTAAGACGTGGTGCTAAAATAAAGTAGTAGAGGAACAAATTAATGTGAGCCTTTGTAGACCAGTTATGTTACTAAATCATACAATTTTTTTTATCAATGAGTTAATTAAAATAATTTTAAGATTGGCTCGACATTTGCATCCCCAAACCCACACCCTATCCTTCGTGCTTCCTATCTACCCCTCCCCGCGCCAAATGACGGTACATACCCATCTTTATAATTCCGAAAACCATCAACGTTATCAGTCCAACGTATAAAACCGAACGGGTAGTAAGACGCGGCGCTAAAAATAAAACGAATGTTCCCCCGATTGTGAAATGCTCGTGTTTCCGCCGGTGTAACTGTCCCACTAGACCGAGCTTCAAGTTTATCACACTGAATGCCCTCTAGACACTATATCCTCCTAGGTTCCAGTATGAAGGTGTCTCATCTCAAGAAGAGGCTGACCGAGCTTCAAGTTTATCACACGGACTGCCCTCTAGACACTATATCCTCCTAGGTTCCAGTATGAAGGTGTCTCATCTCAAGAAGAGGCTGACCGAGCTTCAAGTTTATCACACTGACTGCCCTCTAGACACTATATCCTCCTAGGTTCCAGTATGAAGGTGTCTCATCTCAAGAAGAGGCTGACCGAGCTTCAAGTTTATCACACTGACTGCCCTCTAGACACTATATCCTCCTAAGTTCCAGTATGAAGGTGTCTCATCTCAAGAAGAGGCTGACCGAGCTTCAAGTTTATCACACTGAATGCCCTCTAGACACTATATCCTCCTAGGTTCCAGTATGAAGGTGTCTCATCTCAAGAAGAGGCTGACCGAGCTTCAAGTTTATCACACTGACTGCCCTCTAGACACTATATCCTCCAAGGTTCCAGTATGAAGGTGTCTCATCTCAAGAAGAGGCTGACCGAGCTTCAAGTTTATCACACTGACAGCCCTCTAGACACTATATCCTCCAAGGTTCCAGTATGAAGGTGTCTCATCTCAGGAAGAGGCTGGCCGAGCTGGGGGGGAAATTCCTCCGGGTCTGTCTGGGTGCGGTGTTAGCCGAGAGTACAGTCAGCGACACAACGGTTCTAGAGTTCTGTCGACTGACCAGGGAGAGTTGTCAGACCGGACCTGGACAAGGGTCAAAGGGACGTTATGACGAGTTCTCTATACCGTCGATACCTATCAGTGACGTCACGGCCGGTCTAAATAAGATATCCCATCTTATTTATTTAGCACCGCGTCTTACTACCCGTTCAGTTTATACGCTTAAGTACTAATTACGCTAATGGATTAGGAAATGGGAAGGTTGAATTTAGAGGAAGTGAACCCACATTTGCGTGGAGGGAAAGTGGAAAACCATTTAGGAAAATACCCCCCACCCCCAGTTCACCCGACCGAGATTCGAACCTCGGTCTCCTCGTTCTCGGCAGTCTGTCTCAACACGACTAGCGCGTTAGCTAACTACGCCACCGAGCCGGGTTCATATCCCATCTTGATGTTCTATTCAGAGAGAGTGATTACTACGTTAAATAAATACCATAAATTCTTAAATAATTCTAAAATTATTCCTACAGTGTCACAAAATTATTTTTATCTTGAAATAGGTTTTTTGGACGTATTTTTTTTAAATATAAATCATCTAAAACTCAGGCTATTTGGTTTATTCACGAACATGTCCTGTAGGAGGTCTTCCTGCCAGGATGAAGATTATAACAAGTCCGTGATAGATAATGTATATTTAAAATAAGAAACAAGGAGATGGTAATATTAGAAATCAAGTCAATGTTTTCAAAGAGCAAATAGAAGAGTGAGTGTAAACTCGTCAGGGGAAGAGGGTAGGTGTTATCAGTAAGTAAACAAGATGCCTCGCAGGGTGAACTGCTCATTTTCTTCGCTCTTTTTTTTCTCTTCTATTTCGTATATTGGCGTCCAAGTATGATATCGCTTAGACTGCTTAGGCGCGTTAAGTTAAGATGCAACCCGCTACACCAAAATAGTTCCGAAACCTCCAAGAAGCCAACGTCGTCACAACGGCGGGACCACGGATATTTAACTCTCTAACTCGAAACCTAGTCTCCCAAAAAAAACTATTATACGAATTTGTACTAATCAAAATATGTTGGCGATGCGTAAGATTGAATCTAGAGGAAGTGTACCAGAATTCGCGAGGAGAAAAGGTATAAAACCCCTTAAAAAACACCTAAAGTATGCTAGGGTGGGATTTGAACTCTTGACCTCCCCTTCACCGGCAAAACTAGAATGACTGAGCTCGACGTCTATACCGCGTGTCCACCGACGCTGAGTGTTATGTAACACGTCCTCCTCGCACAAACAAACTTATCCTGATAACAGGAAGCCCCCTCCCGACAAAAATAATTGGAAGTCACTATCACCTGTCGACCTTGGTGGTCTTGAAGTAAAGTGCTTGCTTAAGGACCTGATGTTAGTAGGCCTAGGTTCAAACCCAGCCAGGTTCGACGAATTTTTCTTGAGCGATAAGAATCCGTAGCACAACTTCCTTCGGAATGGAAGTAAAGCCATCGGCCGGTCCCCAAGTGTATTGCGGCGTGTGACAGATGTGAAAATACCTTTATCAGTTAAATTGGTAGAACCTTTCACTCTCGCTCATAGAAATTATTATGTGCTGATATAACCACTTGGTTCAAAAGTGAACGTTAAATACTTCAAATGACTAAAGATTTGTAATTTTATAAAAAACAAGTAGTAAAGAAACAAATGAATGGGAGCCTTTGTAGACCCGTTATGTTCATAAATCTATCACGAAATTAAACTAATTTTAAGGTTGGTCAAATATTTGTCTCTCCCTCTATTCTCCGTGCTTCCTACCTGCACCTACCCTTCCCCCTTATGATAGCCCACTCGTCCCTTAATCCACAATATTTTTAAGTACCTTAAGTCTCTAGGTACCACCTCCAAAAATTTAACCCTTCCACCGCACGCCACCAGCGCGGAAAATTTTCCTATTTAAAATGTTCACCTCTACCCGAGACGCGGCCGCCAAAAAACGCACCTCAAACCTCGCTAAAAAGAATGGTGACGACTTTTTTCTTGTCTAGATTTATACCTGATATTTAGCAATATCAAAACAATGTGCAAGTTTGTTGTTTAAATAAAGTGGAAATTTTTCCACCGAGTTTTCGTAAGTATTCCGTCCATGCTTATTGTTTTATTTTTAGTATAGTTACTGTATTTTCGATAACCCTGTCTTGACTGGATCGATACCCAATTTAGTATGAATTATCGATGCTCTACTGTATTTAAAAAGAGCTATTGCCCTCGAGGTAACCCAAATTTGAAAGTTGCCACTTCAGTTTTGATTCCTTCCAAATAATTTTTACAGAAACATTAATAATTGAGTTGATAGCGATTCCAGTTCTATTCTTGTACCATATTATCGACTACAGCGCTTGGTGGTTTAATACATCACTAGCGTTGGAGTTTGCTTTATATCAGATTTGTCTTAATAATTTGACGATCTTCCCTTAGTATTCAATCATTCGATAATTTTTTACTGAGAAATGTATTTATAAAACCCGATATTTCTCTTTCCGAGCCGACAGGACAAGTATGTCTGAACCAGCGACCTGATAAGATAACGTCGACCAGGTAGAATGTCCAAACAGGCCGCCTGAAGTATGACAGTATCATCACACCATTCCGTCTCCATAAGTAGCGCCTAAAGCAAATATTATTAGCAGCTTGTGTTCTTTACCGCGCTCAGCACACAATGGTTGTGTTCTTTACCGCGCTCAGCACACAATGGTTGTGTTCTTTACCGCGCTCAACACACAATGTTCCTATGTTCTTTACCACGTTCAGCACACAATGTTCCTGTGTTCTTTACCACGCTCAGCAGACAATGTTCCTGTGTTCTTTACCGCTCTCAGCACACAATGTTCCTGTGTTCTTTACCGCTCTCAGCACACAATGTTCCTGTGTTCTTTACCGCGCTCAGCACACAATGTTCCTGTGTTCTTTACCGCGCTCAACACACAATGTTCCTGTGTTCTTTACCGCGCTCAGCACACAATGTTCCTGTGTTCTTTACCGCTCTCAGCACACAATGTTCCTGTGTTCTTTACCGCTCTCAGCACACAATGTTCCTGTGTTCTTTACCGCGCTCAGCACACAATGTCCCTGTGATCTTTACCGCGCTCAACAGACAATGTTCCTGTGTTCTTTACCGTGCTCAACACACAATGTTCCTGTGATCTTTACCGCGCTCAACAGACAATGTTCCTGTGTTCTTTACCGCGCTCAACAGACAATGTTCCTGTGTTCTTTACCACGCTCAGCACACAATGTTCCTGTGTTCTTTACCGCGCTCAACACATAATGTTCCTGTGTTCTTTACCACGCTCAACAGACAATGTTCCTGTGTTCTTTACCACGCTCAACAGACAATGTTCCTGTGTTCTTTACCGCGCTCAACAGACAATGTTCCTGTGTTCTTTACCGCGCTCAACAGACAATGTTCCTGTGTTCTTTACCGCGATCAACACACAATGTTCTTGTGTTCTTTACCGCGCTCAACACAATGTTCCTGTGATCTTTACCGCGCTCAACAGACAATGTTCCTGTGTTCTTTACCGCGCTCAACAGACAATGTTCCTGTGTTCTTTACCGCGCTCAACACACAATGTTCCTGTGTTCTTTACCGCGCTCAACACACAATGTTCCTGTGTTCTTTACCGCGCTCAACACACAATGTTCCTGTGTTCTTTACCGCGCTCAACACACAATGTTCCTGTGTTCTTTACCGCGCTCAACACACAATGTTCCTGTGTTCTTTACCGCGCTCAACACACAATGTTCCTGTGTTCTTTACCGCGCTCAACACACAATGTTCCTGTGTTCTTTACCGCGCTCAACACACAATGTTCCTGTGTTCTTTACCGCGCTCAACACACAATGTTCCTGTGTTCTTTACCGCGCTCAACACACAATGTTCCTGTGTTCTTTACCGCGCTCAACACACAATGTTCCTGTGTTCTTTACCGCGCTCAACACACAATGTTCCTGTGTTCTTTACCGCGCTCAACACACAATGTTCCTGTGTTCTTTACCGCGCTCAACACACAATGTTCCTGTGTTCTTTACCGCGCTCAACACACAATGTTCCTGTGTTCTTTACCGCGCTCAACACACAATGTTCCTGTGTTCTTTACCGCGCTCAACACACAATGTTCCTGTGTTCTTTACCGCGCTCAACACACAATGTTCCTGTGTTCTTTACCGCGCTCAACACACAATGTTCCTGTGTTCTTTACCGCGCTCAACACACAATGTTCCTGTGTTCTTTACCGCGCTCAACACACAATGTTCCTGTGTTCTTTACCGCGCTCAACACACAATGTTCCTGTGTTCTTTACCGCGCTCAACACACAATGTTCCTGTGTTCTTTACCGCGCTCAACACACAATGTTCCTGTGTTCTTTACCGCGCTCAACACACAATGTTCCTGTGTTCTTTACCGCGCTCAACACACAATGTTCCTGTGTTCTTTACCGCGCTCAACACACAATGTTCCTGTGTTCTTTACCGCGCTCAGCACACAATGGTTGTGTTTTTTACCGCGCTCAACACACAATGTGGCTGTGTTCTTTACCGCGCTCAGCACACAATGTTCCTGTGTTCTTTACCGCGCTCAGCACACAATGTTCCTGTGTTCTTTACCGCGCTCAGCAGACAATGTTCCTGTGTTCTTTACCGCTCTCAGCACACAATGTTCCTGTGTTCTTTACCGCTCTCAGCACACAATGTTCCTGTGTTCTTTACCGCTCTCAGCACACAATGTTCCTGTGTTCTTTACCGCGCTCAACACACAACGTTCCTGTGTTCTTTACCGCGCTCAGCACACAATGTTCCTGTGTTGTTTACCGCGCTCAGCACACAATGTTCCTGTGTTCTTTACCACGCTCAGCAGACAATGTTCCTGTGTTCTTTACCACGCTCAGCACACAATGTTCCTGTGTTCTTTACCGCGCTCAACACACAATGTTCCTGTGTTCTTTACCGCGCTCAACACAATGTTCCTGTGTTCTTTACCGCTCTCAGCACACAATGTTCCTGTGTTCTTTACCGCGCTCAACACACAATGTTCCTGTGTTCTTTACCGCGCTCAACACACAATGTTCCTGTGTTCTTTACCGCGCTCAGCACACAATGTTCCTGTGTTCTTTACCGCGCTCAGCACACAATGCTTGTGTTCTTTACCGCGCTCAGCACACAATGGTTGTGTTCTTTACCGCGCTCAGCACACAATGGTTGTGTTCTTTACCGCGCTCAGCACACAATGGTTGTGTTCTTTACCGCGCTCAGCACACAATGCTTGTGTTCTTTACCGCGCTCAGCACACAATGGTTGTGTTCTTTACCGCGCTCAGCACACAATGGTTGTGTTCTTTACCGCGCTCAGCACACAATGGTTGTGTTCTTTACCGCGCTCAGCACACAATGCTTGTGTTCTTTACCGCGCTCAGCACACAATGGTTGTGTTCTTTACCGCGCTCAGCACACAATGGTTGTGTTCTTTACCGCGCTCAGCACACAATGGTTGTGTTCTTTACCGCGCTCAGCACACAATGCTTGTGTTCTTTACCGCGCTCAGCACACAATGGTTGTGTTCTTTACCGCGCTCAGCACACAATGGTTGTGTTCTTTACCGCGCTCAGCACACAATGGTTGTGTTCTTTACCGCGCTCAGCACACAATGCTTGTGTTCTTTACCGCGCTCAGCACACAATGGTTGTGTTCTTTACCGCGCTCAGCACACAATGGTTGTGTTCTTTACCGCGCTCAGCACACAATGGTTGTGTTCTTTACCGCGCTCAGCACACAATGGTTGTGTTCTTTACCGCGCTCAGCACACAATGGTTGTGTTCTTTACCGCGCTAAACACACAATGTTAAGACATTTCATAAATAAAAACATATACTGTGCAACATCTTACTGTAATATTATTGTTATTAAATAGAAACCTGGTTCGATGGCCACATGGTCCAAGTAGCTTCTCTCGCAGTAGACTAGACTGCAGATTACTGATATCGAGGTTCGAATCTCGGTCAGGTGTACTGAGGGTGTTTTTTTTCCCCAAATTGGCTTTTCACTCTCCCTCCACGAAAATGCGGATACACTTTTATATAAATATAACCTTACTAATCCATAAATAATTAGTGTAATCAGTATATAAGCGTATAACCCGAACGGGTAGTAAGACGCGGTGCTAAAATAAATATTTTATAGATTTTTTTATTTAAAAAATGGGCAGCCACATGGCTTTACGTATGAATACGAAAAAGAAGTTTTATTAATTTTCTTAAAACTGTCAAAAATTTAATTTCGTCTAAAAAGTTATCAAAAGCTTCAAAAATCCTTCTTAAAACATTACCGTCGACCGGGGGGTGACTTTGCCCACTTTTCAACTTTGCATCACACCTTCGTGCGGCAGAAGGGAGCGCGAGTAAATTTACAGTTTTTATAGCATTAAATTCTGTTGGGCAAAATAAGTCAAATATTTCTCCCGTAGCAACATATAGTTTAGTTTTATGCAATTGCTAATATCAACAGAACTTGAATATCTGTCAAGGGTGTCCTGGAATTTTCTCAAGACTTTTTAAATAAAGAGAATGTTTTTACAAAATTCCAGGACACCCTTGACAGATATTCAAGATCTGTTGATATTAGCAATTGCATAAAACTAAACTATATGTTGCTACGGGAGAAATATTTGATTTATTTTAGCCAAAAAGTTTCAATTCAATAAAAACTGCAAAAATACTTGTGCTTCCTTCTGCCGCACCTTAAGTGAATTTCGAAGGAACTAAAATTTGGGGCGTTCATAAATGCTATTTAATTATTATTTTTGTAAATCATCCTGATCAAGAAAAAGCAGAGTGGGTGGTGGGCAAAGTCACCTACCAAAGAGGGGTTATTTTGCCCACCTCTATTTAACTATGTTGTTTAAGCACAAAATTCAACCTTTGAGTGGTGAAACCTATGAGCTTGTTTAGTTCGTCTTTTTAAAATTCCTTTCTACAAAATTCTGTTGCTACATTTTATTTTCAGCTCGCACCAACAAAAGTACAAAGACACTAAAAAATGTCATGTTCCCACACACTGAGACAATTAAAAAACCTGTTCTCGCAGAAAACCAATCAGTACGTAAACAATAACGCTTGCGTGTCTCGCGAACACCACACAGGTATTTAGGCGAACCTGGTGCTCTTTAAAGTAACTGTTATTTGAGGAATTTTTTTTTAAGTGGGCAAAGTCACCCCAGTCAACGGTACTGTCTAATTTTATATTTTCATCATTAATTAAACGGGCTAAAAAAAATGTAAATATAATAATTATTGTATTATTTTTCATTCACAGCATTGTGGCGACAAGAATTTCCAGTTTTCAAATAACTGACTTCTTGTGAAAATCAAACTATTTATAAAGAGTGGTAACAATATTGAATAATTAACATATTTAGTTTGTATCAAACCAGATGTTAGTGTCACGTTCAACCACCGAGCGCTGTGGTCGATATGCGGGTGTGATATTAGAACTTGAATCGCCGTTGTTTTATTGGAATTAATTTAAATAGCTTGAATGACGTTTCCAGAAAGAAGCCTTAACAATTGTAAGTCTTCCCTTTACTCATCTCTTCCGAGATCGTGTGACGTAATTTACAGCATGCGCATTGCCGCCATGACAGTAGGAACTTGTCGAAGGCACGAATAATTGCCTCGTTCCAACCAGTCAAGAAAATAGCAGACATTTTGGATGTTAGTGTTGGTGAAGCTTAGGCCCGTCATGTCAGACATACACAATGGCGTACAGAGAGTAGAGAGGTGGTTCTGCAGTTACTGCGACCGCGATAAGGCATCAAGTGGCATTGTGGTTGCACCGACAGTGTTGCCGCGTTTAACTGGGCGAGTGTATGCATTGGCTGTTGCCACGTTTATCTGGGAGAGTGTATGCATTGGCTGTTGCCACGTTTATCTGGGAGAGTGTATGCATTGGCTGTTGCCACGTTTAACTGGGAGAGTGTATGCATTGGCTGTTGGCACGTTTAACTGGGAGAGTGTATGCATTGGCTGTTGCCACGTTTATCTGGGAGAGTGTATGCATTGGCTGTTGCCACGTTTAATCTGGGAGAGTGTATGCATTGGCTGTTGCCACGTTTAACTGGGTGATAAGTTGCCGATGGAGAGAAAATAACTCATATTTAGAGTTCTTTTTTATTCTCACTTTCCAAATTAATTGAAACAGCAGACAACTTACATACTATCTTAAAGACTTGGCCTAGAAAAGCGGCAGTAAAATGTTACAATGGTCAGACTTCCTACCGAGCTGCCATAAGCCTCCAGTTATTATAATAATTATAATAATAATCGTCCTCCACGTCGAGTATTCACACCGAAATGAACAAATAGGGCAGAAATAAGAATGGCGTCACTCTCTTGTGCTGTGACCTTGACAGTTGACAGCCACGTCATGGCAAATATCGCACGCGTTTTTCCCGTGCTAGGCCCAAGGCGTGAAAAATAATTTGGAAGCTGGACTAAATTTGTAACTAAAAAAGATTCGGCCACAAAAATAAAATCTGAAAGGGTATTATTATTATTATTATTTTGCTTTAGAGCCTGACACTCGCCGTTAGGTACCTACAGAGAAGAGCAGTGAGTACTGCAGTCAAGGGTCGAACTAGCGACCGTGATACTGTCAAGAAGACAATGTGTTTGGAATGGTTGATAACGATATTCACATGGCTTTAGTACAGCTATGAAATAACGTTAAACGAATTATTCCGGTTGGCTTTCGCTTCAGATTTCAACTGGTTAAGAATCTTGAAATGGTTCTAGTATACAGGTTACAAGAAGAAGAAATGGTTCTAGTATACAGGTTACAAGAAGAAGAAATGGTTCTAGTATACAGAGTCACCAGAAGAAGAAATGCGCAGCAAAAGATGGGACAGACACACTGCGGGCCTTTCTCTCCAGTGTGAAGACACTTGTATCACGACCATCTGTTCAGTTTGTCCCTCCAGTGTGAAGAGACTTGTATCACAACCATCTGGTCAGCCCGTCCCTCCAGTGTGAAGACACTTGTATCACGACCATCTGGTCAGCCTGTCCCTCCAGTGTGAAGAGACTTGTATAACAACCATCTGGTCAGCCTGTCCCTCCAGTGTGAAGAGACTTAGTATCACAACCATCTGGTCAGCCGTCCCTCCAGTGTGAACGGACCTGTGGCCAAGGCTCTGCTCGAGATGAATGTACCATGTATGAGTGTGTATGTGAGTCAGCGACCCACTTATGCCAGATCACCATATATGGTCATACTCGCCTGTCTCCCAGCAGATACACTGCAGCTCTCTATCAGCTGATAAAACAGCCGCGGGGCGCGGAATATCAGTTTGCTTGGTTTCATCACCAAACGCGGGTGGTGACGTCAGTCTCGTCAGATTCTCTGGCGGCGAGAACGTTTGGGTTCGAATCCTAGCCAACTGTACCAAGGTTGTTACAGAGTTCCCACCCTCCACAAAGCCTCAAATAATTAATTCCCCCCCCCCTCGAATCTTTAAATAAATTCTAATACTAACACATTGTGTATGTTTATTATGACTAAAGACAGTTCTATATAAACTCGTCCATCCAAATTTGACCGTTTGGAACCGATAGTTTGTAGTCCACGATTTTGGGAATTTTTCACTCTTAAGGGATGTAAACAAAAAAAAGTTTGCCACACGCAATATTTCACGACAATAAGACATTTATTTAGATTATTATTATTATTATTATTATTATTATTATTAGCACTACGTATTACTACCCGTTCAGGTTATACGCACTTACGCTCATGTGTAATGGTAGGGTGATTGTGAGATGGAATGGAGGACCTACAGTTTAACGTGGGATCCGAACCACGGTGGAGGCCTGGCAATTCCCCGACATTTATTTAGAATGTGATACAGATTGAGGAATAAGGTGTGAATTATTGTTACAAAACAAAAACCGGGGGGAGGGGGGGAGGGTTAAAGCGTTAATATTACCCGGAAGGAGCTGAGGGTTAAAAAATTACCCGAGAGAGAGAGAGAAAAGGATAAGACAATCAAATATACCAAAGTACCGGTAGAAAAGATAATAAACCATATTCTAAACATGTGAGCATTGAAAACAAACACATAAAAACCAAAAGTTCAAATAGTTTTTTTAAATAGTTACCTGCTTCAGTGGTAGAATGGTCTAAGACGTCACTCTAACAATGAGAGTGCCGTTGACGGGTAAATCGAGGTTCAAAATCTGGTTGGGTATAGGCCTAATATAGGTGGGTTTTTTTTCTAAATGGTTTTACACTCTCCTTCCAAGCAAATACGGGTACACTTCCTCTTAAACTTCCTCGACCCTAACCCAACACTAACTACAGTAGCCCCATGGCTTCTTTGGTGCTGAATGACAGCTCACAGCTGACTTCTGACAGTCAACATTTAGGTATATACCTAAATTTTGACCGTCAGAAGTGACAGCTGCTAAACACATGTTTTTGCAGATCATATGGTTCGGCGTAGGGATACATAATTTGGTCTGGTAACTTCTCAAAGCTCTCAGTCAGCACCAAAGAAGCCATGGGGCTACTGTTGTTAATGTGTATAAACCAAACTAACATAAGACGCGGCGACAAAAAAAATACTTGTTGCGACATTTGAAAAAACCCTGTTCAACATCCAAAATGAGGGTTATTGGGGGAGATGGACACAAACTGTATCAAAGTGAACCAATTTGTTCAGCGGCCTTTTGTTTCCGAGTAGTTAATGATGCCATCCGGCATGTTACGTTTTTAGTACCAGATAAAATAAACTACCAACAGCTCCAGAACAATAAACATTTGAGCAGACCTCCATTAAAGATAAATACTTTTCTTTAATAATCAAGCAATCACACTCCGGGGAAAGAATGGCCTATGTGCCATAGTGACAGCTATCATAGTCCAGTGTTATCTGACAGCTAGGAAAGTTACTGGATCTACTTTCACGTGTTAATACGTCTAGTCATGTGATCCGCGGCTGTCATGTATGATAGATATCAATACGAATAAAATAATAATAATAATAAACTAAAATGTATCGATTTTGATTATAAAGAAAATGGTTTTTTTTCCTCTAAAGGTCAATTCCTATGCAATTCTAATTGTACTTTATTATTATTAGAATCACGTCTTACTACCCGTTCGGGTTGTACGCACTCACGCTAATGTGTAATGGTAGGGTGATTGTGAGATGAAATTAAGGACCTACAGTTTTACGTGGAATCCGAACCACGGTGGAGGTGAAGGAAGGGTTTGGTAATCAGATAAATCTTTGCCGGGACCGAGGATTGAACCCCGGACCCCTAGCATAGAAGTCTGACACCTTACCCCTGGACCGCCAGGTCACCTAATAATTGTACTTTAACTGTGGTTTTCTTATCCCCACGTCTTACTACCCATTCGGGTTATACGCTTATGTTCTACTCACGCTAATAGTTTTAGAGATGAGGAGGGTGATATTTTAGGAAGTGTACCCACATCTGCTTGGAGGGTGGGTGGAAAACCACCCCCGGTGCACCCGACCAAGATTCGAACCTCAATCTCCCCGTCATCGACAGTCTAGTTTATTGCAAGGGTAGCACGTTAGGCCACGCGGCCACCGAAGCCGGGTTGTAGCAAAACAAAATTATTTGTATCAAAATATATATCTAACATTTTAAGCTTCCGTTTCCAGAGTAAATGTTTGTTTTTTCGCAAAAGCCATCAGAGAGTTATTTAATAAAACAGTCCACATAAATCAAGAGTAAGACCCATCATCCGTATAAACATTATAGTCGGGGAATATCAGAGATAAGACTCACAAGCAGCGAAAACTTCGAAAAGGACAACAGCGAATTTTTACCCACCTCGGTGGCGTAGTTGGCTAACGCGCTTGTCGTGTTGAGCTCTACTGCCGAGGACGGGGAAATCGAGGTTCGAATTATCGGTCGGGTGAACTGGGGCTGGTTTATCCCTAAATGGTTTTCCACTCTCCCTCCACGCGAATGCGGGTTCACTTCCTCTAATTCAACCTTCCCAATTCCTAATCCATTAGAGTAATTGGTACTTAAAGCGTATAACCCGAACGGGTAGTAAGACGCGGTTCTAAATATTAATTTAATTAATTAATTAACAGCGAATTTTAATTTTCTGGTATAAAATGGGTTAACAAGCGATGATAGGAGAAAAAAACTTATCGGTGGTGGCTTGAAAGGGAGCATAAATTAAGTTCCGTTTAGGTACTTTTTAAGTTTTTACCAAAAAAAAACTTTAGTTGAGAAGGGGGCGGGGGGGCGGAGGCACAAATAAGTTCTATATTGCTCCGGTAGATACGTTTAGCTTAATTTTCCACGCGTAGTAATATCAACAGTTATTGATTATCCTTCATGGACGTAGTGGACTGCCAATTTTTTTTTCCTCTTCGTGTAAAAAGTCCTATTCAATTACCACGTGTTGAAAATTAAGCTAAACGTATCTACCGGAACAATATTGGATATATTTAGGCAAAAATTAGTGTTTTGTTACTGACAGAAAAAAAAGGCAAAATTATATACAGATTGACTCGCCTCTCCCACAAGATTTCGATTTTTTTTTTTCCCTACCAATCCCTTATATATTCTTTATTTGGGATATTTAACTTACACTTTAGGTGACCTGGTGGTCTAGAGGTAAGGTGTCAGACTTCTGTGCTGGGGGTCCTGGGTTCAATCCTCGGTCCCGGCACAGATTTATCTGATTATCAAACCCTCCCTTCACCTCTGACAAGACATCTTGTGAATGTGAGGAATGCCAGGCCTCCACCGTGGTTCGGATTCCACGTTAAACTGTAGGTCCTCCATTTCATCTCACAATCACCCTACCATTACACATTAGCGTAAGTGCGTATAACCCGAACGGGTAGTAAGACGCGGTGCTAATAATAATAATAATAACTTACACTTTCTAAACAGGTGGGTTCATCACACGACTGAAAGACTAACCCAAATCTAGACCAGACACAACACCCAGCCCCCATAGCCTTTAATTCCCCACTGTGAAAGGAGGGAAAGACACATTTCACCGATGCCTAGTTTCTCGATGCCGGGAATCGAACCCCGAGCAGTGAGACACACTACCGACTGAGCCGAGGG
>CABFVX010000935.1:119546-158059 GCA_902151425.1 Timema shepardi
AATTTTCTTTTTATACACGTTTCCCCCCCCCCCCCCTTTTTACACAATTTTAAAACAAAGGCTAAACATTTTCTGGAGCAGCACCCCCACTAATTTTAGCTACGAACCGCCACTGGGTACTAATATTGTTTGTAAAATGAGCTCTATAAAATAATATTTCTTAGATGGAAGGTATTTTAGCGTTTTATTTATTTTATTATAATCAAAGCTTCTTTTTGTTGGTGGTAGGGAAAAAATTAAGGTCCGTCTTACAATCGAAGAAATACAGTGATAAACTTAATATAATATCGCTAGGTTAAGTATTGGCATTCCCTTGACTATAGACTCCATACTTACAACAATGTAGTCTGACACATTATCTCAGTCGATAGCGTGTCTTTATACTGGATTAAGAGTCCCGGGTTTGTTTCCTGATATAGCCGAGAAATTTTATCATTGGTGAAATATGGGTTTCCCCTTAACACGGCGATTAATTAACGGCCGGAGGGTTGGATGTCGTGTCTGTTCTAGATTTAAGTTAGTTTATTAAGTCGTGTTCTGATTATAATCATACGGTTTAAGAAAGTACACGTCAAATATCTCAAATAAATCGTTGAATAAAACACAATGGCAGGTTAATAACGTGTCGTATATTCGTCCATTCCAACCGCTTTTATCTCTGCCGTCAAAACGAGATAACATTATTGTAACAAGATTATTATTATTAGCACCGCGTCTTACTTTACGTTCTGGTTATACGCACTTACGCTAAGGAGTAATGGTAGGGTGGTTGAGAGAAGATGCTTTTCCCACTTTATCTCTCCATGAAAATGCTGATACACTATCTCGAAATTCAACCTTTCTCATTCCTAACACATCAGCCTAATTAGTACATAAACGTATAATCCGAGTGGGTAGTAAGACGTGATAAGCAACTGTGTAAGTTTTAATTGGTGACCTGGCGGTCTAGGGGTAAGGTGTCGGACTTCTGTGCTGAGGGTCCGGGGTTCAATCCTCTGTCCCGACACAGATTTATCTGATTACCAAACCCTTCCTTCACCTCTGACAAGACATCTTGTGAATGTGGGGAATGCCAGGCCTCCACCGTGGTTCGGATTCCACGTTAAACTGTAGGTCCTCCATTTCATCTCACAATCACCCTACCATTACACATTAGCGTAAGTGCCTGTAACCCGAACGGGTAGTAAGACGCGGTGCTAATAATAATAATAATAATAATAATAATAATAATAGTTAAGATAATACCTAATGGGTGTTAAAAGGTTGTGCACCCCTGGTTTAAACCGCGGTAAGTCTGAGGGGGTAGAAAGACACGTCTAACGTACACAACAATATGAATACTGTACCGAAATGTTGCAATCTGTTGGTTCGTTTGCTGCTGACGAAACCTCCGCGGGTCTGAAACTACACTACCATTTTCAGAGAAAGGGCCTCTCACCAAAATACAGAACACGCTCCACTTTGATAACATTTTACTAGAGTTTTTTTTTTTAGGTATTCATGACTTGACGTATGAATTCAATGAGAGTAGAACACGTAACTTTTCCAACTGTCAGATTAGGTTCTTATTAGGAATAATGGACTGTACATTCTAATTATCATTGGAATAGCCTTATCTGACAGATAGAAAGGCCATTAGATTTATTTTCACGTATTAATACGCCAAGTCGTGTCATCTGCAGCTGTAATTATTTCGATAGATATTATCAATACCTAGCATAGCGTCTTACTAACCGTTCGGGTACTATTATAATGTACTAATTACGCTACTGGTTTTAGGAATGGAAGAGGGGGTAGATTTATAAGAAGTGTACCCAGATTTTCGTGGAGGGAAAGTGGAAAACTATTTTGGAAAAATCAACCTCAGTACACCCGACCGAGATTCGAACCTTGACCTCCCCGTCATCGGCAGTCCAGTCCACAGCGAGAGTAGCAACTTAGACCATGCGGCCACCCACCGGAGCGGGTGGTATTAATGTTGAACGTAACAAAATATGTTTGTACCTTCTAAAAACCGGGCTATATCTTATCTGAACGTATTCAGACAACCATATCGCCTGTAATTTGGGCGTCCGGGTAAAAGAACGACGCCAATTAATGCAATCGTCCTTCTTCGGACGGTTGAAAATCGCGCCCCCTGGTGGAGCAGAGACAAGTGACCCACAAATCAGAGACATGCACGACCTGGTTTGTAGGTCGAGGCAAAGCATGTGGCGCCACGCCGGCCGGTTTGGGAAGCTCACAGTTGACAAACACAGTAACCCGTATACGAAACAAGGGTCCTCCCAAGGCGACAAGAGTTGAGTTGAGCTTCTGGTACGCTCTAAGTCCTGTGGTTCTCGAACTACAGACCCTTGATGTAGGATAGATGATAAAAAAAAAGGTATTTTATAGGAATAAATTAGTCATAACAATTTTTAAATAAGTGACTGGCGGTTTAGGTGTAAGGTGTCAAGACTTCTGTGCTGGGGAGACCGGGGTTCAATCCTCGGTCCCGGTACAGATTTATCTGATTGACAAACCCTTCCTTCACCTCTGACAATACATCTTGTGAATGTGAGGAATGCCAGGCCTCCCGCCGTGGTTCGGATCCCACGTTAAACTGTAGGTCCTCCATTTCATCTCACAGTCACCCTACCATTACACATTAGGCACCTTTGGCACTTATCCCTCGACTTTGTAAGACGCAAGTTGAGTGAGGAAGACTCGTGGTGAGAATGTTTGTCAGCCAAAGCTCGCAATCAGCTTCCTGTTCCTGTGCGCCTGTGGCGAGAGAGAAATCACGCTCTCAATAAGAGTAGAAGCTCGCCTGGATCTGCTCATGAACAGACACACTGTGGTGTCGAGATATCAGCCTTATATGGTCTACCGTTTGAAACAGCTGAGCCCATGACCAAGATGGCTGGCCTTTCACTGGCAGACGAGCCCCACCCAGGGGTGGACTGGGAGATGTTCCTGTAGACAGGGGTGGACTGGGAGATATCCCTGTAGACAGGGGTGGACTGGGAGATATCCTTGTAGACAGGGGTGGACTGGGAGAATGTTCCTGTAGACAGGGGTGGACTGGGAGATATCCCTGTAGACAGGGTGGTACAGGGAGATATCATTGTAGACAGGGGTGGACTGGGATATATCCCTGTAGACAGGGGTGGACTGGGAGATGTTCCTGTAGACAGGGGTGGACTGGGTAATATCCCTGTAGACAGGGGTGGACTGGGAGATATCCTTGTAGACAGGGGTGGACTGGGTAATATCCCTGTAGACAGGGGTGGACTGGGAGATATCCTTGTAGACAGGGGTGGACTGGGTAATATCCCTGTAGACAGGGGTGGACTGGGAGATGTCCCTGTAGATAGGGGTGGACTGGGAGATATCCCTGTAGACAGGGGTGGACTGGGTAATATCCCTGTAGATAGGGGTGGACTGGGAGATGTCCCTGTAGATAGGGGTGGACTGGGAGATATCCTTGTAGATAGGGGTGGACTGGGAGATGTCCCTGTAGATAGGGGTGGACTGAGAGATATCCCTGTAGATAGGGGTGGACTGGGAGATATCCCTGTAGATAGGGGTGGACTGGGAGATAACCTTGTGGACAGGGATGGACTGGGAGATGTCCCTGTAGACAGGGGTGGACTGGGAGATATCCCTGTAGACAGTGGTGGACTGGGAGATGTCCCTGTAGACAGGGGTGAACTGGGAGATAACCTTGTGGACAGGGATGGACTGGGAGATGTCCCTGTAGACAGGGGTGGACTGGGAGATGTTCCTGTAGATAGGGGTGGACTGGGAGATATCCTTGTAGATAGGGGTGGACTGGGAGATATCCTTGTAGATAGGGGTGGACTGGGAGATAACCTTGTGGACAGGGATGGACTGGGAGATGTCCCTGTAGACAGGGGTGGACTGGGAGATGTTCCTGTAGACAGGGGTGGACTGGGAGATATCCCTGTAGATAGGGGTGGACTGGGAGATAACCTTGTAGATAGGGGTGGACTGGGAGATGTCCCTGTAGATAGGGGTGGACTGGGAGATATCCCTGTAGATAGGGGTGGACTGGGAGATAACCTTGTGGACAGGGGTGGACTGAGAGATATCCCTGTAGATAGGGGTGGACTGGGAGATATCCCTGTAGACAGGGGTGGACTGGGAGATGTCCCTGTAGATAGGGGTGGACTGGGAGATATTCCTGTAAACAGGGGTGAACTGGGAGATAACCCTGTAGATAGGGGTGGACTGGGAGATAACCTTGTGGACAGGGATGGACTGGGAGATGTCCCTGTAGATAGGGGTGGACTGGGAGATATCCTTGTAGACAGGGGTGGACTGGGAGATATCCTTGTAGACAGGGGTGGACTGGGAGATAACTGGGAGATATCCCTGTAGACAGTGGTGGACTGGGAGATATCCTTGTAGACAGGGGTGGACTGGGAGATATCCCTGTAGACAGGGGGACTGAGAGATACCCCCGTATGCCATACACACCCGGACTCAGCGAAAGGCTCTTACAGTGTAGTAATCTCCTGCTTCCATCTTCCTCGCCTTGTACTAACCCACTGCCAGCCGTGCTATTGTTTCTTCAATAATGCACAAGTCCCAGCTCTGCAGCTAATAGGAGGAGGAGGAGGGAGGATTAGAAGGATTATTAAAAGGCTACTTGTATAGTCCCACATTATTTCTAAAAACTTAAACCTTTCCTACCGTTAAGGTTCCCATCCTTTCTCTCATCTGCGAGTAATATAAACGCGCGAAAATCCAGGTGGTGGTATAATAAACCGGTACTAGGAAAAAGGGGGAGGAGGTAGAGCTATTTTAAAACACGCAATACAATCAACTGGTCCCTGCCTTAAGGTCGAGAGCACTATTCTAGTCAACTTAAACTGTCTGATAGGGGTAGCTCAGATCATAATGGAGCTAGTTTATGTTGGAGAGCCACCCTTAAACTGTGTGATAGGGGTAGTTCCGATCATATTAGGGTTAGTTTGTGTAGGAACAGAACCACCCTTAACCTTTCTGATAGTGGTGGCTCTGATGATAATAGAGCTAGTTTATGGTGGAACAAAACTACCCTTAAACTCGATGATAGGGGTAGCTCTTATCATAGTGGAGCTAGTCTGTGTTGTAACAGAACCATGCTCTAATTTACCCCCAGGTTTTCACACATTA
This sequence comes from Timema shepardi, assembly GCA_902151425.1. Lineage (NCBI taxonomy): Eukaryota > Metazoa > Arthropoda > Insecta > Phasmatodea > Timematidae > Timema > Timema shepardi. The sequence continues at coordinate 124,710 of CABFVX010000935.1, forward strand.
CTATTTTTGACAAAAAACATAATTATATTAAATATTGTCATTACAATATTGAAAGAAAAATAAATAAGAATGAAAACTATTATTGTATATCATTATTATTACTATTATTATTATTATTATTATTATTAGCACCGCGTCTTACTACCCGTTCGGGTTATACGCACTTACGCTAATGTGTAATGGTAGGGTGATTGTGATATGAAATGGAGGACCAACAGTTTAACGTGGGATCCGAACCACGGTGGAGGCCTAGCATTCCCCACATTCACAAGATGTCTTGTCAGAGGTGAAGGAAGGGTTTGGTAATCAGATAAATCTGTGCCGGGACCGAGGATTGAACCCAGGCCGCCAGCATAGAAGTCTGACACCTTACCCCTAGACCACCAGGTCACCGACTATATTGTATATCAATTTAAAATATATTTTTAAAGACACTTTTGAATGAGTGTTGTTTATAAACTTTGACACAGTTTTTTTTTCAGATTTATATCAGCTGTCCTATCTAAAAAATGAAATTTATGTGACACAATATTAATAACAAACTGAGATATGTATATATGTCATCAATATAAAACACACCATAACGTGTGTCTCAACCACCCTTCCGTGCTTAGCTCATATTTACCCTCGTTAGGTAGGGAGGAAGAAGGTATAATTCGGAGCAAACATACCTTCATTTGCGTGGAGGGAGCGTGTGAAACCAACTTATGTCCAATTGGAATTTCAACCCTGGCCTCCTTGTTATACTGGCAATTTTCAATGATTAAATATTAGATTAGGATCCGAATCTAAAATCTCCTGAAGCATGATATTAAATTTGAGCCAGCAAATCAAGACTAAGATTATATTTTAAGTTTAAAAGTTGAACGCCTTGTCTCTGTCGGCAGTGTGTTTTGTCTCGAGTTGATTCCTGGTGTTGTCGAAAAATGTGCGTTTCCCCCTTTCATAGTGATGAATTAACGGCAGGGGGGCTGGATGTTGTGTTTGTACCTAGATTTAGGAGAGTTTAAATGTCTTATATGCTGATATAATTAGTCTGTTCAGAAAGTGCATCTTAAGTAGGTTACCTCATATAAATAAAATAATTAAACTCTAAGATCATCACAAGTTTAATAAACCCCTACACTTAGGCCTACACTATATGAAATATATAAACGTTAGTGTGACCCGCCTCGGTGGTCTAATGACTCGACGCGTCATCCTCCCACTAGACTAGACTTCAGATGACCTACAGTAGCCCCGTGGCTTCTTTGGTGCTGACTGACAGCTCACAGCTCACAGCTGACAGTAAACATTTAGGTATATACCTAGATATATCTAAATTTTGACCGTCAGAAGTGACAGCTGCTAAACACATGTTTTTGAAGATCATATGGTTCGGCGTAGGAATACATAATTTGGTCTGGTAACTTTTCAAAGCTGTCAGCTGTCAGTCAGCACCAAAGAAGCCATGGGGCTACTGTAGTCAGGGTGTACTGAGGGTCTTCTGTCCTAAATGGTTTTCCACTCTCCCTCCAGGAAATTGTGGGCACACTTCCTCCAAATTAAACTTTCTCGTCTCTAAAACATTATCGTAATTAGCGCACATGCAAATAACTCGGACGGGTGGTAAGACGCGGCGATAGAATGAAAATGAATGTTTGTGATAATGTGAAGAGCGGCGCGTAGTATGAAGGGAGATCTGGTGCTCGTTGTGATCTCCGTTACACTCGCAATGGATGCCGGGAGGAAGAGAACAATACCATCCAAAGAGAGGGCCATTGTGAGCCCCTCGACTCCCAAGGAAATACCTATTACCTCTCTCTATTTTCCCGGGCCGGCCTCATTTTCTTCTGATAGTTGCCTATTTCCATTTTCCCAGTGGAGGAGATTATATTACCTTACATTTACTCCAGGATAGTGTTTTAACTCTCCCGAATTTTGACTCCTATTTACTTTCAATTGATCCCTCGGAGAAAGAAATATTGTGATTGTCATAAAATAAAATTTAAATCAAGATTTTGATAACTGTCTAAGTTTAATGGCCCCTGATACCGAAAAAAGTGGTTTTCGCAATGCCATCTGTATGTATGTCTGTCTGTCTGTCTGTAGGAATAAAGCCGAAACAATTTTACCCATCGGGTTGAAACTGGGTATTTAGGGTTTTTATAGATTTGAAATTAGAGATATCTAACCCTAAAATTAAAGATAGTTTAATGAGGGGCAAAACCCGCCTCGGTGGCGTAGTTGGCTAACGCGCTAGTCGTGTTGAGCTGCTCGACTGCTGAGGACGGGGAGATCGAGGTTCGAATCTCGGTCGGATGAACTGGAGGGGGTTTTTCCTAAATGGTTTTCCACTCTCCCTCCACGTAAATGCCGGTTCACTTCCTCTAACTCAACCTTCCCAATTCCTAATCCATTAGAGTAATTAGTACTTAAAGCGTATAACCCCAACGGGTAGTAAGACGCGTTGTTAAATATTATTATTATTATTATTATTATTATTAATGAAGGGCAAAAAGAAATGATCGATTTTCTCGAAATCCAATTAACGATTTTGATTAAGTTTTGAATGTAGGTATTGTTTAACGTTACAAACTTAATGGCAATATAATTTTTCTCATGGAAATTTATTTGAGAGTACTTTACATAGGCGTAGACTTAGATTTCTAATTTTTATCATATCTTCATGATTATTTGAGACGCGAAATAACTTATCACTGTAAAATTGTAGGAATATTAAAGATAAAAATCCTTTATTTGAAAAATATGTTTCATAAAACAAACAGTTTCCGAGCTATAAGCAAATACAAAAAATAATAATTAAGAAATCAAGAATAGATTGTTAAATGCTCTTTGGTGGACAGATATGTCCCTCTTTTCTCAGTCGTCAGCGTGTCTGGTTAACAAACTAAGGGTCCTTGGTTCAATTCTCGGCATGGCCGAAAATTATATCATCGGTGAAATGTGGATTTCCCGTTTCATAGTGATGAATTAACGGCTGGGGGCTGGTTGTTGTGTTTGTTGTATATTTAAATTAGTTTATAAGTCGTGTATTGATATAATCAATCGGTTCAGAAAAAGCACGTTAACTAAAACAAACAAAAAACTTCCTGTGTTAGCGAAGGTTTTCATTCCCCCCAGAATATAACACATTTGATCGAAGGACTGATGTTGTATTAGTTCGGTCGTATGTAGATTTTTAGTCGCTCTTTGGGAACGGAATGTTGCCCAGGGTTTATCTTGGAGGCTGTCTACACGTCACACCCGTGATGAAATGACGGCATGGTAGTAATTATGAAGGTTTGGAGATGGCGGGAGTCTTAAACTTAACTTAAACATGATCAAGAAATCCATGTTTAAGTTAAGTTTAAGACTCCCGCCATCTCCAAACCTTCATAATCACTACCATGACGTCATCTCATCACGGGTGTGGCTATAAGATAGGGCCATAGTGTAGTCAGTCTAGGTAAGACTGCTACCTTGCTTGGTCCCACTATGATGTGGCTATAAGATAGGGCCATAGTGTAGTCAGTCTAGGTAAGACTGCTACCTTGCTTGGTCCCACTATGATGTGGCTATAAGATAGGGCCATAGTGTAGTCAGTCTGTGACGCCTATATTGAGCCCAGGAAGCGTGCCCAAATAACAACCATGAGGTCACAAGAGAAACAAAGTTTTTTATTTCAGTTGGTTAAATTACAATGATAAAGTTGATACAATAGTACATTAAAGGCTTAATGAGCCTACGTTTAGTCTGGCAAGATATTGTCTGGCAAAATATTGTCCAGATTCAAATTTACCGCCCAAGGGCGCGCTTACATCCTTAAACACAAGATGGCTTACACATTGAGTGCACATAGCACTAACTGGCGTTTAAACTAAACATATAAGATAAAGTGCCCATTAAATTTGGCTTTACTTTCCTATAAATATATACATGGCTTAGTGGCCCAATATATTATACACAGATCCCAACAATGGTTGTTGAGTGCTAATCCTAAGTAACGAAGCATAACCTAATATAACAAATAAGTTTTAGAAGTGTACAATAAGTTCCGCAAACTCTCGTTGCGCCCATGATAACCTAATCAAACGATAGCACATAAAATACCCTCATAACTAAGTGAACTTATATCGTCTAACAACATCGAAGATTATATCAAACGATCGCTAAGATACGCTAAGTTAAAGGCTCGGGCGCACCTACAGTTAAATAGGCGTACTAAGTCTAACATGAATTCCCCTAGAAAATTACTATTATGAATCCGTGGTTCACCCACGTCAAAACCAAATTAGAGTCCCTATTCATAAACATGAAAATATTAAAGAAGCTTCAAACCGTAATTTTGAATAATATCCCTCCCCATATTTAAATCCAAACAGAATTTTGAATAATATTCCCAAATATTAGTTCTAAGCCAGCGCCCTCACCTGGTAAGAGCCAGTGATACAAAGAGTGACATTCAAAATGACACCCGCTGTTTTATAGCACAAACAGGTCATACACGTTCTCAGAAGAGGGGGAAAGAAAGGGGAAAACACAGAACAAAAGGAAGGGAGAAGACTAGCGCTCTGGACGTATCGCGGATAGCCCAGTAATTACTCGGCCAAACTCGAACATCCCAGAAGCGGATGTTAGCGAAGTACAGATTGGGAACTAGTTTATTGTGGACTGGGCCTTGGACTTCCTGCCAGGCGCTGATTTGGTTCGCGTCTCAGTCTTGTTTATCCAAGCAACGGGAGTGGCTGTGTTGGTGCGTACGTGTGTGTGTGTCCCATCCGACGAGGAGAGGTCTCGGTGAGCCTTGGTGAGTGTAGACCCTCCATATTACCGGGTTGTTGGTTTTAGATGTTTGTTATTTGGAACATCGTTACAATTCGAGGTAAGACTGCTACCTTTCTTGGTCCCACTATTATGTAGCTATAAGATAAGGCCATAGTGTAATCACTCAAGGTAAGACTGCTACATTGCTTATTCGTGCCATAGTGGAACCAGAGGTCGGTCTCTTGTCAGGGCCGTTTTAAGAAAATGTAAGGACTGGGGCAAAAAAAAATTGTTAGCCACTCCCCCCCCTCCCCCCGCTCCTCTTTGCATGGCAGTTTTTCAATTTAAGCACTAAACCGTTATAATATATTATTATATATCAATCGGTAATAATTTTATTTAATAATTTCTCATGTTTTATAGAATATCTATAAACCCATCAAATGACTGTACTTTATCAAATGCAAATAATAAATCGGTGACCTGGTGGTCTAGGGGTAAGGTGTCATAGACTTGTGTGCTGAGGTCTGGGATTAGATCCTCGGTCCCGGCACAGATTTATCTGATTGCCAAACCCTTCCTTTACCTCTGACAAGACATCTTGTGAATGTGGGGAATGCCAAGTCTCCACCGTTGTTCGGATTCCACGTTAAACTGTAGGTTCTCCAGTTCATCTTTCAATCACCCTACCATTACACATTAGCGTAAGTGTGTATAACCCAAATGGGTAGTAAGACGGGGTGTTAATAGTTATAATAATAAAACAATCAAACCAATTATATTAATGAAAGTAAATTCCTTTTTCCAACATTGAAATGTTAGTTTCCTGTAGACCGACTGTGATAGCATTATGGTGGCGTATTCTACTGCACTGCAGCACATTACTCGAGTAACGTAAATTTGGGGTTTTTAGGAATATGGAATTGAATCCTATCACTAAGTGAATACTTACTGTTGTTAATTATCTGCACACTATTTGATGCTAAATTTAGAATAATAACTGTAATTGAATTTAATAACTGTCCGGGAAAATGTGGCCCCCTGGAATGGGAGGCCCGGGGCGATTGCCCCCCTCACCCCTTAGACGTAGCCCTGGCTCTTGTTGGAGAGTCCACTGACACACACTTCACTTAATGTGACTGTCCTGCTGTGACACGACACTTGTAGACTAGGGGGCCTATGTGATGTTTTAACCTAATGATGTTCCTGTTGCCTGCAGCGCTGTTGTCGGTCTCTTGCGGGCCAATCTTGTACCACCTGTGGGACTGTATCAAAGGTAAACGTCTCTTCACCCCCCCTGATAGATAGAAGGGGATGTTGAGCTTGGCTTTTATTGGCAACTTGGGTTAGATTTGATTTATTTGCTTGGCTTTCCTTGGTCTTAGACCAATGACACCTCCCCCTGTACCATCACCAAGACGTGATACCACACCTGCATGGAAACGTTGCCATCTCCCCAGTGAGTTCGAGTGCAGGGATGGTCTTTTTGTGGTTATTAGTGTGGTCTGTATGTATGTGTGTGTGTGTTAACATAGGAGTTGTGAGCTTGTAGACTCGGATATTTGCGAGTCATATAGGTTGTAGACTATCATCAATGTTTATTAAGTCCCTCCTTCTCCGATTGGGCTGTTACAAATCCGGGGACACTATACTTCTACATTCAAAACACGTGGATAATACATACCTACTCCCCTAGGACTCGAACCAAACACTCTCAAAGTTGGCATCTTACTTGGTTGCGCTGTATGCCACTGAAAATGGTGACTCACTGGAGGGAGAGGAGGGGGTTCCTACTCTCGTGCAACGCAGCCAACCAAACAACGTGGATGGTTGAGGACAAACAGAGACGTCTGTGCATTGATTTTTTTTCTATCCCGAATCGGTTTGTTCCAGCCATAAAATTATTCACAAACATTTTCTTTTACTGTACGGACACCATTTTTACCGGCCTTCGTGAAATGTGTGGTAATTTTCTTCTTCATTTGCTTTGAGGCAATTTTCCATTGATGTTGGCAAATAAACTTCTCTGGCAGCACTCTATAACGTAAAAACAGAGGAGTTGTTTGAAACTTCATTCTTTACCGCAATGCGGATCAATGATTACCCGAAAAGAATGGACATCTTACGTCAGCGTTATTTTTTTTTATGTCAAACGCTCTACAGGAACTTTTAGCCTACTTCAAGAAATATTTAGAAATAAAACAAAATGTTCAACACAGTCCCCGCCTCGGATTGAAATGGCATTATTAATTCACCTCCATCCATTAAAGAAAGTCGTAGCTGTGAAAACTGGGATTTTACTGCTGGTAAATGGAGGCATATAACTCGTCTGAATGATATCAGATGATTGAAAACTAATATGTGTTTTTGGCTCACTTTTTGATGCTGATTCCAAAACTGTTCTTAATTTTATTCTATCTCGTACAGGTTTTTCCACAATCGACCCCGAGTCTACTTCCAACATATATGGCTGAGAGCTATATATGTGTCATTAGGTAATATGTATTGTTGGAGGGAAATTTCGCAATACAGACCCGTAAGTTTTTAGGTTGGCACAACTGCTGATGCTGCTGGATGTCCTTGTCTGACCTTGGAAGTGTTTTGACTCTCAGACGCTTACATTTCCAGAGTTGTTTTCATTGAATCTCGTTATTCTGATTGCAGTTATAGTTGCAGTCTTACAATGTCTACACGCAAGTGTGTGTGAACAATCCTAATATTTTTGTTACATTTGTGGAAAGTATGTAATGCTTAATAAAAGAACGGCCATAACAGACTTGCTGAAGAAAGCTTACTATGCTTATTTTAAAATGAAACTTAGTGACCAGGATATCGCTTGGGTGCCAAAGACAGTTTGCCGCTATTTTGTTGAGAGGTTAATGTTATGGGCAAAAAGGTAAGAAAACGTGCATGATTTTTGCAATTCCCATGTTGGGGAGGGGGCCCAAAGATCACCTTAATGAACGTTACTTCTGTTTGGTTAATGTTCAGTGGTGCTATTCGAAAAATAAGAAGCAAATTGTGTATTAAAGAATTCCTTCAGCCATTAGGCCAGTTCCACATGGAGAAGACCTGCCTATCCTTCTTTCTCCGCCCGTTTTAGAGAACATGGCAGAAGATTATGTCGAAAGTGAACGTGATGTAATCTCTGAAGCCGATAGTGATTATGTTTACAAGCCTGAAGACGACTTTACTCCACAAAGTTTCTGTTAGAGGAGAACTTTATGATCTGGTACGTAATCTGAATTTGCCTAAGGAATCTGCAGAACTACTTGGCTCCCGGCTCAAAAGTAAGAATCTTCTGGCACCAGGAACACATATTTCATGTTACATACACAAAGGACAATAACTAGTTCCTTTATTCTAAAAAACAATTCCTTGCCTTACTGCAATAACATAAACGAATTAATGCACTTCTTTGGCATTGAACATGATCCCCCTCGTTGGAGACTTTTTATTGACTCATCCAAGAGAAGCCTCAAAGGCGCGTCACTGCATAGTGGGAATCTGTATGGGATTTTCCTGTGGCCCATTCTGTTGAAATGAAAGAGACATTCAAGAACATGGAGGTACTGTTAACAAGTATCCAGTATGAGGAACACAAATGGCTAATCTGTGGTGACTTCAACGTTATAGGAATTCTATTAGGACAACAAGCTGGGTAGACGAAACTACCTTGCTTTCTATGTGAATTGGACAGTCGGTAAAGGCAAAGCATTGGAGTGTGAGAGTTTGGCCAGAGCGAAGGAATTTTGGGCCTAGAACTAAAACCATCTTGCATGAACCTCTTGTAGACCCCCCAAAAAGTCTGGCTTCCACCACTACACATCAGATTGGCCTTTATGGAGCGGTTTGTATGGGCTCCGCCACAAGATGGGACCTGCTTCAAAGTACCTTTCTATAAAATTTCTCTTCGTCACACAAGAAAAATTGAAAGCTGGAATTTTTATTGGTCCACAAATCCGCAAACTGATGAAGGACGAAGATTTTGAGAAAACGATGAATGAGAAAGAGAAAGACGCATGGACCGCCTTCCAATCTGCTACAAAAAACTTTCTAGGGAATAACAAAGATCTAAATTACAGGAATATTGTTGAAACAATGTTGGAAATCTTCAAGAAGTATGGTTTTAACATGAGTATAAGAGTTCACTTTCTTCACTCCCATATCGACTACTTTCCGGAAAATCTGGGACATCATAGTAAAGAGCAGGATATTAAGGATATGGGGAAGAAGTATTAGGGGAAATGGAATGAAACTATGATGGCCGACTACTCTTGGAAGTTGAAGAGGGACAGTAAAGTTGGCGTATCTGCAAGGAAGTAAAAAAAAACGCTTGAAAAGTAATGCAACACTGGTTGCTTTTTGTTTTGTTACAGAGTAGTCACGAAAGTATTAGGGTAGTTCTTTACAATATTAAAAAAAATGCGTTTGTAAAAAAGAATATTGTGTTTAAAATCGGTATCGTCTTGAAAACATAACCTCTTAATTTGTGTAAAAACCTGACGTGATAGAAAAAAATGGAAGTCATTTCTAGAATTAGCATAAAAAATAGATTCAAGAACACCTACTTTTGATAAATAATCTTGAGAAAAAATTTCAAAAATGCAGACTAGTGTTATGGATGCTTGAAAACGTTTTTTTTTAAATCCAATACGTGTTGATACTTTCCGCGGTGGAGTCGTCAGTCATGTTGTGTGGATCTTGTACGTTCCCGCCATAGCCCCCGGAACCAGAAGAACCGGAACACACTGGTCACCGCTCCGAGGCATGTGTGTTCCCGACCATTCGCATGCTACTAACTATGTGCTGAATGTGTGATAGTTGACATCACCAGACGTGAGTTCGGGTCAGCTTTTATGTCTAAGAACATGTATGGCTCAAATATAAATAAAATATTTTTTTAGTAGATACGTTTAGTTTAATTTTCTTAACCATCATCATCACCCATCTCCAGCCTGTGGCTAGGCCAGTTTAGTAAAATGCCTCCATCTTCCACTTTCTTTCCATCATACTTCCTCTTTTAATTGATTCCATTCTTCTCCTCTCACTTGCACACTTATTGTTACCTGCTCCTCCCAGCTCTTTCTTGACGTCCCTGGTGGTCTTTTTCCTACACACTTAAGTTCCATCGTTTTTTTTGCATCCTCCCTTTTTTCCATCCTCATTACATGCCCTTACCGTCTCATCCTTGTTTCCTCTACTATCTCATGTACGCCAACATCCTCCTTACATGCCCTTACCGTCTCATCCATTGTTTCCTCTACTATCTCATGTACGCCAACATCCTCCTTAAATGCCCTTACCGTCTCATCCTTGTTTCCTCTACTATCTCATGTACTCCAACATCCTCATTACAAGGCCATACCATCTCAGTCCTGCTTCCTCTACTATCTCATGTACTCCCTATACCCCAACTCTTACCCGGATAACTTCATTCCTAATCTTGTTTCTCCTCGAGGCAGCTAACATTCTCCTCCACTTTCCTAGCCTCTCTTACATTCATTGTACATGTTTCTGCTGCATATGGGACAATTTGTACAAAGTATGCCCTGTACAATACTTCTGTACATCTCTTATCCATAGCAAGTCTCTTACACACTTATATAACAACTCTCCCTGCTGTCCATCTTCTCAATAGATCCTCTCTACTTCCATCTTTCACCTCAACCACACTTCAAAGATATTTTACGTTCTGTATTTTCTCAGCTCTACTCTATCCAATTTTACAGCTTTACTATTATTGGTTCATCCTAACCTAAGACCGGAAGTAAACAGGCATCCCCATATCACTACGCGAAAGACATACATGATTGGTGGAGCACCAGTTCAATATTTTTTAACAGGTACGACCATGTATAGTCAGTATCATAGAAAAGTAGGTCACTACGAATTTTTGTATTTTCTAATACTTTTAAATGTCCTGTATTCTGTTTAACAAAAACTCAGGCCAGACTCGGAAAAGGCCATACATAGACGGGAAGCACTCAACACCCACAACCGTCACTTTGACACTGCCGAGATGAACTGTCGACTGACCGTTGCAGACTTGAGGTTAACATATGATAAGGACTGTACAATGGTGTCTCTCTGCGCTGATTGGTACTCGAATAGCCCTTGCAAAACTTAAAGTATAATTTCTAAATCAAATGAAGGGATAATTTTAGTTGAAATAATGTTATAATCTTATTTTAAAACAAGTTTAATACAAAGAAAAGGAGGGACTATTCATTGAAAGGATACCATTGAAGACCGTTCATTAGCAAATCAGAGCTTAGGCTTCCACGTGGCTTTATTTACATCAGGTCTCAGTTTAGGGTGAATCGATAATAGGTATTAGACCTACCCTTTTCCTTGACATTACTATTACTTCACACTTTGCCATTCTACACATGGTAATATTAACAGTTTTTTAAAAATCTGTCATTAGTATCACGTAATTTGACCAGAAATGTTTCTCATCCTTTAAAAAGTTTTTGATAGAATCGCCATAATGTCCTTGATAGATATTCGACATCTGTTGATATCACCAGGTGAATAAAATTAAACTAAACGTAGCTGCCAGAGCACAATCTGCTTTATTTTGGCCAAAAACTGTTTTTTAATAAAATTTTCAAAAACGCGAATTTAAACCCTCTTTATCTTCAATCTCAATATAACACTAGCTTCAAGAAGTTACTGGTAAAACAGATTAGATTGCTTAACTTACAAGTAGAGTTATCAGAGTCAGGTACCACACCTAAACTACCAACCTACTTCAGCACCGCACGCGGTATAGTAGTTTCAACCTTTCCTGGACTCAAACCAGTGTCTATCTAAGGAGCGGAGGTTCGTCAACGTCTGGATAGTAAACCACCTGATCGTGGCTGAGGTTTGCCTCAATGGTTCACTTATCCACCTGTTGTTATTTGCCCTCGTTAAACCACCTGATCGTGGCTGAGGTTTGCCTCAATGGTTCACTTATCCACCTGTTGTTATTTGCCCTCGTTAAACCACCTGATCGTGGCTGAGGTTTGCCTCAATGGTTCACTTATCCACCTGTTGTTATTTGCCCATGTTAAACTTTTGTATCGTGAAACGGACAAGTGATTGACGCTGTCCGGTTCGAGGTATGCGCTAACCTCTGGCATAGTTTGATCTTCTTTAGCTCATGCTTTGATCTCACATAAAGGCGGAAGTGTACGCTTAGGATTATTTCTCAATAATTTGTAACAGGGTTGATACACCTTTTACTAACACGTTAGAAAATAAGATGTTTTAAGCAGCCTTGTAGGCAGCAACGGTGTATTGAAAGGTTAATAACCAGCTAGCCGATATTTGATTTTTATCAACAAAAAAGTAGATATATTTTTTTAAAATTAGTAATTTTCTCAGTGAGTATGGACCTTGTCGTTCTAAGAGGATAATAAGACAGTTAATCTTTTCTGTACTAAGTTATTGAGACTATTATTTCCTGTAGGTTTGACATCTACTTGAGCCGTAAAATGTGGCCATGTTGAAATACAGGTTTGAAATGTAACGAAATTGTGTTCTATATTTTATTTTAATTTGCCATCATCTGTTGTATTCATTATTCTTTTTATAAGGGGGGGGAGAGATTAGGGAGGGATGCAATTTACATAATACCCTTAAAATGACGGGATGGAATTTAAATTTTTAAAAAATGGAAACTGGATGGAATTTACCGGAACCGAATGAAACGCTCTCATGTGTTAACAAGCCATGAGTTAAAAAAAATAACTCTTAATAGAAAACGTACTTAAAATAAAAATACTTCTTTATGATATATTACTGTGTAACTGTAGAATCTTAAAAAAAAATCTTGTGCGATAATTGTGGACATAAATAAAGATTTCAACTTTCCAAGACTCTTAGGCGTCACTCTTGAAATATATTGGACTTATGATGATAGGGAGATCAGGGTTTGAATCCCGGTCGGTTTACTAAGTGGTTTTTCCTAAATGTTTTTCCTCTCTCCATCCACGGAAATGCGAGTAAACTTCCTATACGTTTAACACTCTTGCTTCCCTAGAACATTATCTTAATTATTATAGATATTTATGTACCCAAAACGGGTAGTAATACCTGGCGCTAGACAATATACTGTAAATATAAATGTCCTTATATTTTTATGGCGCCCCTAGGTAACTATCACAGCACCCTCTTTTAGAACCACATATGAAGACCATACACTATTTCTAAGAAACGTAATGCATGCTTCTGTTGGGACATGCTCTTAATTTAAATTATATCATGCTTCAGCATCGCCTATAGTGTGATAACCCATCATCATCAACCGTTTCCAGTCTGTGGCCGGCTCAGTTTAGTAAAATGCCTCCATCCCCTTCTATCCTGCCATCATTCTTCTTCCTTTAATTATTTTAATTTATTTCCTCTCAACACACTTTCTGTCATCTTCTTCTTACATCTTTTTATTGAAATCCCTTGTGGTATTTTTCCTAACCCTTCCATAATTTTCTTTGACACCCTTTCCCTCTCCATCTTCATTACACGCCCATACCATCTCAATATTCCTTCCTCTACTATCTCGTGTACTCCAACATCCTCATTACATGACTATACCATCTCAGTCTTGCTTCCTCTACTGTCTCATGTACTCCAACATCCTCATTACATGACCATACCATCTCAATATTCCTTCCTCTACTATCTCGTGTACTCCAACATCCTCATTACATGGCTATATCATCTCAGTCTTGCTTCCTATACTATCTCATGTACTCCAACATCTTCATTACACGCCCATACCATCTCAATATTCCTTCCTCTACTATCTCGTGTACTCCAACATCCTCATTACATGGCTATACCATCTCAGTCTTGCTTCCTCTACTATCTCATGTACTCCAACATCCTCATTACATAGGCTATACCATCTCAGTCTTGCTTCCTCTACTATCTTATGTACTCCAACATCCTCATTACATGGCTATATCATCTCAGTCTTGCTTCCTTTACTATCTCATGTACTCCAACATCCTCATTATATGCCCATACCATCTCAATATTGCTTCCTCTACTATCTCATGTACTTCCTGTACCCCTATTCTTTCTTGGATAACTTTATTCCTAATCCTGTTTCTCCTCGTGACAGCTGACATGCTCCTCACAAACTCTATTCCCATGGCCTCCACTTGCCTAGTCTCTCTTACATCCATTGTCTATGTTTCTGCTACATATGTGATAATAGGTACAAAGTACGCCCTGTCCAACACTTCCTTACAGTTTAAGGGACTTCTCCTCTCCATAGCAGGTCTCTTACACACCAATAGAAGAACTCTCCATAGCAGGTCTCTTACACACCAATAGAAGAACTCTCCATAGTAGTTCTCTTACACACCAATAGAACAACTCTCCATAACAAGTCTCTAACACACCTATAGAACAACTCTCCCTGCTGTCCTCTTCTCGTTAGATCCTCTCTACTTCCACCTTTCACCTTAATCACGCTTCCAATATATTTTCACTGTACGTTTTTCAGCTCAACTCCATCCAACTTGATAGCTTTACTAGACCTTGTTATCTTCCTTGTTATTACCACGTGTGATAGCTGCTAGTATCTAATTGTTACTGTCCACGTTACTGTCGTTGCAGTGACGAAACTGCGGGAACATTGGGACGAGACCAACTCCAAGGTGATGCAGCGCAAGACGCAGTTGGACGCCATGTTGTCGGACAGTCAGCGCTACGAGGCCAAGCGGCAGGAGGTGGAAGCTTGGCTGGGACGCATGGAGACACGCCTGGAGAGAATGGGCGCCGTGGGACATACGGCTGACGTCCTGGAGGCACAGCTCAGGGAACAAAAGGTGGGTGGGGGAGGTGGAGTTTAGGGGGGGGGGCATACACGAACAAAAATAGATGGGCATTGGCCAGGGAACTGACCCACATCCATGGTACATCTTTTTTGTTTAAAAAAATATATGTAATTGTGCAAATATAAGATTTTAAATATTTAATTGATTCAAAGGTTTTATAATGAAACTGTTTAAAATCAAATCCGAACCTCGTATTGAGCTAAATAATGTTAATTGATTTTTGAATCGAATCATATTATAAATATTGGCCATAAAAACTTTGTTGGAACAATGAATAGTCAGGTAAAATAAAGTTTAAATATGGCCACGTGATGAATCTGAAATTTTATGCATTGTTTCTTTAGTTATAGTTTGATAATTATTTAATTGAAGTTTATATGAAAAATCAAATTATTCAAAAGTTTAACTTTTGTGTTCTAGTCTTGAAATATATTCCATCTAATCCGAATATGGTATCTATCTATTTGGACTATAAATTTCTAATCCTATTCAAATATTAAGAGATAAAACTTTGAATCAAATACAAATCTAGTTCAGATTTAGGCTAGGTTTCTTAATTTTTCAGCATATGTTGGCTTACCTATTTTGACGATAATGTTAGTAATGTACATAATAGATCTATTTATACTTTTCTACATTTTTTATATAGCTTTAATCTCAAGCCATGATTAAAAATGTTTACAAATAAATTTATATATATATATATATATATATATATATATAATCTAAATTAATAAAATAAAAAGTTTGTTGGTCTCTCGTGAGCATTGCACCCTATCTACCGCAAGAATTGGTATTACATTTTAAAATCTAGTAGCCCCCACGCACAAACATAGGCACCTCATAACATGAATTTTAAAATTCGATCTAAAAAAAATATTTAAAAACTACCCAAAATCCATCTCGAACAACCTCAGGTACTTCAACAAGTTAAAATAAATTTTAATTTTCGCTAAAGGATTATGAAAAAGTGGATCTACAGTATATATTATACTTCAATAGCAGATATAAGCATATTATATTTTTTACTTAAAGTTTATATGTGTCTGATTTATGTTGTGTATATATGAGCTCCAATTAACTTTCAATGGCACATGTGGACGTTTCAAACAATCCCAACAAACCGTACTCTTGGTGTCAGCGGCGGGATCGTCCTATACTGACTCTAAGGAACCCTCACAACAGTGAAAGCTGAGGGATTTGAGGATTCCCCACTAGCTTTATAGTAAGTTAATCGTGCGCTGATGTTTATGGAGTGAACTGTGAATACCCAACTTATAATACCAAGTGTTCTGATGACATTATTGTCTGTTCCATACCTCAGTCGTACCACGCAGAACTACATCAGTACAAACACCACATAGAACTGTTCAACCAGTTGACCCAGAAGCTGATTGCTGTTTATCAACAGGACGACACCTCTAGAGTCAAAAAGATGACGGAGACCATCAATCAACGCTACAACAATCTCAACACTAGGTAGGTACAGCGGCATTGCGTGTGGTTAGTACCTTGCCTTAGCTAGTAGTTAATATATAAGGTGACATAGGGAGGGAGGTGGGTATGGTGCAACGGCTGTCCATGCACTCGTTCTCCGTAGCAGCCACATGTAAACATAAATACATTACAGTATAAACTTGACTTGCTTAGAGTAGAATATTTTTCATCCTTTTACTCATGTGTAGGGACCCTAGGGCGTAGATATGGGTGACCTGGTGGTCTAGGGGTAAGGTGTCAGACTTCTGTGCTGACGGCCGGGGTTCAATCCTCGGTCCCGGCACAGATTTATCTGATTGCCAAACCCTTCCTTCACCTCTGACAATACATCTTGTGAATGTGGGGAATGCCAGGCCTCCACCGTGGTTCGGATTCCACGTTAAACTGTAGGTCCTCCATTTCATCTCACAATCACTCTACCATTACACATTAGCGTAAGTGCGTATAACCCGAACGGGTAGTAAGACGTGGTGCTAATAATAAATAAATAGGGCGTGGATTGTTCTGAAGGTAATGTCATGGTCAGATAAATTAAAAGGCTCAATATTTTTTTTTATTCAGGAATATTTGGACTCTTTCTCTCCTTACTACCTACTTCCTTTACCGTTTTATCCGATATTGGGGTAAGCACCCCCTCAGGAATGTGGAGTTTCTAGTGAACTCGTTGAAAGGGCGCCTGTCACTAGCATTTGTTCAGTGTTCGCGCCATCCTTATCGACATCTCACTCGGCGATGTTCACTCCATGTAGAGCAGTTTACTTGTCACGTAATTAGCTTAGCGATGTAATCCCTCTGTAATTAGTCTACGCGCCGCTCATTAAGATGTGACTTCCAATTACTCAACTTTATACTTTCTTTATGTGACGTGTGATACATTCCCCCTTGAAATTTCAACCCCGCAGCACAAAACAACCGGAAGAGAGAGTTTGCTTTTAGATCGATTTTTTTTATCACCGCCTCTTATTATCTGTTAATATTATACACATTTATGATAATTACTCTTATGGGATAAGGATGAGGAAAGAAGCAATTTAGAGGTGATATACCCGCATTTGCTTGGAGGGAGAGTTTGAAACCATTTAAGAAAAACTACTCTCAGTAGACCCTAACCTGGATCTCCTCGTTATCAGCAGGCCAGTCTAACACGAGAGTGGTACCTTAAACCAGGGGTTCCCAAACCTTTTAGACCAAAGAAGACCATGCACCAGAAAAATATACATGCTAGAGCTCTCGCCCTCCACGTAAATGTATGTAAACTGTTTCCTTCCCCATACGAGTAACAATCATACATGTGTATAACCTGAACAGGTAGTAAGACGTGAAGATAGAAACAAAATTATTAATTATCTATATTCAATAACAACAGAAAACTTTACGAGTCATTTAGAACCTAATACTTAAATAAATATTCAAAGAAAAAAAAAATATTTCACATCTATTCCCTTGTACATAAAAGTCCACTTGCAAAATTCAAACTTTAAATCATTATATTTTTTATTAGTGGCTCAAGTGGGTTTGTTTTCGATCACATAGAGTTTCATTATTTGGAGTTAAGGTTGTCACATGTAAGAACAGATCATCTTTTAGATCTAGTCTTTGTAGCGGTATACAAAGAAAAACGTTTGCTCAAAAATATCAGTTATGTTGTCGCGAAACACACACAAAACTTCAAATTTTGTTTCTTTATTTTAGGGTATTCCATAGAAATTTCATTCAAAATTTTTATAATTCTCTTAACCCGTGATATGTATATATATATATATATTCTATAATAAGTTAGAATTTCTAGAATTTTGTTTCTTTATTTCAGGGTATTCCATAGAAATTTCATTCAAAATTTTTATAAGTCTCTTAACCCGTGATATATATATATTCTATAATAGGTTGGAATTTATAGAATTTAGTTCTTTCCTTCTTAAATACAATTCATTGACACTGGCAGATTTTATGGGATATTGTCAAAGACAAATAATATTATAAAATTATCTCATGGAGCTTGAGATAAATATTGAGTAGAACAGTTTGAAAAACGGTACATTAGATTGCCGATGACTGGGAGATAGGGGTTTGAATCCAGGTCATGTGTACTGAGTGTGGTTTATCCTAAATGGTTTTCCACTCTCCACGGAAATGTGTGTACAATTTCTCTAAATTTAACCTTACTCATCCCCAACACTACCGCAATTAGTATGTAGGCTATGTATACAACCAGAACGGGAAATAAGATGCGGTGTTATTTAAAAAAAACAACTAAAGTTGGAAGTTGTTTCACATCTGAAATGAATTTGATCCCTCGTTGCCCCTGTACCGGTGATCACGTGAACAGAGTTGTCAAATAGAATCTAATTTGTCTTGCTCCTGACTGTGGAGGTCAGAGCTCGAATCCTTCGAGGTTGTACTGAGGTGATTTTTTTCCCCTTCTTCTTTATATGTTTTTTCACTCTCCCTCCACGCAAATTAGATTAAATTTACCTTCATCGTGGTGTAACGCGGCGCTCAAAAAATAACCCCTTATTTCCCATAAAACTGAGGAAAGTAATTTTACTAACTCTTTGATTATTTTATCACTAACTAGCATAAATACACGGTTTTTTCCTGGGGTAACCGCGCGATGAAATGCGTGTTTAGCCCGGGCAATGTTTTTCCTTGCTTCAGGCAGACAAAAAAAAAAGTCTCTTAATTTTATTTCTTTTGACAAAGTTTTTAATAAATCAAACATATCTGATATAAAATTTAAAATTCCAGCTTTTAGATGCACCTGTCCGTACACAGGGGCTACTAATGTTTAGATTTCACACCTCTATATGGTGTAGATATCACGGAATGCTCATTACAGACAAACTATTCATTTTATTAATATAGATGGGCCATGAAATGCCAAAGGCGAGTCTCTTAACACCCACAACTTATCACCAGTCAAGAGCTATCCCCATTTAATCATATTATTGGGATAGTGACGAGCAGCTAAAATTAAGAGGAAATGTACCGGGATTGTATTAGAGAAAGAGGGGGAAAAAAGTTAAGAAACAACATCCTTAGTATAACTACCCAAGGTGCCTGACCTCCGTGTCACCGTGAACAAGACTAGATGAGGCTGACATATTTTTGGCATGCCCACCTGTGTGGCGGTCAACCCTAACCGAGAGCCTGTTTTGGGCTTACTCCAGTCGTCCTGCGATCAAGTTCAGTATATTAGGAGTTCACTAGAGTCCATTGTTTTCGCTCCCCCAGTATCATCAACCGCGGCAAGCTGCTGCACTCCGCGATGAACTCCCTGCACAACTTCGACCGTTCCCTGGACAAGTTCCTGGCCTGGCTGTCGGAGGCAGAATCCTCCATGGAAGGGGTGGAGTCGGAGGCGGACAGATTGGGGACCAGGAGGGACCAGGGGGCCCTCAGACAACCCACACACCAGCTCAAGGTAAGTGAACACATCTCGGGGTATAGTGAGTCGGAGAGGTCAGGGAGAGGGTTTGGTGGAGCCAGCTACTGTGACATTTTTATGGAGACGGGGAGCCGGTGTGTGTGTGTCTGTTCCTCTATCCCTCTCTAAACACGTGACGTGTCTGTTCCTATACCCCTCTCTAAACACGTGATGTATCCGTCCCTCTATCCCTCTCTAAACACGTGATGAGTCTGTTCCTCTGTCCCTCTATTCCCCCTCTATAAACACGTGACGTGTCTGTTCCTCTACCCCTCTATTCCCCCTCTATAAACACGTGATATGTCTACCCCTCTATTCCCCTTAATTAAGCATGAGCTCTCTCTCCAAGTAATTAATGGTATATGCTAGTGTTAACAAATTAGTATCCTTGGTTCTTTAAATTGTAACATTCTATTATGAATTTAAAAAAATTGATAACATAAACTGATTTATTTGTAAAATCAGAAAAAGTGAATAAAACATTTTTCCGGATAAGTTTTACGGCATTGAATGTTGTTGCTCCACCAACAGAGTTTAGTCCCGCAGATGCATGTGATGAAAGTAACTTAACTTGCCCCTGGTAGTGGTCCAGGTAACTTATGGGTGAGTTAAATATAGTCCTACTCACAGGAGAATAATACAATCTACACAAAAACATGTCTTGGGGAGAACTGGCCGGTTCCAAGCGGCCCGGCCCTTAAGGACGCTGCCTCCCTGTGATTTATCAGGGAAATGAATTTTACATTTATTCAGCAAATTTTAAATACATAACATTGAAATAAAAACCCTTGAATTTTTAAATAATTCTAAAAATTGTCTTATGGTGTCACAAAATTATTATTTTTTATCTTGAAGTAGTTATTTTGTAAACATATTTTTTATAAATCATCTACAACTTAGGCTATTTGACTTGCTCATGAAAATGGCTTGTAGGAATCTTTCTGCCGGGATGTAGATTGGAGAAACCTGTTGTAGCAGATGTCTATATATATAATAGGAAACAAGAAAATGTAATTTTAAAAAATCAAGCAATTTTTTTTCGAGGTTTAAATAGTATAGTAGTGTGTGTATAAACTCGTCAAAGGAAGAGGGGAAGTGTTATCAGTAGATAAACAAGATACCTCTCATGCCGGATTCACATATGAAGCTACATTACACAATGCTATACTTTGCTGTGCTATACTATGTTTTAAGATCACTAGGCAAGTATTCAAACGAACATGTTCACATATTATGCTGTGCTGTGCTATGCCGTGCTATGTGAGTGAAATCGTGGATCGGGCAATATTTACATTTCACTCGTGTTATGTTTTGTTCTGCTCATGCAAACAACGGACAGTTACCCACCTCTTTCCGACTAATCACACATAATCAATGTGACCTTAAAATGTATGCATGGGTTTCTTTTAGTAATTTTGTGTTGTTGGATTATCGTTCCAGAAAATGGCTTAACTCCCCGAAAGTTAACCTCTTACGGCATATGTCATGTACCCAGAATAGGTTTGCCAACCCTCCCGAATTGGGCGGGAATCTCCCGGAATCATGACTACTCTCCCGTCTTCCCGGAATTCCTATTCAGGAGTTATATATTTCCCTGATTTCACAAGAAATAACCAAAAACCTTTTTTGGAACGTTGCCTTCCGTGTTTGGATAAGTGGTATATTTTTGAAGGCTCTAGTATCAAAAACGTGTCTATTTGGTCTTTAAAGAAACCCTATTGGATAGGATAATGTTCAGAAACTTACTGAAACCCTTCACCTAGAAGTTGAGAACCACGAGCAACCATACGTTGAGTTATTTATCCTTAGAGAAGTTCAGAATACTCTCACTGCCATTGAACAAGTGGACATGAGGTGGGTTGCTTTCTTTAGAGCAACTTGTAGGGTTGGACTGTGTCAACGAGTTAAGGAAATCTTGTCTTAAGGAAATCTTGTCTCGTTCGCCATGAGCTTTTAAACGCTGAGCTCCAAGTCTGCCATAACTGCCAGCTATCATGTTTTGAATTCCACAAGTTGTTTTTTTGTTAAAAAAAAAAAAAATATTTTTTTTATTTAAAAAAAATGGCATCTGCTTGTAGGGTTCAGAAATATAAATTTAAAAAGTAAAGTTTGATATAAAAATACTTTTTGATAAGCTTGTATGCTGCAACTCATATTAGTTATGTTTCATTTGATAGTTGAAATAAAATTCTGGTTGCATTATAAGATTGTTCACTCTCTTGAACCCGTGGTTTTTTATCTCCCGAAATTGCATGTTATAGAGTCGGCAAACCTAACCCCACAACCGTCTAGTTTCTTCGCCCTCTATCTTTGCTGCTGCTAGCAACAACCTTTCCTCTATAAAAGGTCATGTTGTCTCTAAAACCACAAAATACTCTACTAAACCTTTCAAAGTATAGCATAGTACAGCTCACTGTGTGAAACACAAGAAAACAAATGTCACGTAGCATAGTTTTATGTGTAAACCCAGCATCAGGGGGAATTTCTCATTTTCTAGCTCTCTTTCTATTTTGTACATTTGTGTCCAAGTGTGATATTGCTTAGAGTGCTTAGTTTCTTAAAACTAAGATGCAGCCTGCTTCGCAAAATAGCTTTTAAGTCTCCAGGCAGGTAGTATCGTTAACATACATTCATAAATACCCCTGAAGCTTGAGTATCAGTGCAAGATGAAGGTGGGAGGTGAAGTGTTTATTGTTTTATTATTAGCAATTTTAATCCCATGGCCATTTAACTACATTATCCACAGCTAAGCCGCTATTCATTATACTTCAAATATCCATTTCTACTTTCTACTCACATGAGCAAGAATGGCCCTCCACCCGCTACTTGTGTAGACAGGGGCGTCACGCCACGCTGCAGGGTGGTTCGGAAGGGTTTAATGTTGGGGAAAAGCTTGAGAGTTTGTAATTTGGCGCAGAGTCGAGGTCTTATATGAGTTGGGGAGTTCTAGAAACTATTACTCTGTAGCGCAGTAATTTTGATCACGAAATTTCACCACCGCAGACTTGTGCAGACAAATTTTAGATTCCTCAACTGTCGTCTCCTAACTCTTCTGAAGTTCTCAACTTCATAACTCACCAAACATTTAAAGGAGATACTTTGAGTATTAGATTGCATAGAGAGCTTAGTTAATCGAGTTGGCTAGTAGCGTCGCTGATCTTCCGTTTTAAGACTACTACTACTACTACTATTACTACTACTACTACTACTACTACTACTATTAGATAATAGTATCCTTAAGAAAGTTAACTAATGTTTTAAGTTATTATAATAATAATATTTAGCACCGCGTCTTACTACCCATTCGGGTTATACGCTTTAAGTACTAATTACGCTAATGGATTAGGAATTGGGTATGTTGAATTAGAGGAAGTGAACCCGCATTTGCGTGGAGGGAGAGTGGAAAACCATTTAGGAACCCCCTCCTTCCAGTTCACCCGACCGAGATTCGAACCTCGATATCCCCGTCCTCAGCAGTCGAGCTCAACACGACAAGCGCGTTAGCCAACTACGCCACCGAGGTGGGTAATGTTTTAAATTGATCACTTGATAAAGCCTCGAGCTCTTACGAGCCAAAACTTGTTAGTTTCCTTAAACACACTGAGGAGTGAGGGTGGTGTGCAAGAAGTTGACTAAGTAAATGCTTAGTGGACACCAGTGTAGGTTTGCTCGCGTCATGGTGGAGAGAGTGTGTGCTCGGGACCACACTAAGCAGTCGCTATATGTTCTTGCATACTACCGGGAATGTCAAAACAAATAACACTTGTAACTTTAAAAAACCTATCATTTACAAATAACCTCTGTGGCCATGCTATCTAAGGTGTCAGTCACTCTAGACTAAGACTGCCGATGACAGGGAGATTGAGGTTTGATTCTCGGTCAGGTGTATTTACAAAATGGTTTACCACTCTCTTTCCACACAAATACGGGTACACTACTTATAAATATAATATCAATAATCCCTAAAATTATTATCGTAATTAGTACATAAGTATTTAACCCGAATGAGTAGCAAGACGCATAGCTAAAAAAAACAACCAATTAATGCCTCAAATTTTACAATTTTCTCAGTAAATAATTCCCTGGCACCCCTGTTATTGGGGTACTCCATACTACCATAGTGATATCTCATGGCGTTCTCATTACTCAATGGAACTTTGAATTAAAATGTAATCAAAACAATCATCTAGATTTGAATGGATAGCCATATAAAGTAGTTGCGACGGTCCAGACAAACCGGCCCACCTGGATATATCCCGTTGTCCCAGTCCACCCCTGGACTCCAGTACTCCAGTTTGTATGTTATGTTGTTCTCCCAGTCCACCCCTGGACTCCAGTACTCCAGTTTGTATGTTATGTTGTTGTCCCAGTCCACCCTTGGACTCCAGTTTGTATGTTATGTTGTTCTCCCAGTCCAACCCCTGGACTCCAGTACTCTAGTTTGTATGTTATGTTGTTGTCCCAGTCCACCCCTGGTCTCCAGTACTCCAGTTTGTATGCTATGGTGTTGTCCCACTCCACCCATGGTCTCCAGTACTCCAGTTTGTATGCTATGTTGTTGTCCCAGTCCACCCCTGGTCTCCAGTAATCTAGTTTGTATGCTATGTTGTTATCCCAGTCCACCCCTGGTCTCCAGTAATCTAGTTTGTATGCTATGTTGTTATCCCAGTCCACCCCTGGTCTCCAGTACTCCAGTTTGTATGCTATGTTGTTATCCCAGTCCACCCCATGGACTCCAGTAATCTAGTTTGTATGCTATGGTGTTGTCCCAGTCCACCC
Source organism: Timema shepardi (assembly GCA_902151425.1). Classification (NCBI taxonomy): domain Eukaryota; kingdom Metazoa; phylum Arthropoda; class Insecta; order Phasmatodea; family Timematidae; genus Timema; species Timema shepardi. Next base: position 148,992 of record CABFVX010000935.1, read on the forward strand.
CTGGACTCCAGTACTCCAGTTTATATGGATATTGAGGACTCGATTTGTCCTTTATTCAGTTATGTAAGTCTCTCTCGAAGTACTGCTGTTCGCTAAATGATCTCCACCACTCTCGGCGTGTTGACGAGATAAACCTGGCAGCTATTTATGGATGTTGGCCCAACTGCCTCCATTTCTTGTATTCATGTCTGGAGCCCTGCCTGCTTCTAAGAAGTGGTATGGTTCTTAGAGTGGTATTTAACACCTGTTGGGGAAGAGATTAAGAATGTTGTGGATCTTGGAGGTTTTCCAAGATAGGTCCACTCTGTCTCTTGAAGATATTGACAAGAGCAGATTACTGACTGGTTCCTACTCTGCTCTTGGGACAGTATAGTTGTGGGCAGAACAATGTAACCTCTGCTTGTAGGACAGTATAGTTGTGGGCAGAACATTGTAACCTCTGCTTGTAGGACAGTATAGCTTTGGGCAGAACATTGTAACCTCTGTGTGTGGGACAGTATAGCTTTGGGCAGAACATTGTAACCTCTGCTTGTAGGACAGTATAGTTGTGGGCAGAACAATGTAACCTCTGCTTGTAGGACAGTATAGTTGTGGGCAGAACATTGTAACCTCTGCTTGTGGGACAGTATAGTTGTGGGCAGAACATTGTAACCTCTGCTTGTAGGACAGTATAGTTGTGGCCAGAACAATGTAACCTCTGCTTGTAGGACAGTATAGTTGTGGGCAGAACATTGTAACCTCTGCTTGTAGAACAGTATAGCTTTGGGCAGAACATTGTAACCTCTGCTTGTTGGACAGTATAGCTTTGGGCAGAACATTGTAACCTCTGCTTGTAGGACAGTATAGCTTTGGGCAGAACATTGTAACCTCGGCTTGTTGGACAGTATAGCTTTGGGCAGAACAATGTAACCTCTGCTTGTAGGACAGTATAGTTGTGGGCATAACATTGTAACCTCTGCTTGTAGGACAGTATAGTTGTGGGCAGAACATTGTAACCTCTGCTTGTAGGACAGTATAGTTGTGGGCAGAACATTGTCTGATACATCACAAGGCTGTGTTGACACTAGATTGTGGTCATGTGTTTCAAAGTACTACAGTAGCCCCATGGCTTCTTTGCTGCTGACTGACAGCTCACAGCTGACTTCTGACAGCTGCTAAACACATGTTTTTGCAGGTCATATAGTTTGGCGTAGGGACACATAATTTGGTCTGGTAACTTTTCAAAGCCATCATCTGTGAGCCAGCACCAAAGAAGCCATGGTGCTACTGTAGTCATTCTCGGAATATACTGAATTGCTGTCGGGTGTTATATCGGCGCTCGAACCACGGATAGGAGAAACGAATCTATTTTCCAACGCAAATGCGGCTATATTTCCTTTCAATTCTACCTCCTCCCTAACACCCGTCAATATAAATATAATGGCAGGTATCATGGTCGGGTGGTAAGACACAGAACACACTGCTCACCCCCCTCCCCCGACCCTCGGTATTTCTGACGTGTTTGTAAACTCCGCCGCTAAATCAAGTATAATTGTTCTTCCTTCTAACGAGATGTCGTCAGTCGGTGTAATTATGTTAAGTGCCTTTGCTCGCATCCACCCGCGGCTTTCTCGTGCGGGAGAATATTTAATTGCCCTTTTATTAGTTTCTTGGAAGACGGAACATGCCCCGCCCCGTTTGGGCTCTTTCTTTAGTCCCAAGAGTCCTTATGAATATTTTAATCAAGTTTCTCTTTCTCTCAGCTCTCTCTCTCTCTCTCTCTCTCTCTCTCTATATATATATATATATATATATATATATATATATATATATATATTAATGTGTTATTTCTCTCTGACTCTCATTTCCCCGCCAACTTCAAGAGAAAATCATCATTCTAACCATTCTTTCTACTGTGAATAATGAATGAATGGATGGATGAATGGATGAATGGACAAGGGCAAGACCCGCTTCGTTGGTTGCATCGTCCAACGCGCTGCTCTCGCTGCTGATGACGGGGAGATTGAGGTTCGAATCTCGGTCGGGTATACTGATGGTGGTTATCATCAAATGGTTTCCCACTCTCCCTCCACGCAAATGCGGTTACACGCCTCCTAAATATAACCTTCCTAATATTTATTATTATGATTATTATTAGCACCGCGTCTTACTACCCGTTCGGGTTATACGCACTTACGCTAATGTGTAATGTTAGGGTGATAGTGAGATGAAATGGAGGACCTATAGTTTAACGTGGAATCCGAACCACGGTGGAGGCCTGGCATTCCTAATATTTAAAACCATTATCGTAATTAGTATATAAGCGTATAACCCGAACTGAAAGTAAGACGTGGTGATAAAAAAAATGATAATAGGAGCAGAAGAATGTGGCTACATCGACATGTTAGTTTTGTCCCTCCTCCATCTTACAATGTGCACCAGGGAGCACCATTTTAACTGATGATTATTTACAGGTTAAAAAAAAACACGTGACAGTGGCAAGTCTAGCGGTGAGAATAGTTTTGTTCATATCCACCGCGTCTTACTACCCGTTCGGCTTATATGCATACATTAATTACGCTAGTGAGATGAGGATGACTGAGGTACAGTTACAGATCAAATTTACCCGCATTTGCAAAGAAGCAGCGCAGAAAATCAAATAGGGCAACAAAATAAACGCCTCGGTACACCTGACCTAGATTTGAACCTCGATCTCATCACCGGTAATCCAGTCAGTCCAACATGAAATTGACGCATTAGACCGCGCGACCATCGATTTGTATGGGAAAATATATTGTGGATGCATCCACCAAAAAAAAGAGGGGAACATTAAACTGCCATCATTTTATTACTTCTCAAATAAATTTCACAAATTAATATTCTAGTTGTAAAAATATTTTTTTTTCTCCCTCTCGGTGACCTGGCGGTCTAGGGGTAAGGTGTCAGACTTCTGTGCTGGGTGCCGGGGTTCAATCCTCGGTCCCGGCAAAGATTTATTTGATTACCAAACCCTTCCTTCACCTCTGACAAGACGTGTATTAATCACAAATTGTGAGTGTGTGGAAAGCCATGCCTCCACCGTGGTTCGGATTCCACGTTAAACTGTAGGTCCTCCATTTCATCTCACAATCACCCTACCATTACACATTAGCAGTAAGTGTGTATAAACCGAACGGGTAGTAAGACGCGGTGCTAATAGTAGTAATAATTCTCCCTCTGGAGCACACAAGTTAGTCCAATTTTGTTGTTATCCTTTAAACTCTGTTGCATAAACTTTTTTTTTTTTACTCAAGTTTCTCGAATGCAATAAAAAGCCAGTCCACGCGGGTCACTATTATCAATAACGCAGATAAATGGCAGGTCATCTGATCCGTGTGGATGTTATTCGGTCACTGATCTATGGCGACTTAAAGAAACCTAGATTGGGTATTGTAAACTCCTAGAGTAAAGCTGTTACCCCGCCTTTTTATCTGAATCAATACCACTCCATGTTGATAGTAAGGGGAGAGGCGCATGTGCCAACGCTAGCCCAATAGATGGCGCCACTGTGCAGAGTCGTGTTTTAGTTCCATTGTTCTCATCTAGATGGCGGCTAAAGCAAGCGCTCTTGGGGTATTAATTTTACCAAATAGATGGCGCTGGTATCTACCATCTCTGATCACGTGGGAAGTGTTTATTATCATTATAACCCCGTTAAAGTGGTTATTAACTTGATTATTTTTTAACCTCCTATATTACTGTGTTGAGATTTTCTAATGTAACAACTAATTCAGTCACCTTCGGTTATTCTTAAAGTTTATTGGAATCATATAAATTGATTGATTTTATTCAAAGTATTTGTTTGAAATCTTTAACTTCTAAATGGCAACTTTATTTTGATGATTAACTAATAAGCTGCCCTTATTTATGTAACCTGAATTAAATTTCTGTAAATATCTTCAACACAGATACATTTTTGAATATGGTTTTCAAATATTAAATGAAACTAATGAATTTGCTTTTGGAATAACGTCTGAGGGTTTCAAATGTTTTCTGGGTTGAAGCAAGTACAGTATTTCATACTCAAGCATTCACACTTTATCAACGTTCATCGTACAGCTATAAGGTTCACAACATTTTTTAATGTATTAATACGCCAAGGGAGTGAGCTATTACGGTCACTTTACTCAGCTGTGCTATATTGTGTTGATGTTGGCACTTCTGTATTATCGTCTAAAAGTGTTAAGATATTATTAATACAATAATTATATTGTTTACTAAGTATTTACTATCTTTACATTGAGTAACTTATTTAAAGTTGTTTGAGGATTTCTCTTTTACTAAATTGATGTTGGGATCAACAATATTGTAAAATAAGTCTCTGGCGATCAATCTTTTCGCTGATTGGTCAGCCAACAAGTTTCCCACTCCACTCGCACTTCCGCTGTCGGATGTTTTTATTTGTGGGTGGCGAGTGGTTGGCTGCCCTGAAGAACCGGAAGTGCTCCGCTCGTTTGTCTTGTGTCTGCGGGCGCAGCACTTGTTTCCGGCCGAGATTTATTTCTAGGGGTGGAGGAAGAGATAGTGGTTTGGGAGGGGATGTTTGTTGAATTATTTTGCGAACTCGGAGTTGAAGGGTTGGGCTTCCTTCTTCTTGTGAGTTTGTTTGGGCATTTTACCTCATATTTTGGTTATTGGCATGTACTCACCCTTGTATATCACCACTTGCAAAGTCACGTGACCTATCACTTTAAGTTCAACACCACTAATCGTAAGGTATTTGTTAACATGGCTCTCCTAAAACGAAAATTAGATTATTCAATGCTCAACCAGGGTTTGAACTAGGATCTTATAGAAGTGAAGTCAGTCTTTGTATCCTCCAGATGTGCAGATAATATATTGACAAACTTTGGAGGGGGGGNGTCATGCAGTGCCGGCTACGCTGCTACGATATCGTATCACTATATTAACATTTAATTTACAGGATTTAAATTTATTTTTCTTTAATTACTGCTATGTGTTCTACCACCCATCCGGCATGTTCCAAGCTTTTTTTTTACTAATCTAAGAACACAGTATGAGGAAGATGATTTTCTTAGCGTATGCTTTTTAAGCGATATGAAACCAGTTTTCCCCCATTTTTTTAAAAATGGTTTAACAAATATTACTATTCATATACTAAATGAGACAAAGCTCACCTTGAGTAACAGTAACATACTTAATCATATAAAAATATCCAAACTAACCTAAATGTAAGGCGCAACATATCTCGACATCATACCAAACAAACCAAAATGGCTAACGTGACGTGACCTACGTTGACGGACCTTGGTGTAATGAACTCTCCCCGTCCTGTGTGGTGCCTGTGCGGTGTAGTTTATTCATGGTGGACCAGCGGGCGTGTTGATGGGTTCTCGCCAGTGGGCTGACGTAATGGCCACCAGTCTCTCACTGTCTCTACATCTGACAGAGAGAGGGCTGGGTAATGGCCACCAGCCTCTCTCGGATGACTGTTGTAGGCCGTGTTTTATCAACTCCTCCATTCCCTCCTGCTTGACGACTGCACAGCATTTAGATATAAAATATTAAACGGGATTTTTTGTTGTTGCTCTGTGTGTGTGTGTGGATTTTATTCCCTCTTTGTTTGTGATACGATGTTCTCTAAAGAAGCAAATGGAACTGCCCAAGTCTCCCGTTTCTTTTATTCCTTTATTAATGGGCTTACGTTCTCTCTCTCTCTCTCTCTCTCTCTCTCTCCTCCCTCCTCCAAAAGCCACGCTTTGGACGACTCTTTGGATTTCCTTTCGTTTGTGAGCGAGTATTAACTTCAAACAGATTCATCTCTGGAGCGGCTCATTTTGTTTATGGGTGACATTTTGTTGACGTAACTGAGGATTCATTAAAATTATCTTTTAATTAGTCTGGTCTGTGAACATGGGACGGTATCGTGGCGATATTAACTCGCTGATTAGGTTGTCGAGATGATCGAATATAATTATATATGACAAGTATTATATATATCATAGTAAGGTGACCATAGTTTTTAGTTCCAAAATCGGGACATTTTTTGGAACATTTTGGGGGTTGTGTTGGATTCTGGGTAGGAGGCCATACAACGGGGTGGGGGGGGGGTCCTGGGGTTATGGTATGTACGTATGGTCTATGGAATACCCCCAGGGACCGGGGTGGAGGGGGAGGCCAAAACATTTTAAAACGTAAACCTTGAAAGTGGCGTTTTCAAGCCATCATGGACGCCAGGAATTAAGATATAAAATAATAAACGTATAATTCATACAAAAATGACTTTTAGTTGGCTTTTTTTTTATGAATGGAAAATATTTTTCCAGTTCACGCATTAAACTTACAAGTGCGCTTAGGCAGTGTTTACTACAAATTGGACTAGAGTAGAACAAAAAACTACAACTGAAAACAAAGCATCAAGTACCCCCTCCTCGTCCTAATAAATTCTGGAGTATCGAATAGAGACCTCTGACTTGAGATCCACCGACTCATCCCACATACTCGACGCCTCTTATACAGATTTTTTTTCTCTTCTTTTGCTACGGATCGAATCTGCGGACGGGCCAAGTCCGGCTAGCCAGGAATCCGGGGAATGTCTGACTCCGGGCTCTTTTTTTTTTGTCGTTGCAGCGTTCCCGGAGGCTCCGGGGGAATCTTAGCGGCCGTTACTCGCATGCCGCGCGCGCCTGCAGGCTTGCCATCAGGAGGGAGCAAAATATGAATGTGTGTCTCTCTAAAAGTGCCGGGTAATCTCGGCTGAGTTATTCCGACACTCGTGGCTGGCAAGACTGGTCCAGCCACGCATACCACCCCTCTGCCTGGGGAATTCTCGCAGGGTTGTCAACATGGGCGCGCGAATAGCTGGTGTTTTTTTTTACTGGGGGAAATATATGCGGGCATAAACAGACATTGTTATCGTCGTGTCGTGCCTGACACTCTACAACAGTTCACTCCCTGCTGTGAACCTCATTCTAATGACAACAGTTCACTACTAGCATGTTAACCAACTCTTGTGAATGGAAAACATTATTTTATAATGACTGAACGAGTTTAAAAGTTTCACTTTTTTTCGAGTGGTTAACGTGGTAGGGAAGGAAACACGATTTAAGGACAGCATTTTTTTTTTTTAAGTTTTTATGACAAAAAAACAAACATTTTGGCCAAAATAAATAAAACATGATTTTGGTTGAATGTTAGCCTAAGTTTAATTTTCTACAAATACTTATCTCCAAACGTTTTTGATTATTTAATTTGAGCATCTCGAAATTTGACCAGGAATTCTTCTTTTAAGGTTTATCTTATTGAATTATATTATGGCCACGACGAAGAACTTTTGAGGTTGAAATATGTATACAAATTTAACTAATAGTATATACTGAAGTCTTGTTTGATTTAATTCATCCTAATTTTTTTTTTCGCCTTGAAGATTGCATTATAACCACCGCAATCCACGTCGAGAATATTTTGATCGCGTTATTCTGATCGTAGCCCAAACGGAGTGCTTCTGTAAACATGACATGTGCAGTATAGATCAAAGCCCCAGTTTGTTTTCAACCCGTCAAACAAACATGGACCCCCCCAATGGACGAAAAATTGATTGAACTTGTGGGAACCAAAACTGAACTATACAACTTGGCAAACAAATTTTATAGTGATGATGTTAAAAAAAATGGAAGGAAATATGACAGACTTCAATCAAAACGGGTAAGATTCAACGTTTATTTTATATACAATAATTTTAAACCTACAAATTTAAATCATATTGTGTTGCCAGGGAATTGAGCCCGCTTCTGATATGAAGAATCTTGAAAATATTTCTCTTACGTGGACGTCGCAGTGTGAATACCTTGGTGCATCCTATGAGCGTGAGCATGACGAGAGTGTGAGCGTGAGTGACGTCGCAGTGTGAATACCTTGGTGCATCCTATGAGCGTGAGCATCCCCATAGTGTCCCCATAGTGCTTCAGCACGCACAAAACCCCAGTTATGAGAAAGTGATGCTACCCGCATTGCAGTGCTGTTTAGCTGTTTGCTTGAACGTATAAATGTAGGGCGTTTCACCGTCCACACCCCCCATGACGGCCGTCTAATTTCCTAGCGGCCATCTTGTAAATGTTTACATTAGTTTCACCAGAGCTTGAGACAAGGCCGGGTTATCGGTACCTGGGACTACACTGACACCTTACCGGCCTAAGTTCCGTGTATTGTTCTCTACAAATGTTTACAGTGGTTGGTCTTAAGATTTTAGAGATGTAGTAATATACTGGTAGGAAGAAACTTTTAGAAAATACAAATAGTTGTTGTTGCTATAAATAAATTGTAACTCCAGGAAACACTGACACCATAAGGTATCAGTCTTACCTTGACAGATTACACTATGACCCTATCTTATAAGCTTCACCATAGTGGAACCATGTAAGGTAAGTTTGCTACATTTCAGAGTAAACAGAGTGTGCAATCCACTAACCAAACATTTAAATCGAACGCAGGATAGAAATGTGAGAAGGAAAATTTTCCAAAAGGGGAAAATTTTCAATTATTACTTTTGTAAAATAATTTCAACTGATTAAATGGAACTAATGCAATCGCCTGAGGGCGTTAACACCAGAAACATCATCAAACAAGCTTCGGTGGCCACACGGTCTAACGCGCTACTCTCGCAATAGACTAGACTGACGATGACAGGGAGATCGGTGTTCGGTCCCGGTCGGTTGCACTGTGGGCGGTTTTTCCAAATAGTTTTCCACTCTCATGGGTGCAATTCCTCTAAATCCAACCTTTCTCATCACTACCATATTAGCGTAATTAGTAAGTAGGCGTATAGCCCGAACGGGTAGTAAGACGCAGCGCTAAAAACAAGTAGTAAAGAAACAAATGAAAGGGAGCTTTTGTAGACCCACTATGTTCATACATAATTTTTTTTTTTATCAATATGTTAATTAAAATAATTTTTATAAGTTGCCCAACATTTTGTCCACCCCCCTATCCTCTGTGCTTCCTAACTACCCCTCCCCCTTCCCCAACCCCATGCCACCTGATGATAACCCACTTTTCTCTTAACACACTATATGTTCAAGTACCATAGTCTC
>CABFVX010000935.1:159029-195520 GCA_902151425.1 Timema shepardi
CCCCCCCCCCCAAGCGTGCCATTGTATCTGCCAATGAGATTGGGATGAAGAAGGTATAATTTTAGAGGAAATGTACTCACATTTGAGTGGAAGGTAAGTGGAGTAAACCAATTTAAAAAAAGACCATCAGGAGAACAGATTAGAACTGGAACCCCTGACTTCTTAGTCTCTAGAAATCCAGTCTAGTACGAAAATAACGAGTTAGACCACATAAGCAACCGATGCAGGTCTGACGAATGTTTCTGATCAATAATTTATTTTAAAAAACTTCTATTTGGTACCGATACGGTTTATTACTAAAAAAACACAAAGTTTAGTTCTTAACCTATGTTCGCACGTGACTGTACACTAAAAAAACACATACTACCCCCACCCACTGTCGTTTGTACACAAAGTAGAAAACCTCGGGCTAGGGAAGAATTCAACTTTCCTTCTTTCCTCCTCACTAGGAAAGTTTCGTCAAGACCTCTACCCTCTCCTTTTATCTCTCTCTCTCTCTTAGAGAGGCTACGTATAGCGACAGTTTCCATCACTCTCCCCCTCTCCCCTCCCATTGATGTCCCTTAGAAACTCCACTTGGTGGATATATTTTGGTTTATTTTATTTACAGTGTTTACCATCCCTCCCCCACAAGTCTCTAGAGAGAAGAAGACATCTCGTTTAAAATAGTTTGCCTGGGAAGTGTTCTTCCAGGTACATTTCCCCTTCCGGTTATACTACTAGAAGTGAATTTGTGGCAAGGACGTTACCAAGCCATCACCTGGATATATCAATGACCTTGCTTCGACCAACAGCGTGTTGAAACCCAATAAGAGTCGATTTTCATCGGAAGAAACTTTGCGGTCAACATTGATAACATTTTACTAAACTATGAATGTTATTTTATTTTATATTTATTGATAATATCTATCAATAGTGACAGTGATAGCTGTGAATCACATCACTTGACGTATGAATACGTGAGAGTAGATCTGGTAGTTTTTTTTCTAAGATATCAGATAAGGTTCTTCCTATGAATAATGGACTGTAACTATTATTCAGTTATCACCTGACATGTTGGCATTTATTCAAGCATAGGGCGGTCATTTTGATGCAAACAATTTACCCTTTGTCCGATCAAATTATTTGGAAAAATATATCTTAATTAGTCTCTGACTCGCATCGGTTGCCTCATGGTCTAACTTGCTACTCTTGCAGTAAATTAGAATTTCCGAAAACGGGTAGATTGAGGTTTGAATCTCGTTCGGGTGTACTAAGGGTGGTTTTACACTCTCTTTCGCGCAAATGCAGCTCAATTTCCTTTAAATATAACCCTCCTATAACGATCCGAACTCCGTGGAAGAATATTCCTTCGCTAGAAATCTCGGGGATTCCCATCCACGGATCTCGAACCCACGACTGACTGTACGGTATCGACCAAAAGGGGTCACGCATTTCGATCCACCATCTCGGCGTCGAAAAAAAGAACCCGCACCTGCGTCGCGACGCTTTGGTTCGTGAAACTGGTGCGTCTGAAATAGACGTCGTACAAATGGTGATTGACGGTTTAGGGGGGATGGGTGGAGGGAAAAGGGGGGGGGGGTCGACCGCCTAAAACCTTGTTTTATTTATCGTGTCCCCTTTCCCCCACACACCCCTCTCCTTCGGCATCGATTTCGTTCCCAAAGCCGTCTCGCCCTTCTGAACGCGAGGTATCGACTCACACAACAATCTACTCACAACTCGGAGAGAACGAGGCTGTTCATGGACCGGACTGTAGGGGAACAGTTTCTTTTCCAGACGTTGATTGAAGAGTTTCTTAGACGCTCACATTTACTACCTCCTGCTAGGTCTGCGTTCCAGGTCGTTTGCACTCCGGGAGAAAGCTACAAACTGGCTCTTAAAATTGTGTGTGTGTTAGTCACATGTTTACATCAAGAGGGTAAAGGAGGAGTAAATCTACCTTTATTTGCGTGGAGGGAGATTGGGGAATCATTATCCGAACGCTTGAAGCGTCTTTCACTGGCTAGCCTATAATAAAGTACCAAAAATATTATATAGAGTGTTGTAAAACTTCTTTCAGAGATCATGGTGAGGCCTGTCTGTGAGAAATTGTGACGATCCTTGTGTCTGAGAGATTGTGACGGGCCCTGAATGTGAGAGATCATGGTGAGGCCTGTCTGTGAGAGCTCTGACTAGCCCTGAATGTGAGAGATCCTGATGAACCCTGTTTGTGAGAGCTCTGACTAGCCCTGAATGTGAGAGATCCTGATGAACCCTGTCTGTGAGAGCTCTGACTAGCCCTGAATGTGAGAGATACATGGTGAGGCCTGTCTGTGAGAGCTCTGACTAGCCCTGAATGTGAGAGATCCTTATGGACCCTGTCTGTGAGAGCTCTGACTAGCCCTGAATGTGAGAGATCATGTCGAGCCCTAAATGCGAGAGATACAGATGAACCCTGTCTGTGAGAGCTCTGACTAGCCCTAAATGTGAGAGATCATGGTGAGGCCTGTCTGTGAGAGCTCTGACTAGCCCTGAATGGGAGAGATCCTGATGAACCCTGTCTGTGAGAGCTCTGACTAGCCCTGAAGATCATGGTGAGGCCTGTCTGTGAGAGCTCTTACTAGCCCTGAATGTGAGAGATCCTGATTAACCCTGTCTGTGAGAGCTCTGACTAGCCCTGAATGTGAGAGATCATGTCGAGCCCTAAATGCGAGAGATCCTGATGAACCCTGTCTGTGGGAGCTCTGACTAGCCCTAAATGTGAGAGATCATGGTGAGGCCTGTCTGTGAGAGCTCTGACTAGCACTGAATGTGAGAGATCCTGATGAACCCTGTATGTGAGAGCTCTGACTAGCCCTGAATGTGAGAGATCATGTCGAGCCCTAAATGCGAGAGATCATGACGAGCCTTGTCTGTGAGAGCCCCTGACTCTTGAGAGGCTCTTGATCCCTTGTTTGATGGTCTCACTCCCCGCTCGGAGCTTAGCGGGGTAAATGGACCACATCAGGCAAAGACGAGGGAACATTTTTCCATTTCATGTCCTAGTCACTGTGCATTCTGATGTTTAGTTTAGTTTCTGTACAGTCCCAACTGAAAATAATCCCTTCGTTCCTTACAGATCGAGAATAAGAGGAGATAGTTTTTTTAGAGGAAATGAACTCGCATTTGCATGGAGAGAAAGTGTAAAACGGTTTAAAGGAAATAAAACTCCTCAAGACACTCATCTATATTTGAAATCGGACCTCCCCATCCCTTGCAGCCCAGTCTAATGCGAGGATGACGCCTTATACCTTTCGACCACAGATGTGATTGACCCAAGTATTTCTCTATATATATATCACAGGAACTTTCTAGAGTGAGACAGTTCCTTAGCGTGCCTAGGACTGTATTATCTAGTGAACTCGGAATCTCTCGAGAAGGGGTAAAGTCAACTCCTGTATTCGAGCCAGAGCGTATCAGACTACGATGCTCTCTATCACGGGTGAGGCCAGTCTCTAGTGTAGGATGTGTCTCATCATTCAACAGTTGCTATCGCGAGTGTATAGCACGCCTCATTAGAGGCCTCGATTGCCTCCTCGAAGAGGCCTTTCCTTGCAAGCTGGCAGCAGTAATGACGTTACAGAGACGAGGAGACCCCAGAGCAACGAGGTTAGGACGCAACACTTCTTGTCTTTCTCAGGGATTCCCAGGATTTACTATCATTGATCGAGTATAGCTGAGTTCTATTTAACTGGACCGTTTGACATGACGTCTGTCATATGTGGTAACTGTCACATGCCTCGACCAATTTTAACGGAACTTTGCGGGGACCCTCTTTGAATCTTGGTTTATATGAGGTTTTTAAAATCTGGCTGCTTTTTTTAGAATCACGTCTTACTACCCGTTCTGGTTACGCGCCTATTTACTAATTACACTAATTTTCGTAGAGGGAGAGGGAAAACTACTAAGGAAGAACCACCCTCAATGCATCTGACTGGTATTGAATCCCTGTCTACCCATCTTCGGCAGTCAAGTATAATAATGGTGGTTGTTTGAAAGGGATTTATTTTAATAGCTCATCTCAATTGATTTGAATTTATAATTTTAATCAATCGATTGAGTACATAGAGCATATTTTTCTATGTTTCTACATTTTGAACAATATTTAGAGACTGACGTTTAAAACTTCGTGAACAAATTTTATTCTCCATGAAAATAATGTACTCTTGAATAAAATATTAACCTGTTTTCTCTTTAACTTGCTTCCTAAGTATAAATCTTAAGAACGTAGTAACGATAGGAATATGATATAATTCTTAAAATGATTATATTAGAATTTTTTTGACTGGAGAAAGCAGGGTCTACTATTCACAGAACTGGTTATTACATTATTCAACGCATTACGTGACTCTATCACCTTGATTGTGTGAATTGGATATCATCTGCCTCTACGTGCCACGTAATTGAAGCTACGTCACTTTGTGATTTGGGTGCCAGGTAGGCTAATCCGATTCCCATAGGAAGAACCTTTTTGGAAGTTACAAACATATTTTGATACGGTCAAGATTGATAACATGTGACTGACTATATCATCTTTGTCATTTGATAGTTATTGATAATATCTATATCCACCGTCAGCTGTCGACTAAGATTCTTCTTATTAAATTGGTCTTTGTTGGGTTTATTTTAGCGCCACGTCTTACTACCTATTTGGGTTTATACGCGTATGTACTAATTGATATAATGGGGTAGACACGGGGAATATGTAATTTAAAGGAAGTGTACCCGCATTTGCGTGAAGGTATAGGAGAAAACCATCTAGAAAAAAAATCAGTATGCCTGACTGGAATTCGAACTCTGGTATTCACGTCATTGACAGTACAGTCTGTTGTGAAAGTATTGGCTTAGACCATCCGATCACTGAAGCTGGTTGTTGGGTTCTTTTGATTTCATTAAATTTATATATATTTTTTCCATAAGTACTTCTTTCTACTTAATTAGTGAGATTTCTTTATATGCTTGGTGACCTGGTGGTCTAGGGGTAAGGTGTCAGACTTCTGTGCTGGTGGCCGGGGTTCAATCTTCGGTCCCGGTAAAGATTTTTCTGATTACCGAACCCCTCCTTCACCTCTGACAAGACATATTGTGAATGTGGGGAGTGCCAGGCCTCCACCGTGGTTCGGATTCCACGTTAAACTGAGGGTCCTTCATTTCATCTCTCAATCACCCTACCATTACACATTAGCGTAAGTGCGTATAACCCGAACGGGTAGTAAGACGGGGTGCTAATATTAATAATTTATATGCCTTCATATCTTAATAATTGTTCCACTGGGCGCATGCAGCGTGCATGTCGATATGGACTTGAAATCACCAACCCTGAGTCGTCAACAGTGGGAACATAGCAGGTGACATATCCACGGCATCCTTTATCCGTGGTATCGCTTTCGCTTGATTTCCCCCCCTATTCCGCACCATGGACCTCCGCAGATTGCTTGTCTTCTCATGTCGGGCTGGGAATCTGTTACTACCGTCCCCTCCCCTTCCTAATCCCAAACCCGCGCGCGACTGACGACACATTCCTCTCCAGTTCGTCTTTGAAAACCAACCAAACTTAGCCTAACATTTTACAGTGAGCTCTGGTGGTAAAATGTGATGGTGCAGTATTAACACCTCACAAGGAGTCGAACCAGGGTCCTTATAAGCCTTTCTTTAGGTCCACACTACGATAGCTACTGGTAGCTCCTTGCAATCGACAATCACGGCTCTGTGAGGGCTATTTGTAGCTCCCAGCAATCATGGACCTGTGAGATTTGTTTTTAGCTCCAGCAATCATGGCTCTGTGAGGGCTATTTGTAGCTCCCAGCAATCATGGGTCTGTGAGAGCTATTTGTAGCTCCCAGCAATCATGGGTCTGTGAGAGTTATTTGTAGCTCCCAGCAATCATGGCTCTGTGAGGGCTATTTGTAGCTTCCAGCAATCATGGGTCTGTGAGAGTTATTTGTAGCTCCCAGCAATCATGGGTCTGTGAGAGTTATTTGTAGCTCCCAAGAATCATGGCCCTGTGAGAGTTATTTTTAGCTCCCAGCAATCATGGCTCTGTGAGGGCTATTTGTAGCTCCCAGCAATCATGGCTCTGTGAGAGTTATTTGTAGCTCCCAGCAATCATGGCTCTGTGAGAGTTATTTGTAGCTCCCAGCAATCATGGCCCTGTGAGATTTATTTTAGCTCCCAGCAATCATGGCTCTGTGAGGGCTATTTGTAGCTCCCAGCAATCATGGGTCTGTGAGAAGTTATTTGTAGCTCCCAGCAATCATGGCTCTGTGAGGGCTATTTGTAGCTCCCAGCAATCATGGGTCTGTGAGAGTTATTTGTAGCTCCCAGCAATCATGGGTCTGTGAGAGTTATTTGTAGCTCCCAGCAATCATGGGTCTGTGAGAGTTATCTGTAGCTCCCAGCAATCATGGCCCTGTGAGAGTTATTTGTAGCTCCCAGCAATCATGGCCCTGTGAGAGTTATTTTTAGCTCCCAGCAATCATGGCTCTGTGAGGGCTATTTTTAGCTCCCAGCAATCATGGCCCTGTGAGAGTTATTTTTAGCTCCCAGCAATCATGTCTCTGTGAGGGCTATTTTTAGCTCCCAGCAATCATGGCCCTGTGAGAGTTATTTTTAGCTCCCAGCAATCATGGCTTTGTGAGGGCTATTTTTAGCTCCCAGCAATCATGGCTCTGTGAGGGCTATTTTTAGCTCCCAGCAATCATGGCTCTGTGAGGGCTATTTTTAGCTCCCAGCAATCATGGCTCTGTGAGAGTTATTTGTAGCTACCTGCAATCACGGCTCTGAGAGAGCTACTTGTAGCTCCCTACAATCACATCCTCTGTAAGAAATACTTGTAGCTCCCTACAATCACATCCACTTTGAGAACTACTTGTAGCTCCCTACAATCACATACACTGTGTGAACTACTTGTAGCTCCCTACAATCACATACACTGTGTGAACTACTTGTAGCTCCCTACAATCACATCCACTTTGAGAACTACTTGTAGCTCCCTACAATCACATACACTGTGTGAACTACTTGTAGCTCCCTACAATCACATACACTGTGTGAACTACTTGTAGCTCCCTACAATCACATCCACTTTGAGAACTACTTGTAGCTCCCTACAATCACATACACTGTGTGAACTACTTGTAGCTCCCTACAATCACATACACTGTGTGAACTACTTGTAGCTCCCTACAATCACATCCACTTTGAGAACTACTTGTAGCTCCCTACAATCACATACACTGTGTGAACTACTTGTAGCTCCCTACAATCACATACACTGTGTGAACTACTTGTAGCTCCCTACAATCACATCCACTTTGAGAACTACTTGTAGCTCCCTACAATCACATACACTGTGTGAACTACTTGTAGCTCCCTACAATCACATACACTGTGTGAACTACTTGTAGCTCCCTACAATCACATCCACTTTGAGAACTACTTGTAGCTCCCTACAATCACATACACTGTGTGAACTACTTGTAGATCCCTACAATCACATACACTATGAGAACTACTTGTAGATCCCTACAATCACATACACTGTGTGAACTACTTGTAGCTCCCTACAATCACATCCACTTTGAGAGCTACTTGATATTAGAACTTACCAGATAATGTGTTTGGTGTTGACATCCCCAGGAGAAATTAAACACAAGTTGAAACTTAATAGGATGTCTCTATTGCATGCGTTACATTTGAATATATGTGTTCTTCAAGAAAAAAAAAAGTTGAAAATTTTCCAAAGAAGAAAGAAATTAAGTAAGAATGCCCCCTCCCTCGTGTCTAGACGTCATCTGGCAACATATCACAAAGTATTGGTAGCTCACAGAAGTAATCAATCACTTGTCGATATACTACATACTATACTAATACTGCTGCTGACATCTGGAGCTTACAGGAGAAGCTCAGAGCTCCACCCTCCCCACTCTCTCCCTCCTCGCTCCGGTTAACACTCCGGGCACGTCGTTCCGGGTGTTCCGCTCCGGCCAACTTAACACTTCCTCAACCCTCTACCCTCTGACGTCTGTCGGATCATCAACCCGACCACTCATTCTCTCTCTGTATCCCTCTCGCACACATTCTGAGAGGAAGGAACCAAGTTTGGAACATGTTTGTAACTAGTCGCGAGGTTTCTGTTTGACACGTTCCTCAAGGGCAAGGCTTACACTAGTTTAAGGTATCACTCTCATTTATGACGGGGATCGAAATGCGGTCAGGTGTACAGAGGGAGGTTTTACCAAACTTGTTTACCTCTCTCCATCCACGTAAATGCAGGTACACTTACTTTAAATTCTGCCATCCTAATACCTAAAAACATTAGCGCAATTATTACATAAGCGTATAACCCGAACGGGTAGTAAGACGTTGTGCTAAATAAAACTTTATGTTCGAGGACGCCAAGCGGCTGCTCTGAGAGGCGTCAAAGTTGGCGACGTGTGCACCTGGGTGGTAGGCAACACACGCAGCATGTCACGCGAAACACCACTCCCTCCCCTGACACACTATGGTACCAGCACGACACAGAGGCTGTGCACTGTGCTGAAGCTTGAGGAGTTGCCTACCACCCAGGTGCTTACAGTGTCAATGTTGGCGTTGCCAACCCCAAGCTTTGTTCGTGGAGGGAAACGATTATCTTATCACCCCCTACAACCATATAATGTTTTACCTGAAGTTCTGAATGAAACTGTTTCTCGTAGGGGGTCAACCAGTCATAAAAGTCATTAATATAGCTTCAAGGTCATGAATTTGTGTAAACCAAATTCATTGTAGAGTTAAAAAATAGTTTTTTTTAATATACTTTGCTCTAAATTATCTTAAATTTACAACTAATACCAAATTACGAGAAAATATACTATACAATTGTCAAGGATGTTGGTGAATATTATTTATTTTATCATGAATATTTATGTTTAGGTATTAAAAAGGAATTAAAATTGTTTGAGATAATTTGGTTAGACAGCCTGTATCAAAAGTGACAGCTGTATATTACATGACTTAACGTATGGATATATATATTAAGTAGCTTTTAGTATATCTGGTAACTGTTTTATACTGTTACTGTCTACAGTGCTATAACTATATCTCCATTCACTTCTCATATTTATGCTTCTTGTTTGTTTTCACACTGTAAAACATCTTCGTGTTGAAAAGGACACTCTGACATTCACCCAGAAATAGTCCTCACATGAATTAATTACCCCTGTTTATCTTGCGGAACCATCCGCGCGTAAGAAACCAACCCAACTTATCAGCTCGTGCGATAGATCTCAAGTAAAGGGAGTGCGCTGTTTTCATGGCCGTTAAACTTTCCCAGGGGGGGACGGGCGGGAACTTTTGCTAAAAGCATCCATTCAATAAATATCTGTTAGACTTGGGTTTGGAAGTATGTGGGGGTCCCCACCTTGGGAAGACAATGCGGTGATGGATGTGGAATGCTTGCTCCAGCGCGCGTTCCTTGGTCACAGGGACTTCCGGCACACACGAGGAGAAAACTTGAGAACTCTTGGGTGAAGTTTAGTTGTAGACCTCGCCGCAAGCATCGCTCTCATAGCACCGCGTCTTACTACCCGTCTGACCTATGTACTATCTACGATGAGCACTATTGTATTTAGAGAGTGTACCCGCGTTTGTTTGGAAGGAGAGTGGGAAACAATTGAGGAAAAATCGCCCTTGGTACATCCAACCGGGATTCGAACCCCGATCTCCCCACCATCTTTCAATCCAGTCTTTTACGATAGTGACACCTTAGACTCTCTGACCTCCGAAGCTGGTGGAAGTCGTTCTCAATAGCTTTCTTTATAAATGATTCTTGGTTCAAGATAAGATCCACTTCGAACATTTTAGCAGTAGTTTTGTCTGAGTAAGAATATTATAATGTGTCATCATATTTATTTTGTTATTTTAAAGTGATATTTCCCCCCCCCNCACCGCGTTTTACCATCAAGAATGTGGGAAATAAAATAACGATATTTTCCTTTAATTTCTACTACATTAATTATCAAATGTGTTTCGATACATTTATTCGTATTATTAAAAACCCGTTAGCGAAAGACACTACGCATTTGTGTATAGTTTTTGTGTTTGTCGTAGAAATGTTATAATTTTGAGCTCACACCTCGGTTGCCTGGTAAACAGTTCCTACAATCTAGTTTTATAAATATACTGTATATTTAAAATGGAAATTTTCAATATTCCCACATCTTTACAAAGATAAGTTATTTCATATTTCAAAAAACTGCAGAGATATTATTCAAATTATAGATCCACCCCTGTCGAATCATCTCATCGGACAAATGAGATGTGCCATTTTATTTTCTAATATTAAATACTGTCTTTATACAAATTTTAATCAAAATAGTAGTTTCCAATTTCTAGAAAATTGATTTTATTTTTCTCTTGCCGTCCTTAAGTAAACTACTCTTAGTTTTAGTATTGGATAGAGCATCCCACTGACCCGTCTGGGGGACCTTTTTAAAACACTAGAAACAAAAGTTTTAGCCCAATTGGTATATTAGTTTCGGCTCTAGTCCGAAATACAAACAGGCTTACGGAATCGCAAAAAAACACTTTTTCAATTTCAGAGGCTATGAAACGTCGAAATTTATAAAAATCTCGAGTTCATTTTTTTTTTTTTTTACAATCACAATAGGCTACTTTTCCTTCCGAGGAGTCGAGATGAAGTAAAAGACAATATATTCGGACAAAATGTCACTAATTGTTCCTTCTCATCCCTAGCATATTCCGTCTTACCACCCATCCGGGCTAGACAAATTTTAACAACACCAACGAGGAAGGTAGAAATTAGAGGAATTATATTTGAATTTGTGTGAGAGAAGTATTTGAAACAATGTATATAAAATAAATAACTCTTTTAAGTTCATTGGTCCGAGGTTTGAACCCTGACCTTCCTATAACTGGGCAACCAAACTAGAGAAACCTAACACCCATGCGGCTAAGAAGTTTCACTAATAAATTGTCCACCATTGCCTCTCAGATCTCGTACATGGTCAGTTTTTGAAATGGAAGGGTTTTAATGTTTACCAGGATTATTTAAAAAAATTTTTTTTTAATAAGTTCATCTTATTAGGAATATATTTTATAAAAAAAAGGATGAGGCTATTGGTGAGTGGAGGAGGTTACATAATGTTGAGCTACATACCCTATACGCATCACAAAACATTGCTAGGATAGTAAAAGTCTCGTAGATTACGTTGGCAGGATACGCGGCGCGAACGCAAGACTCAAGAACCTTGTCAGGGTATTGACGGGCAGACCCACTGGGAAGACCTAGACCCAGATGTGAGGGTAACATTAGATTGGACCTGAAAGAGAGAAGATGTAATGTTCGGCATCGGGGGAAAAACACAGGGAAAACAATCACATACCGAAATATCTCTTCACAAATATGAGGAGCTACTTGAGCGGAAAAGTAGTGGCTCCAGCTTAGAAAAAACTGAGATAAATGGCCTAAGGGTTCATCATGCCGATCGCATGACACCTTATTTCCGCAGAAACAGGCACTACTTTAGCCAGTGGATGGTGGCCACTCGGTTGATTGCGCGCCGACGGCATGGAGCTATTTGTACATTTTGTATTCATCCATATGATGGAATATACTTATGCACGTGTGGATATTCTCACACTGGTTTTCATCGTTCACAGCCACTATTTTTTCTACCAAGGGTTCTTGTGAGATGTAAAAAAAAAAAAAGAAGAGAGAGGCCCGCGAGCTTCACGTGAGGCGGTGGTCTTTGCCTTTATCACCAAAATCCGCCCTTCATCTGGAAAAATTCCTCGGACTGGGAACGTGTCTACTACAATGGCGGCAAAGGTGGGGTGGGGGTAGGAAGAGTTTGTAGGAAGCTACCCTCGTCCAAGATTCGTTCCCCTCCCCCGCCTCCCTTCAAATACCTTCTTACCTCAACCCTCCTCGGCGCTCCGACGTCAGATGAAGACACTCAACTGACGTCAAGGTTGGTTCACACTAGAGGTACGTTGTCTGGATGTCAAGGTTGGTTCACACTAGAGGTACGTTGTTTGGGTGTCAAGGTTAGTTCACACTAGAGTTACGTTGTCTGGATGTCAAGGTTGGTTCACACTAGAGGTACGTTGTCTGGGTGTCAAGGTTGGTTCACACTAGAGGTACGTTGTCTGGATGTCAAGGTTGGTTCACACTAGAGGTACGTTGTCTGGATGTCAAGGTTGGTTCACACTAGAGGTACGTTGTCTGGATGTCAAGGTTGGTTCACACTAGAGGTACGTTGTCTGGATGTCAAGGTTGGTTCACACTAGAGGTACGTTGTCTGGATGTCAAGGTTGGTTCACACTAGAGGTACGTTGTCTGGATGTCAAGGTTGGTTCACACTAGAGGTACGTTGTCTGGATGTCAAGGTTGGTTCACACTAGAGGTACGTTGTCTGGATGTCAAGGTTGGTTCACACTAGAGGTACGTTGTCTGGATGTCAAGGTTGGTTCACACTAGAGGTACGTTGTCTGGATGTCAAGGTTGGTTCACACTAGAGGTACGTTGTCTGGATGTCAAGGTTGGTTCACACTAGAGGTACGTTGTCTGGATGTCAAGGTTGGTTCACACTAGAGGTACGTTGTCTGGATGTCAAGGTTGGTTCACACTAGAGGTACGTTGTCTGGATGTCAAGGTTGGTTCACACTAGAGGTACGTTGTCTGGATGTCAAGGTTGGTTCACACTAGAGGTACGTTGTCTGGATGTCAAGGTTGGTTCACACTAGAGGTACGTTGTCTGGATGTCAAGGTTGGTTCACACTAGAGGTACGTTGTCTGGATGTCAAGGTTGGTTCACACTAGAGGTACGTTGTCTGGATGTCAAGGTTGGTTCACACTAGAGGTACGTTGTCTGGATGTCAAGGTTGGTTCACACTAGAGGTACGTTGTCTGGATGTCAAGGTTGGTTCACACTAGAGGTACGTTGTCTGGATGTCAAGGTTGGTTCACACTAGAGGTACGTTGTCTGGATGTCAAGGTTGGTTCACACTAGAGGTACGTTGTCTGGATGTCAAGGTTGGTTCACACTAGAGGTACGTTGTCTGGATGTCAAGGTTGGTTCACACTAGAGGTACGTTGTCTGGATGTCAAGGTTGGTTCACACTAGAGGTACGTTGTCTGGATGTCAAGGTTGGTTCACACTAGAGGTACGTTGTCTGGATGTCAAGGTTGGTTCACACTAGAGGTACGTTGTCTGGATGTCAAGGTTGGTTCACACTAGAGGTACGTTGTCTGGATGTCAAGGTTGGTTCACACTAGAGGTACGTTGTCTGGATGTCAAGGTTGGTTCACACTAGAGGTACGTTGTCTGGATGTCAAGGTTGGTTCACACTAGAGGTACGTTGTCTGGATGTCAAGGTTGGCTCACACTAGAGGTACGTTGTCTGGATGTCAAGGTTGGCTCACACTAGAGGTACGTTGTCTGGATGTCAAGGTTGGCTCACACTAGAGGTACGTTGTCTGGATGTCAAGGTTGGTTCACACTAGAGGTACGTTGTCTGGATGTCAAGGTTGGTTCACACTAGAGGTACGTTGTCTGGATGTCAAGGTTGGTTCACACTAGAGGTACGTTGTCTGGATGTCAAGGTTGGCTCACACTAGAGGTACGTTGTCTGGATGTCAAGGTTGGCTCACACTAGAGGTACGTTGTCTGGATGTCAAGGTTGGCTCACACTAGAGGTACGTTGTCTGGATGTCAAGGTTGGTTCACACTAGAGGTACGTTGTCTGGATGTCAAGGTTGGTTCACACTAGAGGTACGTTGTCTGGATGTCAAGGTTGGTTCACACTAGAGGTACGTTGTCTGGATGTCAAGGTTGGCTCACACTAGAGGTACGTTGTCTGGATGTCAAGGTTGGCTCACACTAGAGGTACGTTGTCTGGATGTCAAGGTTGGCTCACACTAGAGGTACGTTGTCTGGATGTCAAGGTTGGCTCACACTAGAGGTACGTTGTCTGGATGTCAAGGTTGGCTCACACTAGAGGTACGTTGTCTGGATGTCAAGGTTGGTTCACACTAGAGGTACGTTGTCTGGATGTCAAGGTTGGTTCACACTAGAGGTCCAGACACATAGTTTGGTATCCAGATCTCTTAATGGAAGCCACTCTCTATTGCGTACTCCCTTACACCCCCCCCCCCCATTATTATTATTTTAAAATTAATAGAACATCTGCTCGGGGCTACTACGTTTGGAGATAAGTCTTAGTACAATCCTTTAAACCAGTACCGCTCATAAAGATCTACAAACATAAAACAACCGAAACAAAAAATGTCTTCTAACCACGGCCACATAATGCGTACGTTTTTCGTTAAGTTCTTTCTAAATTACATTTTATTGCTATCACAATTACTTACCCAGAATTCATCAGAATGCGAGCTTGTGATTGTGTGTACTGCGACCAGAGAAAATAAAACCAAATGTTAAAAAAACTCCCTTTTAAAGAAGAAACCACCTTGAAGTAATGAATGCGTGTTCACGATCCGCGCGTACAGGCTCGTGTTGGGGGCAGAGCCAGTGCCGTTTTTAGGGGGGGGGGGTTTGCGATGCCCCACGAACTCTGTTGACTGTTCTCGCGACAACTCCCCGTGAGGAGGCTGTCTATTATCTTCTCTCTTGCGACATCTTGGAGTTCATCAAGTTGAGTTTAGTTTTTACTTCTGTTTTACGAGCTTCACAAACCATCCCTTTTGTGTGTTTACAAAGAAAATGTTCGTACTGACTAAATTTAATAGATTTAAAACGAGTTATAACCATCCGGGAATCTGTGAGCTCAATTTTTATTCTTTTGACCCCTTGGACAGAGAGAATATTGTGTTTATATAAAAAAAATTGATCTAGAGATCTTAATGAATGTCATACGTTTCATGACCCCCCCTGTATACCTTCTGTCTGTCTGTCTGTCTGTCATTAGCCAACACCATTTTACTGATCGGAGAACCATATGAAAACCTTAGATACAGGGAATTAACCTAAAAGTTTGTTTTGGAATTGGGAATACAACTCTAAAATTAAGGGAAGGATAAAAAGAGTAAAAATAAGTTTTCTAAAAATCGGCTAAAACGATTTTGATTAAAATTCGTATCTAGGCTCTGTTTGACAGAACAAACAAAATGGTGAATCTAATTTTTTCATGAACATTTCTTTGAAGGTACTTAAACATGGAGTAAATTTCCAATTTTTATAATATTTCCGCGACTCTTGAGATAATAACTAACCAACCATATAACTTTTGAAGCATTTTTAAATGTATAGAAAAAAAATCATTCGAAAGAATATTTTATACGATCAATATTTTCTGATCTATTGGTAAATATACATTTTTAAATATAGCGTTGATGAATGTGTGTGTGACTAATATTCAACCCCCAAGGTTGGTTGAGTTCTCAACAGTTTCATCGTCATCTATTAAAGCCTAGGAAGCACTAAAGAGGCGTACTAGGGAAAAAGGAGTAACATAGTTTCTCGTTGCTTTCCTCACCGATACAGAAAGTACTATGTATCGCGCTTCGGTCTGCCAAGCCACCAACTGACCCAACAAGTGACACCTTCACTCCATTCATCACAGGGACTGGCTATATATTGCATATTATTACTAGTATTATTCATTTCATAAATTGGTATTTGAAAATACGCAGAGCAACTTGGTTATTTTATTATTATTACTAGCACCGCGTCTTACTACCCGTTCGGGTTATACGCACTTACGCTAATGTGTAATGAATGGTAGGGTGAATGTGAGATCTAAAGGAGGACCTACAGCTTAACGTGGTATCCGAACCACGGTGGAGGCCTGGCATTCCCCACATTCACAAGACGTCTTGTCAGAAGTGAAGGAGGGGTTTGGTAATCAGATAAATCTGTGCCAGGACCGAGGATTGAACCCCGGACCCCCAGCACAGAAGTCCGACACCTTACCCCTAGACCGTCAGGTCACCTATTTTAGTTATTTAAACCCTAGTCAAATTACCATAGTACATTTTTTTTTTAAATTACAATTTAATTTATTTTTATCACCGCACTATCTTACTACCCTTCGGGTTGTATACATATTATGTACTAATTTACGCTCATTTGTTGGGGATGAGAAAGGTTGAATTTAGATAAAGTAGCCCGTATTTCCGTGGATGGATATTATAAAACGATGTAGGAGGGAAAAAAACATTCTCATTGTACCTAGACTATATTCGATCCACGACCTCTCGTCACCTACTAGTTGAGACTGAGGCTTATTCCGCACGTCCACCAATGCAGGCTGTTTAAAATACACCAATTCATGAGTTTGTGAACTATTCTGGAGGCTGCTGGAGAAGTTTCTGTGACGAGTCGGCCAAGATGGTCTGCACTCAAGGTCTTCTCTCCATACAAGTGTAGTTACGGTGCTATCTCCTAGAGAACAGACAGAGACAGATAGGCCAGGAGAAAGGAAAGCCTCTCTAAAGTGGTTGAAAGGCTGCAACATATCTCCTAAGAGCGGAGAATGTTCTAGAGTATGGTAGTTTGGGGAGGGTGTGTGGAACTATATTTAGTGATGGAGGGCTGGTGTGTGAGCTAAGGACCACTATAGTTTAACGAGCTTTATCAGAACTGCTATTTTTAAGAATTTTAAATACAAATACTAGCATAAAACCAAAGTATATTTGTTGAGTTTCCATGATATTTAAATAATATTATTATTTACCACCGCGTCTTACTACCCGTTCGGGTTATACGCTTTAAGTACTAACTACTCTAATGGATTAGGAATTGGGAAGGTTGAATTAGAGGAAGTGCATTTGCGTGGAGGGAGAGTGGAAAACCATTTAGTAAAAACCACCCTCAGTTCACCCGACCGAGATTCGAACCTCGATCTCCCCGTACTTAGCAGTCGAGCTTAACACGACTAGCGCGTTAGCCCACTACGCCACCGAGGCGGGTCATGATATTTAAAGATTTGGCATTTCGTTGTAATTCTACACACTGTGTGAGATTGGTTTATTTTCCTATTATTATGTTTCAGCATCCTGCTTACTAACGTCCTGATGTAAAAGGGGTGGCGGCTGGATATTTGTTTAGAGGACGTGCACCCACATTAGCTTGGAGAGAGGAGGGAAAACCCCACATAAATAAATCAACCGTTGGGAACCACCTGGCCGGGATCTAAGCCTCGTCAACCTCAATTTTTGTGAGACGTTCCTGACCATGGTCGAGGCTTGAGGGGAAGGGGGTGTAAATATGTAGTACAGGAGGAGCGGGGAAGTTCCTAAGAAGGTTACGGTGTTAGAGAGATGACCTGCATCATTGCTCACTCATACTAAATGTAAAGTTAGTCTAGTTTGGTTTTACAGGTGACGAGGAGGTCATGGGTTGATTCTCGGTCGAGTATGAGGCCTACTGAGTGTATTTTTAATCCCCAAATTGTTTCACACTCTTTATCCACGCGAATGTTGTAATTCCACTTTACTCGTCCTTAATCCTTCGGTGTAAATGCTTACTGCCCGGATGGGTGGTAAGACTTGGGGGATCTACACTGGAGAGGAACTCCCTCGTAGAGATTTACTCCGGGCGCCTCGGCTGTTCTCGTGATCAGCCTCTAATAAACGAGCCCACTCTTGTTAAATATCCATAACAATGATAAAACTAAAGCCTAGTTCAGTCTGGTGGGGAAAATGGTCTGGTCAGTTGGTACCACTGCCAATGCAACGTGGTGCTGGGGATAAGAAAACGGAGAAGGAAAATTGCGCGAGCTAAACCGGGAGTAGCAAAAAAAAAATGTAGGATAAATTTCCTTGTCAAGAGGGTGGGTGAACAGACAAGCCGATAAGATGAAGCGAGTTGGAAGCGGGCAATGAGAGGGAAACAATGCTCCTGGAACGGCCTCAAGACTGTGCACTGGTTCTGACGTCATGTCGGGTTGTAAGGGGTAGTACACCGTCTTGTCTGCATTGCTGAACACCACAAGATTTACAGCTTCCTTACGGCACAGCCACAGCTTCTTGGCGGCTGGACCTCCTTGCGCTCTGTCTAGCTTCATAGCTAAGGGCGAGAGAGTTCCGTCAAAGTTAACTTGTTCTTACGGGCCGGTTTTGTTTTAAGGTTCAAAGGGCAATGTGGGGGATGGTCATGTTCACATCATCGGAAGCTTTATAGGGCCTTAATTACTCTAGGGTGGACTCCATTTGTCCCTATTTACTCTAAGGCAAGCTCCATAAGTCTTTAATTACTCTATGACATGCTCCATAGTCCATAGGACCTTGATTACTCCACGGCATGCTTCCTAGGTCCTTAATAACTCTTTAGAATGTCCGTAGATTCTGAATTATTATACGACAGGTTTCAGAGGTCCTTAATTACTCTAAGTTAAGATTCATAGGTCCTTAATTACACTGGGGCAGGCTTAATTATTTAATTACTCTAGGTCAGGCGTTATATGTCCTTAATTATTCTAGGGCAGGGTTCATAGGTCCATAATCACTCTAGGGCAGGCTTCATAGGCCCTTAATTACACAAAGGCAGACTTCATATTCCTTAATTACTCTAGGTCAGGCGTTATATGTTCTTAATTATTCTAGGGCAGGCTTTATAGGTCCTTAATCACTCTAGGGCAGGCTTCATAGGTCCTTAATTACTCTAGGTCAGGCGTTATATGTCCTTAATTATTCTAGGGCAGGCTTCATATATCCTTAATAACTCTATGGCAGGCTTCATGGGTCCTTAGCACTTTGAATAATATCATAACAGTCCATCTGCTACCTAGCTAACCTAAAACAACGAGGAGGGTAGAGCATGGTTAATGGGTACCGGCATTTGCCTCTTGTGGTTATACATAGTCTACTAGTCCTGTAAGGTATGGTAACTCCGGGACACGATGTGTTGCGGGTGATGCATGCGCAGGGGAAATTGTTACAGTCTTTCCGTTTGTTTATTTGAATTTATCAGGGTTGTTCGGAATGCCGTGGGGTTGGAGGGTAGGGAAGGGAGATGGCGGGTGAAATGGTTTCCATTTGACGGAATCTCGTGTAGCTTCGGTATTTTGTTATATAAATTGAACATGATAAATTCCGCACATATTTTGTAAATGGGGGTTATTAGGTCTCAATGTTGGTAACGTCGGATATTTCCGTCCACCCATCTACCTTTATTAAATTTGAAAATTTGATTTAAATTTTTAGTCGGGAACTGTTGGTTTTGTTTTGTTTCTTTCTTATAGAAAAATATTTGCGATTGAATCTTCTCATAAGAAGCTGTGAGTGTATCGTTATTGTCAACTTGAAAAAAAGGGCGGGGGGGAGGGGGGGTTGAGAGGATGTAGGTGCTAATTTACCCACTCAACGAAGCGTTGAGAATTGCGGGCGTCCAGGAACGCCACCGCCCTCCCATTCGTTATTTAACAATTAGTTTGTGGTTTCAAAATGGAGAAGAGACTACATGATCGTGTTGAACTAAAAAACCTCTTGACACTACAAAGTTTTATAATTTAAAAAAAATCATTAAAATTATGAAATTATTTTCAAGGAGGTTTCCTGTGAATTGTCGCAGATCTTAAATCAAAGTCAATACACTGGAACCTCGTTTATCCGGCCCTCATTGATCTGGATTTCCGGTCCATCAGATCTGAAATTTGGCCAGTAAATGCCATTCAAAATTGGTAAATCAAAAACTTACTCATTATTTTATAAGTGGACAGTGGTTGTAACATATTTTTAAGTGTTTTTATGATTTGCTATTGTGAAAATAAATGGTGAGTTGTAGCAATATATATGCTTTTATTACAGTTTCCCTAGAATTTATATTGTATCCAGATTTTCGTTAATCCGGTCCCAGTTAAGTAGGATAAACGAGATTCAATGGTAGCAAGAAACATTCCTAAAAAATATATATATATAATAATATTTTTAAATACCCGCCTCGGTACTTGACTGCTATAAGGCGTCACCCCAGCGATAGACCAGACTGACGATGATGGGGAGTTTGGGGTCCAAATCCCGATCAAGTTTACCAAGAGTTTTATCCTATATTGTTTTTCACTCTCCCCCTACACAAATGCAGCTACACTTTATCAAAATGTGACCTTTCTAACTATATAGTAAATATTTAAAAAATCTCTTTCTCATTAAATTTTTACTGTCCCCGTACAATTACTATGTTCCTATTTTGCATCGCAATCAAAAAAGGGCAGACTATATTAAAACAAAGTTAAATGTTTTGTGAAAAAATAATGTAGGCAAACCTATACGGAAAATAATTTACACTTGGATTCCATACTATCCGGTTTTTCCGCTATCCGGCCCGGAATGCTGCAACTTTAAGCCGGATAGTCGTCACTATAGTCTACTTTCATTGTTTTTTTATTTCCATGGATGAAACATCCACCGTGATCTACTCGACATGTTTTTTTACCCTGTGAATTATAAAAAAAAGGCCTTGATTCATGCAAAGGAAAGATGTTGACAGTTTTTTTTTATTTAAAGGATCTAAAAGAGCTACCGGGGTTTCTTATTTCCTTGTAATACAGGCTCTGATCTATAACTTACTTCAACTTTGGTATGTTACACTTGTGAATAAGTATCTCAGCGCCATATTGATTATGGAA
Source organism: Timema shepardi (assembly GCA_902151425.1). NCBI lineage: Eukaryota > Metazoa > Arthropoda > Insecta > Phasmatodea > Timematidae > Timema > Timema shepardi. Next base: position 179,640 of record CABFVX010000935.1, read on the forward strand.
ATAGCTTGTGAATTTTTAAAGTTCAATTATTCCTGTCACGTACAGTTGGCTCACCCTCCAATCTTATAAACTACTCCTAGGTAGGAAATCGCATAAATCTATTTCACAGACAGATACTTTATAAAGGATATCCCACCGCTGCCACCAGTGTCTGTCCTTTGATTTGTTTGTGGGCCTTTTGATTAGCAGAACCCGGTCCCGGCAAAGATTTATCTGATTACTAATCCCTTCCTTCACCTCTGACAATACATCTTGTGAATGTGAGGAATGCCAGGTCTCCACCGTGGTTCGGATTCCACGTTAAACTGTAGGTCCTCCATTTCATCTCACAATCACCCTACCATTACACATTAGCGTAAGTGCGTACAACCCGAACGGGTAGTAAGACGCGGTGCTAATAATAATAATAATAATAATAATAATAATAATTAGCAGAAACAATCGATTAACTATCAATGGAGGAGTATTTATAATATCTACAAGATATATATTCATCTGTATATACGTACACAATGTCATTTTGGTTATGTATCTCAGTCACCTATCGTGCCATCTGTCTTACTTTCATTCTAAAGGCATATTTGTCTCACTACCATATTAGTGGTGTATTCATATATAACTGCCATAATTGAGGGTGTATTCATATATAACTGCCATAATTGAGGGTGTATTTATATATCACTGCCATATTGAATGTGTATTTATATCATTCAGTTTATGGAGTCACTGGGAGTTTATACTTCACGACTAAAATTTCCTATTCGTGAGAATATCTCACCCCCCCCCCCTTTCCAGTTTTAAAACTCCCACCCTACCCCCCCATTTAACTACCGTACATTAACTCTACATTTTTTACGGGAGTTTTTGAAATCTATATAGAAACATAGTCATTTGGAGCCACGGTAGTAAAAATATTAATGTCGAGTTTTCTAAAAGCGACCTTTAACGTTGGTCGTAAACTGTAGCTCCGTGGGAAGAAAAGTTTTCGATACTCTATCGGTCTCTTTGGGAACTATCCAACTTTACACTACCACTAGGTCAGCTGCCAATACCACTTGTGGTCGGCAGAATATCTCCCAGTTATAACTTCTGCTAAAACTATTGTCATTATATTTATACTAATACTAATAATATTATAAAGAGGAAAGATTTGATTTTTTGTTTTGTTGTTTGTAATGGATAAACTCAAAAACTACTGGACCGATTTAAAAAATTCTTTCACCAATATAAAGCTACATTATCAGCGAGTAACATAGGCTATATTTTATTTTGAAAATTTAATTTATTCCTCATAAAAATGTCGATAGTCAATAATATTTTATGGTAGAATCTATGATGATTCTTCAATATGTGTGTTGAAAATAATAATGGGCGGGGGGAGGGGGGGGCTAGTATAGTTATATTTATACTTCAAATCAAGTTATCTGCAGCTGCCACTTTTGGTATATATTATTATTGTTATTATTAGAACCGCGTTTTACTAATCGTTTGTGTTATACGCACTTACGCTAATGTGTAATGGTAGGGTGATTGTGAGATGAAATGGAGGACCTACAGTTTAACGTGGAATCTGAACCACGGTGGAGGCCTGGCATTCCCCACATTCACAAGATGTATTGTCAGAGGTGAAGGAAGGGTTTGGTAATCAGATAAATCTATGCCGGGACCGAGTATTGAACCCCGGACCCCCAGTACAGAAGTCTGACACCTTACCCCTAGACCGCCAGGTCACCCAACATTAATTAATTGTTGAATATCTGTAATTGGCATGAACGTATCAGATGAAACTTTTTTAAACGAAGATAAAAAAGTTGTCATTAATTCCAAGATACCCTTTTGACAGATATTATAGTGATACGAACTGCCTTCCCCGCTATTTTCTCCCAATTATAGTGATACGGATTATAATCGTGATATCGCCCTGTTGTTTGAGCGGTATCTATAACGATATTGGGTTTTACGATGATGACGACGCGACCATTCCTTACCACACACACTTGCTCATGGTTATGTGATCTGAGTCTATTTGATACTTGCAATTATGAAATTAGAGAGAATTTTGATGTTGCACGCGTTTTATCTAACTGATTACACCGTCGGTACTGATTGTATGATATTGATTGATATCATATACGGATTGTTTTTCTACGATTTTTCTCTCTAATGTATTCAATGTACTCTATGGATTTAAGTTACTGGCACTGTGTGTATATTTAATGGCACTGATAATTACTGCTTTACTGCTAATATATTACCGGCTCTGTGAATTACTGTCTTTGATATACTACCGAGTTCTCTATGGATTCGTACGCACAAGCGGCTTATATACGACCTACCTCTTGCCTCTTGGATCCATTGTCACCAGTGTTAAAACTAACTAATAGAAATACTTCTGGTGACAGGTGTTGTGAAGGCTGGCTTCCTATTGGGTAGAGGGAGCTAGCGTCACTTGCTTTTTTTTTTGTAAAGACTACGTAGTTGATTTTTGAAAGAAAAAAAAAGCTTTACGGTGTAATCTATTGAATATTGGGCGAGTCACAAGATTTTGCTAAATACTACAGAGTTGATCTTTTAAAGAAAAAAAGAAGTTTTATGGTGCAATACATTGACATTATTTATGAAAAGCGCGTGAGACTCCATGGATGAAGTATTAAAAGGATATTTTATATACAATTTATCAAAGAAAAATACATTTCATCCATGCTTTTTTTTTTAATATATGAAAGGGGTCCAAAACAGTATCATTATAATACTCAACAACTGATGATATCACCATGTGAATAAAATTAAACGTGTGTTTTTATCGGAGCAATATTTGTTGGTTTTTTTTAAATCTTCCAATATTAAAAAAAAATTGACATTTTCTCACGTCCCCTTATATACACCACCCTTGGTCTAGATACACCTCCCGGGAGGTTCATCGCGCTAGTGACCCGATTTTATTTAAACCTCGATCACAGATATCTCACCAGGTAGATCATAATTGGGAGCTAACGATGGGTTTCTCTGGAATTGGGACCTACTAAGACTGCCTGTCAAGGCCCCTCTGATTACCAGCCCCGTGTTAATCGTCCGCGCTACCGAGCGGGTGTTAATCGTCTGAGCAGTCTATTAGTCATTGCCTAGTGGCCACTGCTGTGTTCATTCTGCACTACAATATCCTCACACAGAGATCTACCTTCATGTCAAGCCATCTGTTCTGAAGTTTTCAATATTTTTTTAAAAATACTATCAATAAATATCTTTTTTTACATCCATTAAGCCTACTGTTTCCAGCTTGTGTCTTTATCCATATATTTTCTACCAATGACCTGCCGTAGCTTCATATTTCTTATAATCCAACCTAAGACTATGGCAGACACAGCGTCCAGTCCCCGTCCGTTAATATATCATTGTGAAAGGGTAAACCCACATTTCATCAATGATACATTTTTCGGTCATCCCAAGAATCGAGGCCGGGACCCTTAACTTATTAGACAGACACGTAACTGGCCGAGATAAGGTGTCTGGATGGTAAATTTTGTTTAAAGTTTAAAGTAAAACATATTGAATTTTTTTTAAATGACTTCTAATGAACATTCGACTGCACCTGTTGGCTGGTTTCCGAACATCTACATGCTACAAAGAAAGTTGATGTTTGTATTCCCCTTCATCGGTGGGTACACCTCGACACGCGTGGCCACCTATGCCGGTGAGATGACAGGTAAAAAGTATCCACGTGCTTTGGTAGCGTTTAAGGCGGACGTGAGCTCATGGCAATGACCTTGACTGTGTTCTAACAGTAGGTTCATAATAATAATAAGAATAGTAGAAGGGAAGTCGGGAATTAACATAGTTCCTAGTACTTTACCTTTATTAACACTTCGCTTAATTTGTTTGCACACAATTTTGTATTTAACTTTGTTGGCTTTGGGGTTGGCTATGGTTCAAGGCGTCACTCTCGGAAAATACTGGACTGCCGATGACGAGATAACATAACGGATCGAATGCTGGTTGAGAGTACCGAGGGGTGGTTGTTCACCCTTTCAACAATGCTAATGTGGATACACTTCCACTAAAGTCATCGCTCCTCATCCCCACCAAACATATCAGTGTGATTAGTATATGTGCGTACAGCCCGAACGGGTAGTAAGACGCAGTGACAAAAAAATAAAAATTGAACAACTTTGCTTACTCTGGCAACACTCCACGACACTGCTTAACATTTTGGTACAGAAACGTTTTACCTGCCTCCCCTCCCCCTCATCAACACTATCTTACGTAATTTTTTACATTTTAGGTAAATTAGTTTATTTTAATCTTTAAATTATTTTAGATATAAGGATTGGTAATAAAGCGAGCGATATGAAATATTAGAATACTTTAATTGCAAAAAAGTCGGTGACCTGGCGGTCTAGGGGTAAGGTGTCAGACTTCTGTGCTGGTGGCCGGGGTTCAATCCTCGGTCCCGGTACAGATTTATCTGATTACCAAACTCTTCCTTCACCTCTGACAAGACATCTTGTGAATGTGTGGAATGCCAGGCCTCCACCGTGGTTCGGATTCCACGTTAAACTGTAGGTCTTTCATTTCATCTCACAATCACCCTACCATTACACATTAGCGTAATTGCGTATAACCCGAACGGGTAGTAAGACGCGGTGCTAATAATAATAATAATTGCAAAAAAATAATTATAGTATAAGTGAAATGTTATAATAAGTGTATTTATTATCTGACCTTTTTTTTTAGATTTTATCTCAACACAAACGTTGATAAAAACTTTACGTAAGATAGATTATGCTCCCCTCCCCCCTCCCTCCCGTAAGAAAACTTAAGGAAAAACTGAACCCCCTTTCCCCCAAAAGACCACTACGGAATTTAAGGACGTCTCCTTAGAGGTCGTGGTTCAAATACCGGAAAGGGTTGTGGAGATAACTAGAACACTAAGTAATATGTCACATTACACCACTGACTTCTGACGAAAGAGAGATAGAGAACCACACACACACACACACTCCTTCCCCCTGACCAGGTCGCTGGGATCTAAGGGACGTGGCGAGGGGTATTTCTTGAGGGGAAGGTTCCTGAAATTTGCCACCAAGCCCCCTCGTTACCGTGTCCTGGCGGTGAGCTTGTTAAGCTGACTGCAATCAAATGAACACTGGGGTACAGTCGGAGACAAAAACACTGGTGACCGTCTCTGACAGACTTGCTTAAAGCCCGACTGGGGCATTTATGTTACTGTTTCGGAGATTACTGTGAATACGGAGATTATGAAAACTGTTCAACCTCGTACTTAAAATTATTGCCTATTTTTAATGTTGCAATAACGAGACACATTCTTTAAACTAAAGCCATGATCGATATTAGAAGATACTTTTTTTAAATTTTTATATGAGGAGCTAATATTCAATATTAATTTGAAAATATCATACACCTGTGGGTACACAGAGTAAACGTCAAGCTCATTTAGTCTGGTCAGCCAGTGAATGTAGGTGTGGGGTTCAAATCCTGGACGCATGTATAAAGTATCTTTTTTTTTCCTTTTCTAAATGATATACCCACTAGCTTTACTTTAATGAAAATGCGAATACACTTCTTCTGAATTCACCTTTTCTTATCCCTAACACATTAGCGTAATTAGTACACACGCGTACAGCCTTAACGGGTAGTAAGACGCGGCGAAAAATAAAATCAATCGTGCACTGTTGGGTGAGTTCGATACATATCTGATGATAGTCCGTACTGTCACTATTGTTTTATAATCATTCTTGAAAGAAGGGTGGGGGGTGGTAGACCCTCCACGGGACAGAACGCAGCCCCCCCCCCTCCTCCAAAAGCAGAGTTTTAAGGATGTAGAAGGTTGAAATTAGAGTAAAGGCTGATTCACACAGAACGCTAAGCTAAGCTATGCCTTGCTACGCCACGCTATGTTTTCCCCGATTGTGTGGCCGGGCAGTTTTTCCATCTCCCATCTTGATCTTACGGCTGCGCATGCGCGTAACGCAACTTGGTCTCCGTGTTGGTTTGGTGAAAATAACCAAATAAGTGTCGAGGTTTTATTTTCAGTTTGTTTCACGTGTATTTAAGTAATATTTAATTTAGGTTTTATGTTTAATAAATGTTCTTATATAAAAATGAAAGCGTTAATTGAACAAGTCCAACCTCAACCTCCTAAATTGTCTTATTCTGTCAAAACAGCTGCTAACAGCAGCATCTTTTCCTCCTCAGTACTATCAGCTGAACTTAAACAATACGTTTTGGATAACACCATCATAACTAAACTTCACTGGAGCAGATCAGAAAGAAACAACACTGAATTCAGGAGGGGAAATAGGGACCATTGCTTAGCTTACAGCTGACAGCTTTAAAAAGTTACCAGAACAAATTACGTATCCCTACGCTGAACCAGATGATCTGCAAAGATATGTGTTTAGCAGCTGTCACTTCTGATGGTCAAAATATAGGTATATACTTAAATGTTGACTGTCAGCTGTGAGCTGTCAGTCAGCACCAAAGAAGTCATGGGGCTACTGTATATACCTAAATGTTGACTGTCAGAAGTCAGCTGTGAAGTTATCAGTCAGCACCAAAGAAGCCATGGGGCTACTGTATATACCTAAATGTTGACTGTTAGAAGCCAGCTGTAAGCTGTCAGTCAGCACCAAAGAAGCCATGGGACTACTGTATATACCTAAATGTTGATTGTCAGAAGTGAGCTGTGATCTGTCAGTCAGCACCAAAGAAGCCATGGGGCTACTTACTGTATATACCTAAATGTTGATTGTCAGAAGTCAGCTGTGAGCTGTCAGTCAGCACCAAAGAAGCCATGGGGCTACTGTATATACCTAAATGTTGACTGTCAGACGTGAGCTGTGTTTAATTTACGGTGGAATAAATAGACAAACTATTTTATTTGTTAATTGCGGTCATAGCCGCCTCTAACTATCGCATCATTAGGGAAGAACGACCCTGGGTACTGGATGACATCTTGATGGCTCAGTGGGTTGAGTATCGGTTTACGGGACCAAAGCTCCTGGGTTTGATTCCCATGTACAGATGTTATTTTTTTTCAATTCATAGAATATACTTGACCCAATTGAGAATACTAATCTCAATTATCTCGGAGTTCACGATAATAATTATGTATTGCTCCAACAAAACAAATTTGTTGTTTAATTTGTTTTTAAGATGACATTTTTAAAATTTTGATCTTTATTAGGAGTATTTAACGATAACATTTACGTCCAGACTGATTATATTATCATCGGATGACCTAAAAGCTAACTTAATTCAAGAACAGACACACCCAGCTCCCCCATTAATTCAAGAACAGACACACTATTCAACTCACACACCCTTCAATTCATCAATGTAAACTCCTCAATTTTACCCGCGTATAATTATTTTCGGGCCATAGCAGTGGGAATCGAACCCGGGATGCTGAGCTCAGTGGACATACACGTGACCGAGTGGGCTAGGGTGTCGTACCATGAGCTGAACAGACTGTACATAATGTGTTTGTCGGTGTACGCGCTATTTGCGATTGTGTTGCGGTGTCCGTGAATAGAAGCTGTAAACAATCGTTGCTCGCTAAATGGTTTCAAACAACAGTTCTGGTCGTATTCACTTTCCTCTGTTGGTTTATCATGAAACGTCGCTACAAAACATTGCACCAAATACATTTCAATAAACTAATTGAATAAATAATGAACCCACTCTGGTGACCGCAAGGTCTGACGCGCTACTCTCGTGTTTGACTAGACTGCCAGGGAGATCGAAGTTCAAATCGTGGTCGGGTGTAGGCCTACTGAGGGTGGTTTTTCCAAAATAGTTTTCCAAGCAAATGCGGGTATAATTCCTCTACAACCTTCCAAATCCATAAAACCATTATACTAATTTAATACATAAGCGAGTGACCAGGTGGTCTAGGGGCAAGGTATCGGACTTCTGTGTTGAGGGTCCGGGGTTCAATCTACGGTCCCAGCACGGATATATCTGATTACCAAACCCTTCCTTCACCTCTGACAAGACATCTTGTGAATGTGGGGAATGTCCGCCGTGGTTCGGATCCCACGTTAAACTGTAGGTCCTCCGATTATACGAACTCACGCTAATATGTAATGGTAGGGTGAATGTGAGATTAAAAGGAGGACCTACAGTTTAACGTGGGATCCGAACCACGGTGGAGGCCTGGCATTCCCCACATTCACAAGATGTCTTGTCAGAGGATGAAGGAAGGGTTTGGTAATCAAATAAATCTGTACGGGGACAGGGGATTGAACCCTGGACCCCGGCACAGAAGTCTGACCCCTTACCCCTAGACCGCCAGGTCACCATATTTTATATTTTATAGTAAATGTACCCGCATTCACGTGAAGGGAGAGTGGAAAATTATTTTGTGAAACCACCCTCAGTACACCCGACCGAGATTCTAAACTCGATCTCCCCGTCATCGGCAGTCTAGTTCACTGCAAGAGTAGCGCGTTAGACCACGTGGCCATCGAAGGGGGTCCGATGAGAAAGGTTGACTTTAGAGGAAGTGTACTCACAGTTACGTGAAGGAAGAGTGGTAAACCATTTAGTACATCTAACCTGGGATTCGAACCTCCATCCTGCTTGCTATCGACAGTCCAGTCTATCCTAAGTGTGACGCATTAGGCCACGCGAACACGGAAGCGGAACTTCTCTATTCTGCTTTTTGTTTTTAACAAAACGAGCGAGATCCGCAACTTAATTCTCCGAGTAAAATAAATAGGAAAGTTCTTCCGGAACTGCATCGCGATGAATATAATTTACATTTTGTTAGTGTAGTAGATAAATGAAGAGCAGCAAAGTGCGGGCGGGCGAGCATTGATCACCGGTCCGCCCGACTTGCGCCACTCTTGCACGCTTCTCGCGCATGCGCGGTGAAGTTGTACTCTTCCTCGGTCCGTCGCTCGCTCCAGCCTCCAGTAGCCCACCGTCAACCGCCTCGTACACGACACGCCAGCAAGCGTCACGACGACGTGAGCGTCTTTGATATCACGGGAGATGGCGCTCCGCTCCCGCTCACGAGACAGTACCGCGGAAACACGAACCTGTTGAGCACTTGAGTTTAGTTTGTTCAGACAGATCATATAGAAACACGTTATCTTTACAGAGTTTACCGTTAGTCCGGAATTAACTATTTATTAACCGGCCATGTTTGGAGGATGTGTTATCTCCATGCCGGTCTCTCAGATAGCCAACCCGTGGCCGAGAGCCGCTGCCGTGTGTCGAGTGTCTGCACGCACAGAGTGAGAGGGAGTTACTTAACTCGACAAAGGGCGCCGCTGGGGGTCGAACTGAGCGCCCACCTCCCATGGATGCGCCAGCCCCGGTCGCGGTCACCACTGGTCCTCCTTCTTTTCCACCCCTGAGTAACGTCTCCGTGCCTGTCGTCAACCACTGCGCCGCCCCCCAGCAACTCAAAAAACCACCGCCCACCAGTCTCGTCCTTGGTCCGAGCCCCTTCTACCACCAGAGCTTCAATGACCGCCACCTCCAGTACAACCACCCCCGGGCGGGACCAGCGCCGTCCCCTTCTGGAGCATGGCCCACCCCTGGCCAGGTCCCTGCCCCCCAGAAAGTCGCTCCCCCATGGAGGGCTCCTCCCGCCTCCACGAGTGCCACCCCTCTGGTTTCTGCCTCCACCTCCCGGAATTCAAATCCTACCACCCCCGCAACCCCCAACCGTGATACCTCCCCCTTCCCCCTTTACATTAAACCTGATCCCATCATGCCAGTCTCAACCTCCGCCCCCTTGCGCCCCACTGTTCTGGTGCTTCCTGTGGCGCGGCGTCCTCACAGTATGGCCGCCTCTACTACCACCCCCTACCTCGGCCTGGCGACGCCTGGAGGTGGGCGGCCTCACAGCATCGCCTCCACCCCCGTCACTATCAAAGGAACGCCTAGTCTTCCAGTGTCCACCTCCACCCCGGCCTTCAAGCAGAGAGAGGGCCTGTCACCTCTGGGGGTGTTGCAACAGTCCTTTTCTCGCCGCCCCCTCAAACTTCCTCCCGCCGCTACATTCGCGCCACCACCTCCCCCCGCTCCCGAGGCCCCCAGAGTCGTTTGGAACTCAAACACCTCTTGCCCCTCCCCCGTGCAATCAGTTCCTCTTCGGCGGCCGCAAAGTCTCACTGCACCAGACCCCCCAGATCCTGCCCCACCTTCCCCCGCTCCCAGGCGCCCTCACAGTGTGTCCACTCTGCCCCACCCCCAACCTTCGAATACTTCCTTTGCCGCTCCCGTGACAGCCGCCGTGGGAAACTCTCACACGTGGTCCCCTCCAGGCGTACATCGCCGCCCCCACATAACCTCCACCCCCTGCCCTGCCTTGAGCCCCTCGGACTCGGGGTACAGATCGTTGCACTCAGCTGCTAGTGACTACCAGATAGCCAGGTCACCCCCCGGACCACCCCCGTCAACCCCTACATGCCTGCCACCACCGAGCACCGCCGCCCGGAGGTTGTCGCTGCCCGCCTCCACATCAGCGCACTCAGCGCTGGGGCTGCAGGGTCCTCGGCCCAGCCCCACTTTCCATGGTCTGCCGTTCAAACCCTTGACGTGTGGCATGTCGCCCAATGGCACGCCCATCTTCCTGGGATGCACACACCTGCACGCCCCCAAGACGCCCGGGAGTGGATCCACCCCGACAACCCCCAACAGGAGCCCCGTGGCGTACGCGCTGCAACAGCTTCTGATGCACCCTCCGAGGAACGGCTACAAGACGGTGGACCAGAAGGTGAAGCTGTTTCTGGAGATTATGGACACGCAGGAGAGATTTGAGCAGGTGAACTGTCCCGTTAGTGTCTTCCCTGGTTCGAGCCTCGGACAGGTCAACTGTCCCGTTAGTGTCTTCCCCTAGTTCGAACCTTAGGCAGCTCAACTGTCCCGTTAGTGTCTATCCCTGGTTTGAGCCTCAGACAGGTGGACTGTCTAGTTAGCGTCTTCCCTGGTTCGAGCCTCGAACAGGCTAACTGTCCCGTTAGTGTCTTCCCTGGTTCGAGCCTTGGACAGGTCAACTGTCCCTTTAGTGTCTTCCCCTGGTTTGAGCCTCAGGCAGGTGATCTGTCCCACTAGCAGACTCTTCTCTTGCTGGTGAACTGTCCCGCTAGCAGACTGTCCAACTCTTCCCTTGCTGGTGAATTGTCCCGCTAGTATAAAGGGCAACTATTCCCTTGCTGGTGAACTGTCCCGCTAGCAGACTGTCCAACTCTTCCCTTGCAGGTGAACTGTCTCGTTAGCAGACTGTCCAACTCTTCCCTTGCAGGTGAACTGTCCCGTTAGCAGACTGTCCAACTCTTCCCTTCCATGTGAACTGTCCCGTTAGCAGACTGTCCAACTCTTCCCTTGCAGGTGAACTGTCTCGTTAGCAGACTGTCCAACTATTCCCTTGCTGGTGAACTGTCCCGCTAGCAGACTGTCCAACTCTTCCCTTGCAGGTGAACTGTCCCGCTAGCAGACTGTCCAACTCTTCCCTTGCAGGTGAACTGTCCCGTTAGCAGACTGTCCAACTCTTCCCTTCCAGGTGAACTGTCTCGTTAGCAGACTCTTCCCTTGCTGGTGAATTGTCCTGCTAGTAGAAAGGGCAACTCTTCCCTTGCAGGTGAACTTTTCCGTTAGCAGACTGTCCAACTCTTCCCTTGCAGGTGAACTGTCTCGTTAGCAGACTGTCCAACTCTTCCCTTGCAGGTGAACTGTCCCGCTAGCAGACTGTCCAACTCTTCCCTTGCAGGTGAACTGTCTCGTTAGCAGACTCTTCCCTTGCTGGTGAATTGTCCCGCTAGTAGAAGGGGCAACTCTTCCCTTGCAGGTGAACTGTCCCGCTAGCAGACTGTCCAACTCTTCCCTTGCAGGTGAACTGTCCCGTTAGCAGACTCTTTCCTTGCTGGTGAATTGTCCCGCTAGTAGAAAGGGCAACTCTTCCCTTGCAGGTGAACTGTCTCGTTAGCAGACTCTTCCCTTGCAGGTGAACTGTCCCGCTAGCAGACTGTCCAACTCTCCCCTTGCAGGGGAACAATAAATGGAGAGTAAAACAACCCTTGCGCTTTGATTTATTAAGTAATTTATTTGAGCTATTTAACGTTCACTTTCTAAACCTACTTACTACATCAGCACACGACTTACAAACAAACCTAACTCTAGAACAGCCACAACACCCAGTCCCCCAGCCATCAACGCATCACTATGGATGGAGTGGTCGCAATTTAACCAGTGATAAAATATGTTTAAGCCATTTCAGGAATCGAAGCCTGGACTTAAAACTCACGCGTGGCTGACCTAGCTAAGGTATTGAACATGTAAGCTTTTGACGCTTGTATTTATTAAAAAATACAGCATAACCCAGTTATAGTAAACCCCGGTAGTCCAAAATTACGGATATTCCATACTTTTTTTAAACGATTGGAGACGGGGGGTGGAGGGGGGTACACAAACTAAGTGAAATTAAATATAGTTTATTGCTTAGCAAATTCAAAGTTAAGGTGAGAGTGTAGGTAACGCGAGAAAAGGGCAGTGTTTTTGCAGTTTTTATATAAAAACTTTTTTGTCCAAAGTTAATAAAGCCTTCCTCCAATAATAATAATCATATTTAGCACCGCGTCTTACTACCCGTTTGTGTTATACGCTTTAAGTACAAATTACTCTAATGGATTAGGAATTGGGAAGGTAGAATTAGAGGAAGTGAGCCCGCATTTGCGTGGAGGGAGAGTGGAAAACCATTTAGGGAAAACCACCCCCAGTTCACCCGACCGAGAATTCGAACCTCGATCTCCCCGTCCTCAGCAGTAGAGCTCAACACGACAAGCGCGCTAGCCGACTACGCCACCGAGGCGGGTCTTCCTCCAATAGAAACACAGAGTTTAATTTTCTACACATGGTGATATCAGCAGTTGTTGAATATCTGCAATGAGCGTAACAGCATTAGATGAGAAACTTTAAATGAAGAGAAACAATTGTCATTAGATTCCAGGACCCCTAATTTTGAAAATTGAGAAAACACTCGCAACTCATAAACTCGCAAATCGCAGGTTTTACCAAAACAGAGCTAATTTTGAAAGGTTTCTACTGCTGTGCGAGTCGGTGTGGCGTTGTTTCGCTTGCGAATGAGTTTTAAATCTGACAACACTGTAAAACCATGACGTGCCAAAGAGTTGAGGCGATGGAATACCACAACACGCCACTATACAAAATACTTAACTGAAATAATCACTATTTTTGTATTGAGTGCATCATTTAAAACGATTTGTTTCGTTTGATTAGGAAACCGTCTTCTAATTGTTTGCATCTAATTTTGTTGTCTCAAAAATGCCTCAGGTTGTATAAGTAGAAGTTAAACGATTCTTATTTTAAATACACACTTTAGCGTGATTGTCATTAATTCAGAAGTTTACGAGTTCGATCCTACATGATTTATAAAAATGTTATTTTTTTGTTGGAATTTATATCACAACTATTTTTAAAACATAAATATATCCTAAAGGTTTTCACTATGCGAATAATAATTAGCTTGCTTAACCTTATTTTTTAAATGTGTACCTTTTAATTTCATAAAACTCTTTAATTTAATTTTTAAATAATTACTTACACACAAAATTTCAAAATTAATGGACTGTTTTTAATGTATTATCTTGTTAAATTATTTTTTTAAAAAATATTATGGTAGTCTACGTAGGTTCAAATATTTTGTATACTTCTATAAAAAACTATCTAAATCACATACTATTCTTACTAATACAATAATTTAAAATTAAAGGTTTTTTTCAGTGTGATAAATTTAATAAAAATTGAATTGACAGGATTTGAACAAGTGAACTCTAGATTATGATGATGTCACTCAACCGACTCAGCCAAATTGATGGTTAAATAAATTTTAAAATATTTAAGATAAGCTTTTATAATTTAACCCAAATATTTTTATTTAAGTATTGACTAAAATGAACAAAGTTATCATGTTTTTTGCTTCTGTAAGCCTATTTTGTACATTGGTAGGTTTTTTTAAAAACCAAATCACTCTCAGAAGGCTGCAACCGAAGAGGGGGATGGCATCCATTTTATTGTATTATCCTCTACTCGACAGGCAGGCCCTGTCTCGCACGGTGTGAGGCTGGCGAGTAGAATCCGCTCGCTATTCGATCGTGTGACGTCAGTTTTCGCAGCGAGACGTTTCAAAATTAGGGGTCCTCGGGACACCCTCGACAAATATTCAACAACTGTTGATATCACCATATGAAGATTATTAAAATATATGTTTCTACTGGAAGAATGTTTGATTTGTTTGGCCAAATAAATGTTTTGCTTTAAAAATTGGGAAATTATTGCCCTTAATTCATGTTCCTTTCAGTCCCGACCTAAGATATGTTTTACTGATAGCCAATAAATGTAAAGTGCTGTATAATAATATTCATACGAGAAAGTATGTCGGGACATTTATTCGTACATGTCTGGATGACGGATTGATTCTTTTTATCATAACTTGGTTTACAGATGAAAATAACGTGACCATGTGACCTATTTTTTGTTCTATATAATCTTTTTTTTTTAATATTCGCTCATACTCTTACGTTTTGGCCTTAGGCATGATCATTATCAAGGTGGTCCAATCTTTCGTCTGAATCTGTACCACGGGTAGTAATCCCATCGACTTACTATGTCTACAATTAACCCTCAATAAACAATTACTTTCTATGCGTTATATATATATATATATATATATNTGTAATGGTAAGGTGATTGTGAGATGGAATGGAGGACCTACAGTTTAACGTGGAATCCAAACCACGGTGGAGGCCTGGCATTCCCCACATTCACAAGATGTCTTGTCAGAGGTGAAGGAAGGGTTTGGTAATCAGATAAATCTGTGCCGGGACCGAGGATTGAACCCCGGACCTCCGGCATAGAAGTCCGATACCTTACCCCTAGACCGCCAGGTCACAATTGCTCCCGCAATAGCTTAGACTGGTGAAGAAGGGGAGATTGAGGTTCGAATCTCGGTCGGGTATACTGAGTTTTTTTATTTTTTTTTATTTTTCAAAATGGTCTTCCATTTTCCTTTCACGAAGTGCGGGTATACTTCGTATAAATATAATCCCCTAATCCCTAAAACAAATCTTCATTTGTACATACGTGTACAGCCCGAACAGGTAGTAAGATGCATTGCTAGAAAAAAACCTTAGATAAATATTGTAATTTTTGTTGGTAGTGTTTTTCGAATTTCCCTCTCATATAAAAAGTTAATTCTCCCAAACCTGTATTAATGAACGCACACACTTTTTTCACAAAACAACTTAGCATTATAAGTATATATTAGTACATATTTTTAATAATCAAATAAATGCATGATAAATTGCAATCATGACAATAATTATGTTTGAATCATTAGCTATTTCACATCCGCCGTCGAGGGTTTCCCTTCTGGATACTGTGAAAGCGCCATTTTCACTGAGCGCGGGCCGCCAGTTGGACCAAAGTGGTTGAGTTTATGGAGGCTCTAAAACAGGGATAGACAATCTTTTTGGGCCCCGATAAACTTAAGAGACTTATCAAATGTCCCACGACCACTCACCGTTTCTTCAGTCTTATGTTCACATGCTTTTGTTACGTCTTATTATAATCCTTTGTTTCAATATTTCCTCAAATTCTTGTACACCAACTTTTATAATTTATAAGAAAATTTATGGAATAAATAAAATGTACATTCTCTTATTAACTGCAGTGGGATCTTCAAAGATCGAAATTATCCATGTATCGAAGTTTTGGTGAATCCGCGTGTAATTACATAGAAAAACTATTTCTATATATCGAAATATTTTCGAATCGGTACCTCCCCCCCCCCCCCCCCCACCCCCTTCGAATAGAATTTTCTCTCTCTCACA
>CABFVX010000935.1:196852-208116 GCA_902151425.1 Timema shepardi
ATTTCTTGGGGGGGGGGGGGACTTTTTTTTTAAATTGCAACTAATACAAGTTTACATCCAAAATTCAGATTTTTTGCATTCATTTTTGATAACATTATATCGGTAGTGTAAATCATTTCAAGATGTTATTTACTGAAGGTGACCTGGCGGTCTAGGGGTAAGGTGTCAGACTTCTGTGCTGGGGTCCGGGGTTCAATCCTCGGTCCCGGCACAGATTTATCTGACTACCAAACCCTTCCTTCACCTCTGACAAGACATCTTGTGAATGTGGGGAATGCCAGGCCTCCACCGTGGTTCGGATTCCACGTTAAACTGTAGGTCCTTCATTTGATCTCACAATAAGCCTACCATTACACATTAGAGTAAGTGCGTATAACCCGAACAGGTAGTAAGACGCGGTGCTATAATAATAATAATAATAATAATAATATTTACTGAATGTTGCACTCCTAGAAGTTTTGTGAGGGGTCTATTTCGCTCCCTAAATTCAAGAAATAATAGAAGTGCATCATGTTAAGAACTATGTCATGTTCTTATATCTACTACAATCTTAAAAGTCTTATCTTTGGATTTAAAGTTGAAATTTCTCCGGTAATTTCTTCTTTAATTTGAAGTTGAGTATTTGTTCCTTGGTCATCAAGTACGAAATCAAACAAATGAATTCTTTGTATTAGTTAAATATATCCATTGATAATAAACATAGTTCATGAGGTTTGAGAAGTCAAGTCACTCTTACAATATACAGTGTGGGCCAAACTTAACCATCCACTCATTACAAACGTAATTAAAATGCACTAAGAAGATCTTGTTGTTGGTATTGATACACAGAGAATAATAAACTTATTCTTGAGGGGCAGCTAAATCAACCTGGTGTTACTGTTTTGGATGGTATCTCATGCCATGGAGTCGTGGGGCCTTGCTTTTTTAGATAGTACAGTCACTGCAGAAAAGTACTTGTAAATGTTGACTACATATCTCGTCATATGTCAGGGCTAAAGAATCATGTAGCTTCAATGAAGTCTTAGTTCTTTACCAATAAGTTTTGCAATGAGTAGAGTGACTTTTGGCCCACTCTGTATATCGTCATTTTCAAAAATATGCCTTAGGTTCTTGATAGAGCCCTTAAAATTATAAATCGAAACAACTTGATGTGATATATTAAACGCTAAACCTTTAGAGCGGCCGCCATCTTGAAACTGATCGAATAACTGTGTAGGGCCTACATACTTTGTTTGGTCTAGATTCAAAGAAGGTTCCTGCCAAGTGGTCAAGTTAAAACAGGACCTTGATTTTCTCGGTCAAAAAAAGGTATTCTCATTTGCCTCTTGATTGGGCGACCTAATGATATTTCAGCTGGGTGAACTTCTTGATGTTTATGGGCCTATTAATGTTACCTGCATTGGTGGGCACGTGGGCAAGTACGTCAGCCTCGTCTGATGCTATCTGCCGCTGACAGACACGTTTGGAGTTCGAATCCCGGCCAAGTGTACTCAAAACACCACTCAAATACCAATGCGTTTCCTTCTCAATGCTCAGTGGGAATATGTGGATATCCCGGACGGGCAGTAAGATACATTTCACATTAAAATATATTGGTCTACAGTTTGAAATCATTCCAATTGTTGCGTCACAGCTTTACTAAGGGGTATGTCCCTGATATCAGATATATATAAAATAATCCCCACGTGATCAATTTATTATTACCGTGATTAAAAACAATCGGACACTTTTTTTTTGCTATAGTTTTTTTATCAAGCTCTCGAAAAGAGAATTATTTTAATCATAAAAAAATCGATATTTTGTTGAATGTCGACTTTTCATGACCTCATGAAACCGAAAAACTACTTTCGTGATGCAGTCTGTTTGTCTGTCTGTCTGTCTTTCTGTACCTCAGACTAGAACCGAAACATTTTTACCAATAAGGATAGAACTTTGTATATAGTGTTTTCATAAGGCTCCCCAGATGATTTAGTGGAATTGGAAATCTAACCCTAAGATAGGGAGCAAAAAGAGAAAAAAGAGATTTTTTTCAAAATCCGCTCCAACGATTTTGATTAAATTTTGTATCTAGTTACTGTTTATCATTACATACAAAATGGAAATTCTTGTTCGCCAATGAAAATTACTTTTAGTGTTCTTTATATAAGCAGAAATATCAAATTTTTATCATACCACCGTAACTATTTGGGATACGAAATAAATTACTATGGTAAAGTTGTATTACTGTTTGGATTAAAACTATTTTAACCTGGAATATATTTTTGTAAAACCAATTGTTTCTGTGTTATGAGTAAACTTAAATATGTTTTAAGTAACAGGCCTTCTTAATAATATGCTATTGATTGTTATAATCTCTGGTGGAGAGTTTTTGTACTAATTATTTCGTTTCACTTTTTTTTTTTTTTAGTAAATGTCTCTCTTTTAATATTAAAGAGAGAAAGAATGTGTGGTGCATCCTACCATCTATAACTAAATATAATATATTAATACAATAATCTTGTCCACAAAGCTATCTGTGACTCCTCACACAAAATACATCATACCACCCCCACTGCTGGACTCCCCCTGTACTCTTCTATCTCTCTCTTGTGCGGTCTTGATAACTCACGTAACACGAAACATATTCCTATTCGTGGTGGCTACAGACAGGGGAAACATGGAAGAGTCAGGGAATTTCTGGATGACAGGGAAAACAGGGAAGTGTTAGGGATTTTAACCAAAAATAAGGAAAAGTCAAGTAATTTAAAAAAAATTGTATAAAATATCACATTAATTTTGCTACTAAACACTAAAACAAAAGTTAATAATACCTAAATATTATTATTATTAGCACCGCGTCTTACTACCCGTTCGGGTTATACGCACTTACGCTAATGTGTAATGGTAGGGTGATTGTGACTCTCTTTTAATATTAAAGAGAGAAAGAATGTGTGGTGCATCCTACCATCTATAACTAAATATAATATATTAATACAATAATCTTGTCCACAAAGCTATCTGTGACTCCTCACACAAAATACATCATACCACCCCCACTGCTGGACTCCCCCTGTACTCTTCTATCTCTCTCTTGTGCGGTCTTGATAACTCACGTAACACGAAACATATTCCTATTCGTGGTGGCTACAGACAGGGGAAACATGGAAGAGTCAGGGAATTTCTGGATGACAGGGAAAACAGGGAAGTGTTAGGGATTTTAACCAAAAATAAGGAAAAGTCAAGTAATTTAAAAAAAATTGTATAAAATATCACATTAATTTTGCTACTAAACACTAAAACAAAAGTTAATAATACCTAAATATTATTATTATTAGCACCGCGTCTTACTACCCGTTCGGGTTATACGCACTTACGCTAATGTGTAATGGTAGGGTGATTGTGGGATTAAATGGAGGACCTACAGTTTAACGTGGGATCCAAACCACGGTGGAGACCTGGCATTCCTAATACCTAAATAAAATAACATTTTAATTTTTTTAAATAACTGATAAAACTGTTTATGTTTAGTAGATACAAACCTTTTTTTAAATATGTGATAAATAAAACAAATCATCATCCACCATTAAAACTGGAAAAAAGTAGTCGGGGAAAATGGAAAAATGTTGCCTGGATAACCTGGAAAAGTCAGGGAATTTTGTAAAATATGTTTTGTAGTCAGCCTGCAATATTGAATTATAGACATTGATCCACCGGACCTCAATCCGAATCCACGGGTATTATAATATTTCATAACAATCATAACCACACCACCAGTTAATTTATTACAGACTAATTTGTATGTAAATTTAAACAATAAAATGTAATACTCGTTAACTTGTATCTGATTATTAGAACGCCTGAGAGGAATGTTAAAACTAATATAGTTCGATTAACATAAACATGTCGTGCTTGTTTATTCACCGTCCGGGATACCCACATATTCACACTATATGTTTAATGTGCAGTAGGCTATCTAGCTCGGCTGCCCCTTATGTAGACTTTTAGTCGCTCTTTGGGAGCAGAACGTTACCCAGGGTACACCTTGGAGGTTGTCTCGCATCATATATGCAATGAGATGACGTCATGACAGCGAATATGGAGGTGTGGAGCTGGTGGGAATCTAAACCTACCTTAAGTCTTACGATGGTGGTCATAGGAAATATACCTGTTGAACCGTCGGGATTTGAACCCAGGACCTCTATATCAGTAGTCAGGGGCGCTGCCCACTAGACAAAGAGGTAAATATTCTAAAATTATCCACCTCGGCACATCCGACCAGGATTCGAACCTTTATCTCCATGTCATCGACAGTACATTCTATTGCGAGAGTGACGCATTGGACCGTGCGGCCACCAAAGTGGATGTTAATTAATTAATAGTTTTAAAAAATACTTTTTTTTCAGGGCGTGGGGTTCAAATATTTGTAAGAACGTTACATAGATCTATTCAATATTTCTCTTTTTCTTTATATGATGGAAATAATATTCTCATGTTGTTATGAGAAATGTAATCCACCTTAGTGGAGTCCTTCAAGTCCCGGTAGGGTTGAAAATGGGTTGTAATTGAATTTATTCCCGCTTCTTCTCTCTCTCTCTAGATAGTACACCAGCGGTCTGGGGCCAGTTTGTCGCGCGTATTCTAGAACAGGCCAGGATGCATCTTCACTAGCCTCGCCCGGCCCGCGGAGACCTTAACACTCGTATTTTAGTTCTGATAGTAGTGTGGGCCCATCTGACCGTCTAAACATCAGTTGAGTGTTCCTGTCACCAGGAGCGCTGCACACGTGGAGGAGGGGCGTGTGGATTATTCACGAGAGTAAAGTGCGGCTTTCTGTCCCCCCCTCCCCCTCCCTTCCACCTTCTCTCCTAGTTGTCGTGTCACATCTTACCCCCCAACTTTAGTCGTGTATATATAATGTACAGCCATTGAAACAAAAACTGAGCCTGAATCTGGGGTATTATTCCCCTCCCCTCAATTGACCTCTTCGAGAACCGATCATGGTTTCATTATAATGTTTTAAACATTCTGGTTATTAACGAGAGAAACTCTTGTCTCGCGAGCTTTTCATCGAGTTGATTTTCACATATAGAGTAAGTATTGTGTAATCGTGAAGAATATTTGGTCTCGAGATTATGATGGGTTTTTCTTGATGTTTTATGTGCATCCGAACCCAAAAGGAGCCTAAAGCTTGGTTTCACGCGTATCACCGAAAATAGGAAATTAGAATATACCTCAGTGGCGCAGCGATTCACTCGCTGTATGTCGACCCATGATGCATTGCGACGCTCACTTAAAACAGCTGAAAGGTGACCTGGTGGTCTAGGGGTAAAGTGTCAAGACCTCTGTTCTGGGGGTCCAGGGTTCAATCCTCGGTCCCGGCACAGATTTATCTGATTACCAAACCCTTCCTTCACCTCTGACAAGACGTGTATTGAATGTGGGGAATGCCAGGCCTCCACCGTGGTTCGGATTCCACGTTAAACTGTAGGTCCTNNNCCTTCCTTCACCTCTGACAAGACGTGTATTAATCACAACTTGTGAATGTGTGGAATGCCAGGCCTCCACCGTGGTTCGGATTCCACGTTAAACTGTAGGTTCTCCATTTCATCTCACAATCACCCTACCATTACACATTAGCGTAAGTGCGTACAACCCGAACGGGTAGTAAGACGCGGTGCTAATAATAATAATAATAATAATAATAATAATAATAATAATAATAAAACAGCTGATTATCAATATGTTATATTTCCTAGCAGATAGACATATATTTTAGATCATTCTCCCGATGGATAATATTAGAGCTCATCACGTGACCACGTTTCTGTTCTGCGCTAGTTTTTCGACGAACTTGTGAATTCACAGACACTGTATATCTGTATATCTATCCGTCCCTGGAGCTACAGCCAATACAATATTATAAAGTTCGTACAAACTTTATATTTAACTCTTAAACGTCCATTCCTCGAAATTGTAGGTTTGATTCTAGTTCTAATAATACGGGTAGTTTACAGATTTTTTAAAAATTGAAATCTTTCCCAGATGATCAAAATGAATATCTGTGAAGTATCTAAAATAATTATCAAAATATATTTTATTTCTCTGAAGGAAACTTATTTAAAGGTGTTTTCTTGGCAACAGATTTTTTGGAAATGTTATTCTTAACTATGATAGACTATATGAGTATGATTTTGTCTTACCATTAGTTTTTAAACTATATCCTGCCACAACATTGTTACTGTTTCGTGTGTCTAGTGCAGTGGCGTCGTTAGAAATATACCAAGTGGTATGAAAGAGTTGTTATAACTAGCTTTAATATTTAGTTAATTATTTTTGTTGCTAACACATTATTATTGTATTGTGTTATTAATAAGTACTTGGTGACCTGGCGGTTTAGGGGTAAGGTGTCAGACCTCTGTTCTGGGGGTCCGGGGTTCCATCCTTGGTCCCGGCACAGATTTATCTGATTGCCAAATCCTTCCTTCACCTCTGACAAGACGTGTATTAATCACAGCTTCTGAATGTGAGGAATGCCAGGCCTCCACCGTGGTTCGGATTCCACGTTAAACTGTAGGTCCTCCATTTCATCTCATAACTACTCTATTAGTACACGTTCGCGTGAGTGCATATGACCCGAATGGTTAGGAAGACGTGGTGCTAGTAATAATAATAATAATGATAATAATAATAAGTACTTACATTCTTTATAAAAGGAGATAGCTGCAGATAACATTAATTGTCGTATGGCCACATGAAAGCAGTTTTAATAACTTATTTCTGATTTTTGTCAGAAACTTTCCCTCGTGTTCATAGTTTGTTCTAGACTGTACCCGGAAACTCTAAGATGACGTGAGAGTGAGTTGGCAGACCTGTAACAAGTGTGTGTGTGTGTGTGTGTGTGTGTGTGTGTGTGTGTGTGAACATAGGAACCATTGTGGCCGTGTTTACATCCAAGTTAACATCTCTCCAGTCATCCTGGCAATAAACCTGTTCCTCTGTTTTAACCTGGTAGCACGTGACGGACGCTATACTCCATCCAACACACACTGGGACTTCCTGACAGTACACATGTAGCTATTACACACTCCGATAAACATGTAGCTATTACACACTCCGATAAACGTGTGGCTATTACACACTCCGATAAACATGTAGCTATTACATACTCCGACAAACATGTAGCTATTACGCACTCCCATAAACATGTAGCTATTACACACTCCGATAAACATGTAGCTATTACACACTCCGATAAACATGTAGCTATTACACACTCCGATAAACGTGTAGCTATTACACACTCCGATAAACGTGTGGCTATTACACACTCCGATAAACATGTAGCTATTACATACTCCGATAAACATGTAGCTATTACGCACTCCAATAAACACGTAGCTATTACATACTCCGATAAACATGTAGCTTATATACACTACGATAAACATGTAGTCGTTACATACTTCAATAAACATGTGGTTCTTACATACACTAGATAAACATGTAATTCCTACACGTTAGATAAACATTTAGTTCATACTACTACGATAAACTTGTAGCTCTTACATACTCCGATAAACATGTAGCTATTATACACTCCGATAAACATGTAGCTATTACATACTCCGATAAACACACAGCTCATATACACTACGATAAACATGTAGTCGTTACATACTTCAATAAACATGTGGTTCTTACACACACTAGATAAACATGTAATTCATACACGTTAGATAAACTTGTAGCTATTACATACTACGATAAACACGTAGCTATTATACACTATGATACAAATTGTTATCTCAATAATATTTCTTAACATTGAATAGTAATAAGACGCGGTGTTAAACAAACCATTAAATATGCACTGACCAAGAATTATTATCTTTATTCATTATTTATTTTAGCCTGTATCCATTTGTGAGAACAAGCGCGCCTGAAGTACAAGGTTTTACCTCGCAACATCTTTACTAAACTTTGTAGTGCAGTGTCAAATATTGTGGTGATGGCTGGTTTTAAAGTAAAGTGTCCTATTTTTAGTTTTTTCCTAAGTTATTTTTGATATAGTTATATCTTATTGGTTATAGTGTCAGGAAGTTGGAATTGCTTGTACATAGCCTAGACTTTAGTCTTGGACAATCTTTTTTTTGTGTGTGGTTTTGGCTCAGAACATATTTAATACAACGTGCGTTTAGCTATAAGACGCATCAACTGGTCATTTCGTTAATAATTCACCTTAGACATGATTTAAAAAAGTTTTTAAAACTCAAAATACAATTTAAAACTCTATAAATTACTTTTATATTATATTATTTTGTATAATTTATTGCATATGATATTTTATATTCTTTATATATTGTTTATTTTACATAATACATTTTACATGTTAATTACATTAGTATAATTTAAATATTTGTTAAAAATTGACATCTAGACAAGAATCCAATCCTTGAACCAAGGACGTTTTCATAATTTTCTTGAGTTGTGTTAGTTTGATGAGGATATAAAATCCTAGTGAAATCTTTCTTTTCTTATTTTGTATAAGTTATTATTAATGATACGAAACAAGGGATATTTCCAAATGAGTGATTATGGCTACTAAAAAAAGCTTAAAATAAACAAATATTAAAATCACACCTGCTCATACCAAGATTAAATATATTTTTAGGAAGAGTTGACCTATTAAGTTTAGTTTTGGATACGGAATGAGCTTTATCTACACTAATATTATAAAGAGGAAAGATCTTATGTTGTTTTTTTTTGTAATGGATAAACTCAAAAACTACTGTACCGATTTTAAAAACTATTTCACCAGTATAAAGCTACATTATCAGCTAGTAACATAGGCTATATTTTATTTTGAAAATTGTATTTATTCCTCATAAAAAATCGATAGCTTTACACAAGGTATAGAAAATTGCCTAAAAATATGCTTTCTTCGCGTGCGCTTCAAAAACTATTGGTATTACATAAAAAAAATACTATACATATTGAACGTTCTCACTAATGTGAACAAAAAAGTCCGCGAGACAATATATGTAATTATTATAGTTATGTTACAATAAACGTTTTTTGTTGAAATTAGTCAACTAAAACATGGATGCGAACAAAAAGTGATTATATCCGTATTATGATATGAATCCTTATCCAAATAAATTTATTATTATTATTATTATTATTATTATTAGCACCGCGTCTTACTACCCGTTCGGGTTATACGCACTTACGCTAATGTGTAATGGTAGGGTGATTGTGAGATAAAATGGAGGACCTACAGTTTAACGTGGAATCCGAACCACGGTGGAGGCCTGGCATTCCCCACATAAATTATTTAATAAAAACCTTGATCTCCCCGTCATCGGCAGTCCAGTCTACTGCAAGAGCGTTGTAGACCACGCAACCGCTGAAGCGGGTGTGATGGGTAGCTAGTCAATGAATAAAGTGTAATCAATGGTGTTTTCCTTCTTAAAAAAAAAGTATTTTTGTGTTTGAAACTTTGGATGATGGTGTCGATGCCTCCTCATATGTTCATAATTATAATATCGGGACAGAAACATTTGAAAGGAATAAATCGAGCCAAACCATTTCATGCTAAGGAAGTGATGCGTGTGAGGTCAAAAACTATTAATAGTTGCCGTGTTGTTTTATTTGGTGGTGGTGACCTGGCGGTCTAGGGGTAAGGTGTCGGGACTTCTGTGCTGGCGGCCGGGGTTCAATCCTCGGTCCCGGCACAGATTTATCTGATTACCAAACCCCTTCCTTCACCTCTGACAAGGCATCTTGAGAATGTGGGGAATGCCAGGCCTCCACCGTGGTTCGGATTCCACGTTAAACTGTAGGTCCTTCATTTCATCTCACATTCACCCTACCATTACACATTAGCGTAAGTGCGTATAACCCGAACGGGTAGTAAGACGCGGTGATAATAATAATAATATTTGGTGGTATTTTATCATTTTGGTTTTAATGTTTACCATTTCCGCCTGTTTATTGAAAACTAACATTTCATTAGAATGATGTGATGCGATCGAAGCGTTTTATCGCGTTTCACAGCTGGTTTTTATCATAATTCAACGCTATCTGCACACCATAAATATTAGAACAAACATACATTAATTTTAATAGATGGTCAACTTCCTCCCTAAAATGATTTAACAGCCCCCCTGTTTGCAGTGGAATGTTGAAAGGTCTGATGGACGTGTTTTAGGGGACTGCTTAGGTAGCTTAGAAAGTGCCAACCGGGTGTTGCGCTTAGGTTAAATATTGATAAAACCTTAAACAGTACACGAGCTTGATTTTTACTGGAATTAACAAACATTTATGGTCTATGGTCCGATACATTTATAGACTTGTAGACATATTTTAAAAGTTGACGTTTTCCAACCTGAAAAGTCCAAAAAAAACACATATTCTGGCTGATCATTAAGAAATAAATGGCCGGGAAACTAAAAGTAACTGGTAAAGAAGCTTGGAGTGGATATTTGCGAATAGAATTATGTAATTTAATAAGGGGGAGGGGGGCTCATTACACAAGTTGTTTTGCCATATGCATTTTCCTCCTTCTTTGTTTGTTCTCCTACTGCCGTACATATCCAACCAGAAACTTTATAAACACACTTGGGATTCTAGCCGTTTATGAAGTCCTGCTTGACTATTCTAGAACTTTAACACCTGCGACAACCCGCCTTGGTGGCGTAGTTGGCTAACGCTCTAGTCGTGTTGAGCCCGACTGCTGAGGATGGGGAGATCGAGGTTCGAATCTCGGTCGGGAGAACTGGGGGCTGTTTTTCCTAATCCATTAGCGTAATTATTACTTGAAGCGGTTAACCCTAACGTGTAGTAAGACGCGGTACTTAAAAAAACTGCGATAAGCTGTTTTCAAGAATGAACACTCGGTTTCGTTTCTTGATCACAGAGACATTTTGGGAAATTGTCTCGCTAGGGGTGTCAAAACTGAGCCCAGTATCGGCCCGTGGAACTGCTGTTCACTCAACACTTTTTTTAAGACCAATTTTCTTTGAGACGTCTGAATTTTTTTTGTTAAATATAACTCATAAATGGAAGGTAGATTCCAAAATAATATTGCCGTTTATTTAAGTTTTTTTAATTTAGTTTTGGTCTATAAATGTTTTTATTATACTTTAGCTTACAAAAATTTAACTGTTGTAATTTAATAATAATATTTAGCACCACGTATTACTACCCGTTCGGGTTATACGCTTTTAAGTACTAATTACTCTAATGGATTGGGAATTGGGAAGGTTGAATTAGAGGAAGTGAAC
>CABFVX010000936.1:0-18525 GCA_902151425.1 Timema shepardi
AAAACCAACAGACAATCAGAGAGCAGGAGGCGTGGTCACGTGACCAAATCCAACCAATCACAGCTCTGTACTATCACGTCAGTATCACTACTTACAATGTTTGTGTAATGTTGCGAGGGGACTGTTCCAATTTTTTTTATAAACGATGTTTCTTCTAAGCAGGATTAGATATTTTTGTTTTCTTCATACTTGGTGGCTGTTTTCTCAATTCTATCATCAAGCATCAAATATTGATCCTCCTTTTCTTCCCCTCAAGATTAAGCTCCAGCCTTACATACATGCTGTTTGTATGATCAGCTTCTTTCTTCTAACAATCGACGAGAACAGTGAATCTTGGATGTGGGTTCCCAACAAAAGTGATAATCTTGTTTTGCCATCCCTTGACAGCGTTGGTCGTGCTGTGTTGTTTTCTGTGGCAGCCCCACATTTTCTAGCCATCTGTCCACAAAGTAGTCAAAAAACTCAAAATGTTATTTAACTGTCAGGAGCCTGTGCGTGTATTTGAAGCTATCTTTCATGAACGTCCTCAGGCTTCAAAAATGCCAATGCCATCTTTGGATTCATCCTCTATCGTCTGTTAGAAGAATGCTCACACCGTCATTCATCTTCAAAAATTCTTCTCCGAGAACAATGTCTTGACTTTTGTTGGGTTCCACTTGATTTCCCCGCGATTTACTCCTTTGATGACGCATGAGCGTCTTGAACGACTGTGGATTTGGCACTTTGGTGACAAAATCTTAACCTCTATTATGTAGCTGCCTCATTTCATTAGTGTAAGTTTCTGACAAAGAAATGTCTTCTTCTCCTCTTGCTCTCTTCTTCACCAGCTAGACATACTTCATTACTTCAAGAATCGCAACGTCAGGTGCTCCATACTGATGCTCTGTGACACTTAGCATTTCTCCAATATTAGCTCTCAATCTTCCCTTCCAGTAATTTTAATTTTTACTTTCAAATATATTCAGGTTTTAATGCCCTGTACAGTTTCTCTATACATCCTGTAAGCGTATCCGTCATATAGAGCAGATGGTTTCCCCTTGTTCGTTATCACGATTTCCATTATGCAAACACGGGTATGCAAGTCAAGTGAGCACTCATTACAGAGAGGCACACATTAACATGGTCCAAGTGGCAATGAAGAACAAAACGGTGCGGACCTGGCAACCGCTTTATTCCTAAGCACAACTCGGCTCTGGCGACCGCTCTTTTCCTATTGTAAATATTCGTCACTACTGACCACTTATTTCCACACATTCCTTGTGACAGCTTTTTTCCGTTACCGCTTCTTTCCTGACACCCTCCTAAACTACCTTACCTATACCCTCCATCCGATATAATTTGGTAATATACAGTACATAGTTGTAAAAGACTATTTTTTAACCAAAGCCAAACCATCTAAAATATTATAGTATAAACCAAAACAACTAAAGTAAAACACAAATATCATCCTAGTGCATTATTGTGCTCTTGAGAAATCGTAAGTCACTTTTTTGTACAAGTAAAACATTTTTTTGTGTCATTTTTTATGAAAGTATTGAATGTTAATTTTAAATGACTCAATTTTGATATGACTATAAATTTTAAAACCTTTGAGAATATTATAGCAAATAAATTATATGAATGTAAATTACTTGATGAATTTATATTTTAATATTTTTAAACATCTGGTAAAAATATTCATTTAACGATTTTTGATCAGAATTAAACATATTGACATATTTAATTTCACTGAGAGTTATTATTTAAAGTAGTTTTGCATATCTAAACTTAAGAAGAGTTTTCCATCTTTTCTATATTTTTTAAAAACATTGGTCATGTATAATAAAACCAAAAAAATAACTGAGCCTGCACTGGTAACCACACAGTAGAAGGCTTGCTTTTGATAGCCAGCAGAATTGTTTCAGTTAATAATTTTCCATTTGTTATGTTCGCTGGCGTTTTTCCATTAATATCTTACGCTGTTTCATTCGTAACTCATAATTTTATTTTCTATTGTTACCATCTGTTTTCAATTTACTTATTTATCTACTGTGAAGCCATACAATTATTAACATTAATATTACATAAAGCCTTTACAAAATTAGTGATGTCTTAAAATTTGTAGATCTAATTGGTGACTTAGACATCCGAATAATTCATTCAATGGTGGAAAATAATTTACTTTTGATTATATCTTGTCCAACTGTGAAATAAATCACTTGATAATATAAACAATGGCCTAACAGTGTTGGTCTACAGCGAAACACAAGGTACCCCCACAGTCTTATCTAGTCTAATCCTACAAAGTTTACACACTATGGATACTAGGAGCATACGTTCTAGTATAAAACTTTTTCCCATGATAATGATATAAGAGAGCCCAAGTAGGCTTCTATATTAATATTATAACTAGACAAACAAAATCATAATATCTTAGGTACCCTTATATTAGGAAGTAGGTCAATCAACTGACATTTGCCAGTAGAAATCACCTGCCACGGAACTGAAAGATTACACCGAAACTTAGTGTTTATAAATATAATAAGGACTAACGCCAGTTTCATAGTCAAATTTATTACGCCTCAAGTGCGGCGCTACACTAAGTACATGACGACACCTACCTAAACCAGAATGGAATGGGCCAGTTTCCTATGCGATAACGGCCCATTCCATTCGAGTTTAGGTAGATGTTGTCTTGTACTTAGTGTAGCGCCGCACTTGAGGCGTACTAAATTTGACTATGAAACTGGCCCTAAGACCGATTCACACAGAATGCTAAGCTCAGCTAAGCTAAGATTTGCTCTGCTAAATGTTTAGAAAAATAGCGGACCCTGTATTTAAATGTGTTGGTTCACACAGAAAGCTAATCTAAGCTAAGTTATTCTTTGCTATGCCGCGCTATGTTTTTTCCGATTGCTGGCCGGGAAATTTTTCATTTCCCATCTTGAGACATCTTACGTTGCGCATGCGCATAACGCAGCTTGGGGCTCCGTGTTGAACAGACGCAGTGCTGGTTTGGTGAAAATAACTAAAGAAATGTTGAAGTTTTGCTTTCAGTTTGTCTCGCGTTTATTTAAGTAATATTATATTTAGGTTGTATATTTAATAAATGTGGTTATATTAAAATGTAAGCGTTAACTGAACAAGTCAAACCTCCTCCTCATAAATTTTCTTCATATTTCAAAACAGCTGCTAACAGCAGCATTTTTCTTCCTCAGTACTATAATCTGAACTAAAACTACACATTTTCGAGAACGCCATCATAACTAAACTTCACTGGAGCAGACCAAAAAGAAACAACACTGGATTCGGGAGGGAAAAGAGGGACCATGGCTTAGCTTAGCTTAGCTTAGCCTAGCAATGAGTGTGAAGCCAAATTGACAAATTCTTAACAGAGGACAGCACAGCACAGCATAGTTTACCTTAGATTTGCTTAGCATTCTGTGTGTATCGGCCTTAAAAGGGACTATAGCAGCACCTTCTCTCATTCTGGTCCAAACTCTTTCCGTAAGTGCACGCCAAGGTCCAGTTCCTTCTGTCTAATTTCTGAGACTTTGTCAGGCACCCCCTCTTAAAATGGGAGGGTTATATAATGGTTGAGTGTATACGTGTGTGATTGCGTGATTATGTGAGTGTGTGTTAGCTTGAGAGTATGAGTGAGAGAAAGGGAGAGAGTGATAAAGTGATTGTTAGAGATTGGTAGTGAATGAAAGTGAGTTTATGGAAGAGAATGTGAGAGAGAAAGACAGCGTCTAAAATATATAGAGAGATAGAGAGGGAAAGAGTGGGAGAAATAGTGAGAAAGAGAGCGTTTGTGAGAGAGATTATGAGAGACAGTGTGAGGTAGTGGAGAGAGGGAGAGTGTGTAAGATATTGAGATTTAATGTATGTTAGAGATTGAGATACACTATGTGGGAGATAGTTTGTGGGAGAGTGTGTTTGAGAAAGAGGTTGTGTGAGTATGTGTGTGAAATGGAGTATTTAGGAAAGGGAGAGTGTGTGTGAGGGATTATATTAAATAAAAAGATTGAGAATGTGTTTGCTGGAGTGGGTGAGAGAGAGTGTGTTTATGTAATTGTGTTTGGTGTGTGTGTATGTGTGTGTGAGAGAGAAAGTTATAGCGTGTTTGTGAGTGTGTGTGAGAAAGAGATTGTGTTGAAATATAGATGGGTACACAAAATAATATTTCGAAATATTATCAACATAGCTCAAAATTAAGTGGTAGCATGGAAACGTAAGTGAAATTATTTGTATTGTGATTCTATTTGAAAAAGTGAACAACAAAACGCAAACTTAAATTATTACAATGGCTATCTAAACATATTTAAAAAAAATTGTATTGTGTTTGTAAATTAAAATATATACAAAAACATATTTAAATATCATTTTATCGTTTTATCTTATGCCTATAATTCAAGCGTGAAACAAAATTAAGACAATATTTTCACGAATTTGACTACTTATCTATATAATTTGCGAAGTATGGTCAGTATTTTTGTTTTAAGTGAAAAGTAATGAGAACAACATTTCAATAAATATTGTACTTTTAGATTGCGTTATAATTTGTGACCAAATAGAAATATTTGATTTACAATAATACAAACATGCAAAAATAAGGCTTTTCATATTGATGTAATGAAGAACTAAAATCTGGAGCTTCACTGGGAAAATTTGTCTTTGACAGAAGGATAATTTTTGACAACATCCTGGACACCTATATAAACTTTAAAATGAGTGCTGGTTTGTTAAAATTTGTTCAACCATTCTCTTTTAGGTTCACTTACCGAAATGGGCTTGGAAAATTATATAGGTATTCGTATAAGACCAGAGGCAAATATTTAAATACAAAAACGAGGAAGAAGAAAAATCAACAACGCAAATAAAATGATATATTTTACTTGCTATAATTGCTTTGTTTAATACATATATATATATATATATACATAATTGCCATAATATTTATATTTGTGGCACTATACCACCAAAGTAAGAGTTTAATTGGTATTATCTGTCACCAAAAGAAATATTTTATTTACATATATACAACCATACACAAATCATGGCATGCATGGTAATGAAAACAAAGAATTAAAAGCTAATAATTCACTAGGAAGAAAGGATATTCGTTAGAAACTACTATTTTTGCCATGATCCTGGAACCCTGACCCTTAAGATTAGTGGTATTTGGTCAAAACTTGTTCAGCCATTACCTGGTAGTTTCTTTTAACGGAAACGGGACAAATAAATTACATAAAAGATGTGGATTTGTATGTTTATGTATATGCAAGAGCAACAAAACCAATAACTCTAGAAAGCTGAAACTTGACATACTTATTTAGATAGATCTAATAGGTATGCACGTAAGAAAATTTTATTTACATCTAATGCGAGACAGATGTCTTAAACTCAACTATCAATTTATTACTAAAAAAGGTTGTTTCGCCCAACTTTTCAAACCAAACTACGCACTTGCTTACTATTTATTTCACACCATGTTTTAGTATAAGTTCGGACTTTACAAATATATATTAATATCACTAAGGATGAATGGTTGAGAAAGGAAGGTAGGATTTTAGAGGAAGTGTACTCACATTGGCATGAAGGCATATTGGAAAACCATATAAAAAAACTCAAAAGTAAAAACAACTATAAATACTGTACATACGACCGGAATAGACAAGAATGACGTTTTTGTTCACGGGCCCTCTTATGCAAATAAGTTGTGTGCTGAGCTAGTGGAAATTAGCTCACACAGTTAATTGTTTCTACTTCACCCCAAGTAAATAACGACTCGACAAGAACAACAGTTGAGATTGAACCTACTATGGACAAGCCGATGCAGTGGTTGTGTTGTGGGATCGTCACTAATGGGCCACATTTACCTATACTGGAGTGGTAACTCACAGAAAAATATTGAAACAAACTATTCCTTGTTTTGCTTCTCTCATCGCCTACTCTTCACGCATGTGCCTGTACCCGATTCTAGCATTCACCCCTCCGAGCGCTGTAGCTCCAAGACGTGATTGGTCGACCCCACCTTGTTTCTCATCCTAGTCTGGTGTCAATCTGGGAGCCTATTTAACATCATGTATCCTCTAAAATAGACACAGAACAATATTCAATTTTTAAGTGAGCAGACAAATAACTTGATATTTTCTTCGTGTAAGCCGCTTGCAGCTAGAAGTATCTGACCAAGACGCTATGGCGTCGGATGCAGCAATGACAAGAGTCTTAGCCAGGTAGCATCCCACCACCTCAAGGAAATGTATTTTGAGTAATTATGCGGTCTGAATACTTTGTTTGGGTAGACGGTCCACTTATTAACACACTAGGATTGGAATCCCTTCCCGGATTATTGATCTATTTCAACTAGTCATGTCTTAGACTGTGATTTGCTTACATTAGTCATGAGGTTGACTAAATTTTGATTTGTAGTGGAGAGTCGCTTAACGAATATGTTGTGTACATATAATAGGTTTAAATTGTAAATGATATTTGCTAGCTCTATATAACCAGGTGTGCCTATTGCTAGATTGCTGGGCATTTAGTTTCTTCTGAATAAAATTTGTTTGTTATAGCTGTGTATATTTTGTAGATTCAGTTTCATTGTTTGGCTTCAAGCCGTGTCATTAGTCAGCTAGAGCAATTTGGCTAGACAGTTAACTGTATTATGTGTTGACACAATTTACTTATATTGAATAACCCTCTGATGGCTTAGCCATTATTTAATTATCGCTTAACGACTTATTGTTGAGCTGGCTGTTGTATATTATGCTTAGCCGCGCCATGGTAGTTGTTTTTGTTAGGAAGTGACTTTCTGTCTCCTTTTACTGGGTAAACGTCAACACAAGCTAGTTGAGAAATTGTAATTAGCTGTTCATGGTCTAGTTAAGCCTTTAGCCCCACTTAATGGCCTCTTATTTTCTTTGTTGTTTTGCATTATGTGTTTAACATTTTTGCTTGTCATGTCCATGCTTGACCTGATCTTAATCTTTTACAAGTATGCATTTATTACCCCTTAAACGGGTTCCATAAGATCCTTAGTAACAACACTTTGTAATTCAATGCATACCTTGCTTTAAAAATTTAATAAGGAGGGCATTTCTGGGGATCTATGATTATGACAGTGCTGTCCTAATTAGGACATATCTGTCCCTAGTGTAAGGGATATCGTTTGCAGCCCCAACCAGAGGTCTTGAAGTTAACGCAGTTTGTAAACCAAAATAAAGGGGCTAGTAACGTGTTGACTATAGTCGCCGAGTTCCCGGAATTTGTATTTATGTGGGACACCTAGAGCTTTATGAGTTATCTTTCGTAATATTAAGTTCATAATTATACCTTTAGTGACTATTTTTTGCTTTTCATTTTATAGCATTGAACTAAATATTTTTAGTCATTGTCGCCAGTTTAAAACCCTTCAAATTGCAAGTAATCTTGATCCTCTTGTTATAGAGTTTTATAACTCAATGTATATTCCATTCACGGTAGGAATTACTCTCTGAAAGGTCTTTTTGCCTACCAATATCCAACTATATAGTAGATTTATGGTAGGGAAAAAGGCCTTTCAGAAGTCAATTCCTACGGTGAATGGAATATAGACAGCCTAGCCTTGCGTATGTGATTAATGCTAGTTTTATCTCATAAACCTCTCTTAAGATGTGGTAACTACATAAGGTATTTTGTAACACACCTGATATATTATTCATCAAAACTAGTCCTATCGACTACATTGATTACCTATTTTTGTATTGTTGTATAATCAGAGAAAATACCACGACACCCATTCATGGTAATCATTTTTTATATGTGACATATTATCTATTTAATAAATTGTTGTATGGCTTGTACGTTATCTTTCTATCATTATGTAACCCTCCTTACATTAAGAAGTGTTTAGTTGTTAGAAACTACTTAAATTGTTATAAAATTACACTAATATGTACTAATATTATTATATATATAAATTTTAAAATTATATATTATACATACATATATAAGTTCATTAACTAGCCTAGTCATTGGAAATATGGACTTAATGTCAGACTCATCTGTTCTGTTTTCCGGTGAGAAAGAATCTCCGCAGGAGTTACAGGGCTCATTTTTTCAAAAAACAATTTTACAATCTCCTGTAAAATAATGCGAATACATTTCCAATTTCGTCTTCTTTGGAACTCTACTATCGAAGCTAAATTTCTTTTAGTTTGAAGGAGTAATAATAAAAATGTAATACAAAAAAAAAATCATGACTAGGATCATTCTCATCAGAGTCGAAAAAGAAATTATTCTATTAATACATTCTTTCTTAATAACCGAGATTACAATAGCATCGACCGGAAATGAGAATATTGGAGGGTGAAACTAAGTTAGAGGTACTTAAATAATATAATACGTGGATTAGGAGACGTATGACGGTGACGTCACAAAAGACGGACGACTACTAGTTGAATAAAATCAGTTTTGAATTAATTATTATATTTTGTGACGTCATAAGAGTGTGACGTTATGATTAACGTTAATTGAAGTACCTAGATCCAGTAGATTATCTTGAGTGTACACTCTAAGTCCATGACAAACGGTACATCTGATACCATGGCGTTTGGGAGGTGGTATACATGTAACCATGACGTTTGGTGGGTGGTAGACTTGTGACCATGGCGTTTGGTGGGTGGTAGACTTGTGACCATGGCGTTTGGGGTGTGGTACACTTGTGACCGTGGTGTTCAGGTTTTGAATACGCAAGAGGGGAAATGATAAGGAAAAGAGTGGAGGGGTAAACAGCACTTGATACGTGTAAATAACGGTAAGTAGCGTCAATAAGTACGTTCGGCAAACAGTATTGTGACCATGCATATTTATTCAACGCAAATGACTTTACTGAACATTTATTAAATAATGGTTTTATAAATTTCAAAACATTGATGAACGTCCGTGAGAGGTCACCATTTATTTAGGACAGATAATAAAAATAATAATATTGTAACAAGACTAGTGTCTAACAGCCGGACCAGCGTGCTCTCGTTGTTTGCCCTGGCTGCGCTCCTTGTTCTCTCTGTCTCCCTCCTTGTCTGGCATGTAGGCAGCGACCTTCTCGCTTGACTGGGGGATTGGAGGGGCCGAGGTAGTGTGGGGGGAGGACGGAGACACGTCTGGAGGTGTCTGGATCCTTTTTACTCTAGAAATGGAGGATTACAGACCCTTAGTTGTCACCACCCCTATATATACATGCTCGGCGGTAGCCAGAGACTCAGTTCTTGGTTCGCGACTAATGAGTCTGGGAGTTAGATATACAGTTAATCAGTGTGTGTATGTAAGTGGTAATTTTAATAATTAAAACTTTGAATATTCCGTGGGAATTTTCATTCGTGTTTGGTCGGAAGCATACCCCAATATCTCTAAAAGAACTCGTTCACGTGTGAACGGCCTGTGACACTCCCAGGTCACGTGCGCCCCCCGTTACAATATAAATAAAATATAATGTGGTTCAATCATCGTATCTACATAGTGATGATTCATTTTTCTGGTTTGATGGCCAATTCAAGATAGTTTTGTGACCATACTGACTGTATTTTTTTTAAATCGAATATGTTTTTATTGTTTTAAATTTTTTTTATAGTGACATACTAAAGTAGATGCCCTTGAGAGTTCACTCTATGTACAGGACTTATGACAAACGGTATCTGTGACCATGGTGCATGTGTATGTAGCACCATTTGTTTAATTTTTTTGTAAATAACTTATGTTTACAAACATGATCACGTGGAGGGAAGTGGGAACGTTACTGGATGTTTGTAATTAACGGTAATTGTTGTCGTTATAGTAAGTAGATGCCTCGAAAGTTCGATTTGCGTCCGTGACATACCTAATAATGATAATGTGGCCATTTCTATCTAAGGTTAATGATCTTATTTTACATTTACTAAATTTTTTTAAAAGGCATTAATGAATGTCCTAGAGAAGTCGTCATGTATCCAAACATGCATTAAAAATAATTTTTATCCTAAGAACCGGGATAGTTTTTCTCAATTTCAATTTGAGTCCCGTTTAGGTTATCCTTCCTAAATGTTTTATATCAATTATTCAATGCTAGATAGTGATACATACAAGCAGGCAAATTTGTATTTCGTTAATCTAAGGGCCGAATGAGTATACATACATGAATTAAGGGGCTAATGACATCTTATACCCCTCGACCAAAGAGGTTTGTAATAAGTCGTAATTTTGTTTAGTGTATGATAAATGTCAGTAGGTATATTAAAAAGTTTTTAATATCGGTAATTAATGATGTTTTTTAAACAAAAACTAGACCCTAAGTCGTAAGGACTTAACGATGATTTCAGGATACTCAAGTACTCGAAGCAAGACGTCCTGGCCGGGGTAACGGTGGATCTGATGGCCTAGACTCCATGGTCGTCGCTCTTCTTGGTTACGTGACGGTGCAGAAGTTCCTCCTTCGACGCTTGGTTGTAGTAGAACGGCTATAATGTGAACCCGCGAGCAGCCCTATATATAGTCCCAAATCTGATACGAACGGAACAAAGCAAAAAAAGTGATAAACTCAGGAATATAGAAAGGATAAATACGGATGAAGGCGGGGGGAAAGAAAGTGAATCCGTGAAAGCCGCTTGCGTGGAAAGGGGAAAACATGATTCCTTGAATTTCCGCCAGTTCTTTCTGACGCGGAGTAAGTCAGTGGGTCAATCTCGATATACACTCCTTTTCTTAGTCAGGTTCTATAATGCAAGCACGTGTGGCTGCCATCTTTGAATAATTTCTGTTTCAAATATGTGGAAACCAAATCCAAGGACATCTTGACATGGTGAGTAGATACAAAAGCATCTTCTATTTAAGTATATCTGGTTTGATTATATTATTTATGATCAGTTATTATTTTTATGAGAATTTGTAATATAGATGTACTTAACTATATTTTCTTGTAGACAGCATGGAAAGCGTATGTAAATTTATCCGACATCATCCAATGGCAAAGGGCATGCGTTAACGTATTTTATTCATAAATATGATAATGTTAATCCTCTTGTTTGATATCTGCTACCTTATTTTTCAAAATACAATAGTTTTGAACAACCTCGTGTTTCAACTTAGGGAGATATGTAATCTTATTTGACTGCATCTAGTCAGAAAAAATAAACTTTGAGGTAGATTACTTTTTTAATATGTTAATATTGTTTCTTTCTCTCGTAAATTATTAAAATATTGATTTTTTAATTGTAGCTGTCCGATCTGTCTGATTGACATGCTACAACAGATGGTTTCCCTAAACGGGTTTTCCATATTTTGATCTGCATTGATTTAATATTTTATAAATATATTTTATAAACGACATCTGTGAATGCTTGTTGGCTTGTGGTGTCGTTCATCTTTTCCCCATTTCTTCGTATTTATAGAATTAAATGGGCCATTTCAGTACCAGAAGCCAACTATCACCTTTGACTGATGCATTATTTTGTTAATGGACCAGATAAAAAGCAAGAGCATAGAACGCATAGTTTGACTTTTTTGTGAAA
Source organism: Timema shepardi (assembly GCA_902151425.1). Taxonomy (NCBI): domain Eukaryota; kingdom Metazoa; phylum Arthropoda; class Insecta; order Phasmatodea; family Timematidae; genus Timema; species Timema shepardi. The sequence continues at coordinate 11,505 of CABFVX010000936.1, forward strand.
AAGTTTCCTTTCGCGAATTTTGCATAAGTGTTAGGGTGATGCTTCTTCAGTGGAATCATATCATGTAGGTAAACAGGAATCCATCGTACATAGAGTCAAAACAATAGAACCAGGGAATAATTTCAGATAATGCCTGTATATAGATAGTTGGCAAACTCCTTCTCGTAGGCCTATCGCTCTTTAAAACGCATCAAAGGAGTTCTAGTTATAAATGTAGCATTAGCCACTAGCTAAACACTCCATAAACAAGAAATACAACTGACTTACCCAATTGCACCAACTCCACCAGCGACTGGCTCTACAACACGTCCTGCCGGCCCATCGAAACAACCCGCATGAACCAGACAACCGTCCAAACTGTACTAAGAGACGCGCCCATTCAAACTACTCAACAACAGCCGTTCCCCACCCCTGGTCTCCGATTGGAAAGAAGATCGCCAGTGCCCAAGTTCCATTTCCTCGGCCGTCTAGAAGCTTGTGGATCATTCCCCGCCGTGTTCTGGTCCTTTCTTTTTCTCCCCTTTGTTCCCCCTTTGTCTTCCTTCTTCTGTGGCCTGTGCTTCACCGTATAAAAGAGTGTCCGTGTGAATGATTAGCCACTCTGGGACTGGCTCTGGTCATAGCTAGTGCAAGCGAAGGAGAGGATAATAACAATGTAAGCTAAATTTCCTTTTTGCCATAATCTTCGATGTTCTCAAAATTCTCTTTCGGCAGTTAGGAACCATTTCTTATATCAATTGACTTAAAACTTGGAACTTTCATTATGAACCTTTTTAACTTAGGATTTTTTCTAAAGTTGAAATATCTAATGGTAATGTTTATATTTCTTTTGCACTTGTGTTTATTTCGAAGAGTAACTAACTTTAACTTTAAACGTTTACTCTTAATATATTGGTCAAAGATAAATGGAAATAAAACGTAGGACTTTTTCTAAAGTTGAAATATCTAATGGTAATGTTTATATTTCTTTTACACTTGTGTTTATTTCGAGGAGTAACTAACTTTAACCTCAAACGTTTACTCTTAATATATGGGTCAAAGATTAGTGTAAATAAAACTTAGGACTTTGACTAAAGTTGGAATATCTAATGATAATGTTTATATTTCTTTTTCACTTGTGTTTATTTCAAAGAGTAAAGAACTTTAACTGTAAACTTTTACACTTACTATACGTGTTGAAGAATAATGGGATTAAAACTTGGAAATTTAACTAAAATAAACAAAAAAGTGTTTATTTATTCTTTATTGGTATTTAATAAACAACTTAGGACGATGAATTTTGTTCTGGTTAAATAGTTTTGTTTTTGAGGTAGGCCGTGGGGAACTGTCCGCAGTTGTTCTATATTGCGTAAGCATTGCTGATGTTTTTCCCTTTTTTGGCAATTTTAACTTATTTAGCACACTCTTTCAATTTGATTATTAATTTCTTTTGTATTTGAACCATCAAAGTTAGGCGTTAGGGTAAAAATATGGTTCATAAAATAATGTATAAAAATCCAAATTGGGTACGTACATCCCTTTTTCTTCACACCAGATTTTAAGTGACTTGACTACTACCATTTGTGCATTATATTTAATCATTATAAGCTTTCTGCAAACATAAATGATGACTACCGGTTGTGATTTAATGATTACTACGGGTACGAGTCACAAGGAAACCTTTTATAAGCGATTATATATTATGGCTGTGGTAACATCAGACTGAACAAGTTTTCCAGACTACCCCAGTTCATCCAAGAGATTTCCAAATACCTTTAGAAATGCTATTTCAATATGTAGCCACCAAACATTACACTGAATTGAGTTGATCTTCACCATTAATTGTTGGCCAGTTTCGCTAAATTTGTTTTGCTAATGCGTAAAGAGGGCTGGTCAAACGTAATGATTGGAATCCACCCAGGGCTAAGGTCCTCAACTGCTGTTTTCACAATATCCATTGAGTGGTGAATCATGGCCACTGATATAGCATGGTCTGGAAATAGTGAAAGCATGGATAAGAGAGTTAATTCACAATCTTTTGGAGTCTCTTCTCGTTGATTTGTGTTGTTTGCTGCTAAAGTGATTATTTCGCCTTATCCAGTTGCTCAGCTTGGTAATCAGCTAAGTTTTCTTCTACTGTTGTCAGAGTTCAATAGGTTATCATCGGAAGAACGGAAAAGGGGAGGGGGGCTGGTGTATCTTTCAGGAAGAAGTTAAGTTATTTTCTCGTCACATGGATTTTTAATAATAGTCTAATCAATCACCTTAAAATTATCATCTGTTGGTTGAAATATTAATATTTCCCTTCTATGAAAAGAGTCATGGACCGTCGTAGAGCTTGGATTATGATCTATATCAGTGGTTCCCAAACTTTTTTGAGTCACCGCCCCCTTGGTTCCAAAATCTCATGCTCAGTGCCCCCTATCATTTACTCTAAAAAATCAATATTCATAATAGTGGATTTCAACGACTCAAAATGAATAAAATAGCAATGAATTTCAAGGATGGAACAATTATTAATTGAATATTTATTTAAAATTAAAATATATTGTTAGAGTGTATTTAATTAAACATGATTGATGAGCTCGACACAGTGATAATCTTTTCAAATTTATTAAATACTACATATTATTATATACCACATTTAGTAACTAGGTAGAGTACATCACTAATCTGTAAATTATTAATGTGATGGATGAGCTTGATGAAATGATACTAGTTTCCCAATGTCTGGTTTAATGTCTTTTAACATGAGACTTAAATCACCACGCTTAGTAATATAGAGTAGATTTCTTTGCTTAGATAGAAGTAGGCTGACCACACTAAAACTACGTCCCACTAAATACTATGTTGGAAATGCAATCAGGAGCCTCTTAACCACTCTCCATAATGCAGGATAGCGATAAGGAATTTCCTTCTGTAACCAAAACTTCTGGTACGATTTCTTAAACTTTGGTTTCATCTCAATGTCATTTTGTAGATCAATTAGTTCTTCCTCCAATGCTCCAACTTTTCAATATCTGAAAAAGGACTTAATACCCAGTCTGAAGTTTCATCATAACAAGATCTTTGAATCGATCAGCCATATCTTCATGCAGCATATTCAAATGGTCACAAAAAACTTGCAGATCGTCATTTTGTATCCCGACTTTCTTTTCTAGTTCAGATAAGCTAGCAAATTGGTATAGCTCGCGACGGCCTATATTGCGCTTCAGTATAGTTAATTTGGCAATAAATGTATATAAGACAGATTTGGATTTAATAAGATTGGTGTCATTGTCTTGCAACCGCAAATTTATTTAATTGAACTTTGCAAATAGCTCAAACAAATAAGCAATGTTATGTTTGATTTCTTTGAGTTCATTACTGAGCAAAGCATTTGTGTCTTCAAAATATTCCACAACAGTGTTAAAAGGTTGTAAAAACGCCTCAAACAGTTTCCTTTAGATAACCAACGAACTTCAGTGTGAAACAACAAAAATTCAAAGTCTTCATCATTCTCAGCACAGAACTCCCGGAATAGTCGATCATTGAGAGCACGTGCTTTAATCTTAATCATTGAAGTAATAACAGTGTGTAATAAATTGTGTAGGCGTCCACTGAGATTTCTCGCAACCAGATGTTGGTGATGAATAACACAGTGAATGGTAAATATATTTGGCAATGATTTTTTCAAGTAATGGACACACCCAAGGTAGCGACCAGTCATTGATGGTGATCCATCAGTTGCACACGCAAGTATGTTAGTAAGTGGAATTTCCTTTTCTTTGAAAAACTCCTCAACAACATGAAATATTGACTCTCCTTTATTATCGGTTTTTAGTTTCCTTGCAAATAACAACTCTAGAGCCAAACTCTCGTCTTTTATAAAACGCACATAAGCGAGAAGTAATGATTCATTGCCTGGCAAAGTTGACTCGTCCAGCTGTAATGCAACTTCTATTGTCCTTATTTGGTTGAACAGAATATCTTCCACTTTTTCAAACATTTCATCTATGCGTCTTAGCACAGAATTGTTGCTGAGAGGCATCATCTTAATTATATCATGTGGTGACCTGTGCAAAACAGTATTCATAACCTCACTAACCGCTGGAAGGATGAGTTCTTTATCAATTGTATTGGGCTTTCCAAGCTTATCAATCAACAATGAAATGTTGTATGATGCACGCAAACCATCAGTTTGTTGTTGTGAATTATTGCAAATCATGTTTAACAATGTTGGCCACTTTTGAAACTTTTCACTAAGTGATTGAAAAAAAGTTAAGTTCTTATCTGCCTTGTCAGGATGTGCCTTCTTTAAATATTCAATGAGTCTGGAAGGCTTCATGGCCTCGTTAGAAAATATTTTTTCACATAACAGGCACATTGGTAGCTTCTGGTTTGTTGATGCAGGAATAAATCCATACTTAAGATATTCCAAGCTATATTGTCTACATTTATTTTTTGATTTTTCTGCTTCTGCCATTTCTAATATAAAAAAAGAGAGAGAAGATTTTAGGCCTATTTAAATAAAGTGTTTTTCTGTTGCTTCCTTCAGAAATTTACAGCCATAACATTAAGTTTTGTTTCAATAATATATGTATGAATAATTATTAACGCGAAAAAAAAAGATTAATTCAGAGTTACATTAATTTTCATTTTTTATGTACCTTTTAAAAATGATTGTGCTACACAATAATTTGTGTACACATTTTGTAGGTGTATATTGAATAAAAATTTGAGCTCTAGATTAGGCATCGGTACTGAATTTAATTTTAATTATTTTATATCCCCATATAACCTCCATTTAAATTTTTGAAATTTTAATATTGAGTAGGCTGCAACAAAAATAACACGTTTGTAGCTTCAAATCTCAATTCATAATCAACGTGTCGAATAATTTAAAACACAAAACTCAATACTATTGTGTTCAGGACTTAATAGTAAAATCTCGAGGAGACAACAAATAAACAAGAACACAGCACGACACTTTCAAAATGTGATGTACTGGTCTGAATAGCATGACGTGGCCTCAAGAAGGGAGGGAGAATGTGTGACGTTAATGGTCTGAATATATCTAGTGAAGTGGCCTCAAGAAGGGATGGCGAACGTGTGACGTAGTCTCGGGGAGAGGGTGAGAACGCATGGCGTGGCCTAGAGAATGGAGAGTTTACGAGGAACATGACCTTGGAAAGGGAGGAAGAAACTTGAATCAAAGAAGGTATTTTGCTGGTCAAATATAAATAAACAACAAACTTGGAAAATACCAGTTAAGTGCCCCTCTACCACCCTTTTGCTTCTTAGCGCCCCCTTACCGCCCCCTTGCAACTTAGCGCCCCCCTGTGCAATCTCACCGCCCACTTTGGGAACCAATGATATATATTGTCAACCACATGAGTTGTGAAGAGTCTTCCATTTAACTAGAGGTTAAATAACAGAATTATACGTGTGATAGTTATTACAGTTAATTTTAATGTTCTGATAAAATAGCTTGCACACGGGTGTATGACAAGCTTAACCCAGCTAATGTAGGGTATCATAAAGTTCACTCTGACGAGTTTTTGTACGGCTTAAAAACCCTAAAATATGTAGGCAAGGGATCTTCCCTTTTTTTTTCTGTACGTTGATACTCCTGACTTCTCACCAAAATGTTGTACATTAATAACTTTTCAACAGTGAGGACTAGTTTTGGCATCGTTGAATAACTTGACTGTGCTTTAAGATCAGTCTGTTTGTAGCCATAACAGCCAGTACTAACAGAGATGCTGGAACAAAGTATCCCTGACGATTGTTTCTAAATAGTCCGTTGAAGTCATTTTTCATTATAAACATGTATCTTCTCACTATATGTTCTGGTTTAGCGAGACGAAAAGCGTCACCATCTGCATTGTATCCATATGTTTACAAAGTGCCGGGCTATACCATTATTAAATACAATCATCACATCTCAACCTTGTTTATGTGCTTCCTTGTCAGGAAAGTAGTTACAAATCCTGTTTTTCGGGTTCGTGAAATGTATGCGCCCCGAAAGATCATTGAAAATTTGTTTCATCCTCAAGCTATTCGTATTTCAAACGTAAACCAGTTTAAATATGTGTTTCAGATTGAACATATTCAATGTATGATAAAAGTTTGTAAATTCAGTACCATTGTGAAGTTTTAAACTAGTGATGTTATTTTCAACGAGTTTGATACATATTGTGAGTACACCATTCACCAGTCTTTTTTAAGTGAGGTATCTGAAATTAGAGCCATTTCCCGTTAAATCTACACGTAGGCCCGTGAACGCTGAGTCCATTTGAGACGGCAATTGATTTGTGGGAATTGCTGTCTAAGAAGTAGCATGATTCTATGACGTGGATGTAAGCCTGTTGATTGGTGCTTAATGCCGTTATCAGAGAATCTACTAGTGGGCAGATTCTAGCTTGAATGTTCTAGAGCAGAGCTCTGGACTGTTGGCTTTAGACAGTTGTCATATTGTGTCGTTTAAGATGAATCCGTTTAGTGATGGAGTGTCATTATCTCCAAGAGGGCTAGTATTTGATGACAGTGTTTAGGCATTTGGCTCTAAAAGTCTGTTCTAGACAGTTGTTTCTAGACAGTTATTGTAGAGAGTGTCGTTAAGATGTGTGTGTTCAGTGACGGCGTGTCTTAAGCACCTAAGCACGATGAAGATTCAAACTATGGTTAGACAATGGTTATGAAATGGTTTGACAGATAGTTAGATACAATCAGTCGATTATGGGCAATTGCCGAGTGTACATAAGTGCCTTTAAGTCTAGTCATGTGCTAATTTTGTGTGACACCCTTTCAAAAGGGATTGCGGACTTGACCGAAATATAAATTGTGATTAAAGCTTACAGGTGACTGGGGGCGGGTGGACCCAACGCTTGTCACTATGAAAACTGTGTATAAATACACTTTTATCTCAATAAACCAAGCAATATTATTAATTATTCTTATTCCATTAATTCAACTATTCTTACCTGTCCCTTCACACGTGTAATAATTTCTTTGACATTTTGGTGTATCAGAAGCGGAATTATATATATATATATATATA